>OZ010589.1:76900298-77067798 GCA_963932145.1 Acanthosepion lycidas | reverse complement strand
AGATTTATTTATTTTTGATGCTTACTTTCACTTTGAAAAAATGTTTAGCACTTATTTCATTTAAGTCAAAGTGTTTCTTTCAAAATATTTGCCTGCAAGTTATGGGAGCATGCATTAAGTATACTAAAAAAGAACAAAGATATTGTGAAATTTTTTTCATAAAACTGATATTTGTATGCTTCCAATATTTTAAGAATTATACGGTATTCATTTTCTAATTTCTAAAAACTTTTGCACACATCACATTGGCTTCTTTTAAAATGAAATTCATCATTTTTGGTCCCTGTTTCAGTAGTAGTTTTTGAGAAATTTACCAATTATTCTTTGTTTTTTTTTTGTTTTTTTTGTTTTTTTAATGAATTGGTATTAAAATCTTGTATTCAAGACATCTTATATTTATTTAATTTTAAGAACTGTATATACTGCTAGAATAGATGAAGGACTGGACAAAGAGCTATTCCACTCTGTCCTGTAGGTTATGCAGGCACAATTACCTAGAATCTTCTCACTCAGTTCGAAACAAATCGGCAGTGACTTTAGAACCTATTTAGTAGTGGACAATGGAAAACTGTTGTTAGTTTTTTAATGATATATTTCTAATTAGTTTTTAAGTCGAAACTTCTATGAAGTTGGGGAATAGTAATAGCAATTGAAAAAGAAACTCATACTCATTTTTATTTGATTGTTTTTAGTTTTAAAAAGCCAACAAAAATAAATTACCTCAGCAACCTGATCAAAACTTTTTATTATTATATTATGAATTAAAAAAAAAAATTTAAAAAGATGTGATAATGTTTTTGAAAGTTTATATTCATTTTTTAAACTCCCCCACTTTTTGTTTTGTCCTCTTTGTAATTTGTTTTTGTTTTTTTAATATGAGTAATGACGTCTGTGTGTGTCTGTTAAATTAAAAGGTTACCTCTACTAATCTTACTCTGACACAATAATGAATCATTTTCAGGCCGAGCCGTTTTCTTTCCATCCCATCCCACTCATTTCTGTTGACCCTCCCCCATTAAAATGTACTTATAATCAAGAAAAGGACAGGCCACTACTGCAACAATCGTATTTCTAACTCTCGACTGTTATTAGAATAGATCGGTTTAATTTTCTCGAGCATATTCCTTGCTATTTTTTATGACTGGATTGAAAAGTTGTATAATTAGCCCGTATCCTCCTGTTTTAAATTAAATTTGTACTTTTTAACTTGTTAAACTTTTCCACTGCCATGCTACTGTCACTTAAATGTCTATGATAGCCACATTCACCTCTCTTCTTCCCCTTAATTTTTTAAACACCTGTCTAAGCTGATAAATGCTATAAGTTCTCGTGCAAAAAGTAGTAAAGCCATTTACTCTTTCGATGTGTATTCGGGTTTGAGCCACCAACTTCCCTGTTATTATCATATATTTTATATTTTTCCCTTCGTAGGACAAATGAACTGAACTTAAAAAAGAAGTGGGTGGTTTTCGTCAGCTTCTTTGACTTAAAAAAAAAGAAAAAAGTTACCCAATGAATCGTATATGTTCTGCTGCCAACCCACGTCTGTGGTTAGTGAAAGGAGAAAAAGTGAAGGGAAAAATCTGTTTTCTTCGCGGGAGAAAGGTTGTTTTTAATGCATAATAAAACTTAGAGCCTAACAAACAGTGTTTGTTGGCGATGATCATGTGGATTTATCGGGTGTAAATTTTTGGTCCAGTCCCGTTCTTCTTCTTCGTTTTTGATAATTACGGTGATGTCTTTGAGAAGATTGCAGCGACCTGGGAGTACTCCTGTTGCTCGAAGAAGATCTTTACACGCGGACAAATCAAAAACAAATGTTAATAAAGGTAAAAAAATATATCGAAAACATTTATTTTAACATTTACTGCTTTATTTTAATTTTAAGTAATTTTCATCCTTTTTCTTGCTGAATGTAAGAAAAAAGAAAAAAAAAAGCTTTGGGGTTACGCATCATTGCTTTTTAGCTAGTAAAACTAAAACATTACGCAAAGTTTGAGCTTACGAACATATCTTGCATATTTTTCTATTACACAGCTGCTTTGGGCAATTAAAAAAAGAATAATTAAATTTAAATTAAGAATATATCAATCATAAAAAAAAATTAGATGTTTTCTATGAACCCTCGCTTTAAAAAGTATTCGCTTGTGCAGGTATTTGTTTTGCTTTTTCGATATTTAAAAATTTGTCAACTTACGTTTTTTTTACTTTTTAGGATCGAAAAAAAAAAAAAAAAGATTTATGAAAAAATGATAAATATAAAATTACAAAAAAATATATATTGTATTGTGTCACAGTTATTTAACTTTGCTTGGTAAAATTTAAGGTTTCACACATGTAGCTTTCTAAAAAAATCGATTCAATCCTATGTACCAGAATTTATTTACGAAACAATTTAGTTTTTTTTTTCTTTTAACCCTGATTTGATGCAAAATAATAAAAGGTGTCAGTGTTTTTTAGCAACTTTTACGTAACCCTTTCTTTTAATATTGTTTATTTTTTTAGAAAATGCCTCTACGGTTCAACGGATCATTAAATTGTGTAATTTCAACCGAAATCAGATTAAAATTTTGAATAAAAATGATTTGCCAGTTACTAGTGTGGATGGCAGTATTTTTATTTTATTTTACTTGTTATGATAACAATGTTAATCTATTCTCACTTCGGAATTTACAAACATACATTGAAAAATTAAAAATACTTTATCAAAATTTACCAAATTGAACTAGCTCTAAAGTTGATACTTACTTGTTAGTTTTTCTTTTACTGGTTGAAATATATTTGTAATTCATTTGTCATTTTATTTGCTAAAAACTAAAAAGTAAATAAATGATTGCAGATTGGTAGTCTTTTTTTTTTTTTTTTTTTTTACATCAGTAGCTGAATAACATTGGTTCTGTTCTGTGTGTCTGTAAATAAAAAATTCTCAATGTTAATTCACTGAAAAGTACTTCTTAAAAATTTTATTTTTGTTATGACCACATTTTTTTTCTATGAAATTAAAATAAAAATATAGAATTCAAAAGTTATTTCTTAAATGCAATATTTTATTGACAAAAAAAGTGTCTTCCGGCATTTATATTGCAAAATTTTTTAGTTTATTTTTGTTTTCATATTTCAAAGAATCTTCTTAATTTTCTTGATTTTTAGAAATTCCTAAAATGTCAAGTTTATTATCATGAAAATTAAACGAACAGAATTTTGTATATTCTCATAACACTCAGAAATTGAAAAAAAAAAAAAAAGTTGACTGATTATTTTATGCTAGAAACCAAGATTGGCTAGGAGGCTCTTCTGCCTAATAAAGCTTTGGGCTCCAGGCAAGGAAAGAAAAGTTTTTAAATCTTATTCTTCCTAAGAGATAAAAGAAATTCTTTTTGTAAGCAACTATTACTCGTTTTTAGTTTACGTTACTTGAAAACAAAAAGTGAGGAGTGGATTAGCAGCAAAGAATATTTGTAGTTATTTATCTTTGTTGATAGGTTTCCTTGGTGGCTGAGATAGTTGCATATTTACCACCTACTCGAGTGATCAGTATTCAAGCCCAGGAATAAACAGGGTTTCAAACGCTGATTTTTCAAAACTGGCAGATTCTCTTCAGTGGTAAGACAATCTTTTTATTCTCCACTACCACCGATTTGGGAACCGATGATGTGAGTGGGCACTGAAAGGTTTTTTTGGCCCAGTCCATTTCCCAAACTGACCAAATATTAGAATTTCTTTTTGAATCCCTTCTTGGTAGGGCCATGAACTTTTCAGCTAAAAAAAAACAAACTAAAGTAAAAAAATCTATTTACTTTTTGGTACCTAGACTGAGAATAGTCTTTCCAAATATTATATTCTGACTAGAGAATCTTTTTTTTTTTTTTTTTTTTTTTTTTTTTAAAACAAAGTCTTTTTTTGGTCAGTGCTCTCGTCATCATTTCGCAAGTGTTTTTTTTTTTTTTAGTTTATTTCATAATAATCTTTTGGGCTATAAATAAAAATCAAAGCATCAACTGAAATATTGTGATAAAATCACAGATGAAGATATTAAAATTAATTTTTAGTCTGAAGAAGAAATAGGAATGACATCTCAAAATTTTATACAGTATTTAATACTAACTTACTAAGTGATTTTCAGATTGCTCCACCTCCACTAATTCGCACTTTTTCGCTGAAAAAAAAAACAAAAAAACAGCATGATTATAAAGGCCCCAAATTTTAAAAACAAAGTTTTATCGTCAAAATATTTAAGAGGAAAAGCAAATTAAATTAATGTTTTTTTTGGTGGTGTTGTGTTTTTTTTTTTTTTTTTTTTTTTTTTTTTTTTTTTTACGTCAGCAGTCGGAAAACATTGATTTGGAAATTCTTGCAAAATTCAAATAATTGTCGGATTTTAATGAAACTTTCAGGACTTATTCACAAATGAATTAAAATTTTTAAAATTTAAAAAAAATTTAAAAATAATTAGTAAATTATTTTTCAATTTATTTTTTTTTTTTTTTTTTTTTTTTTGGCACATGTTACCCCCTTTAATTTCATAAAATTTTGAGAAAATAAATTTTAATCTCAAAATTTGTTTTTTATTACTTAGAGCAGGACTCGTTGACGAATTTAAATTATCAGTTTTTTTTTTTTTTTTGTAAAACTGGACACCAGTTACCGAAAATCCGCACTGAATTGTATACATTATTTAATTAGAACAGCGTTTAATTGCTTTTAAGATCTATCTAGGACACTATTGTCTTAAAAAATATTTTTCAATGAATAATGAATTTTTACAAGAATTATTTTCTCTTTTTACTGCATTTCTTCAATCCGGTTGAAAAGCTCAATAAAAGTCGTTTATGCTCAATATTTAAAAAAAAAATTTAATTTATTTTTGGCCATACGCAACATAATCAGAAAATAAGAGCAATTACTATAGAAAATTTAAATTCAACATTCCTAAAATTAGATTACAGAGAATATTTTTCAACATTTTTAAGATTACTGAGTACTTAAAAAAAAAAAATTTAATTAAAAAGGTGCTCACCAGTCATTTTTTTTTTTTTTTTAAATTGTTTTAACAGATAGTTTCCATAGGACAACAGTAAAGGAGTTGACACATTTTATCATAATTTGTTGAGTGATCTACAAGTGACAAATGGCATTGATTAGTGTGTAATCACCACTACTGTTTATTTTAAAAATCCATTTCTCTGTTATTTTAAACAAAGTAAATATTTTTTTCGATTCAGATTAATTATACTTAAATCAGCTAATATTCCTGAAATAAATTTTCAGAAAAGTATATTTTATTTTTAAGATTCTTAAAACCGAGAATTAACTTTTGTTTATAAATGTGTGAAAATGTGTCAAAAATGGTGAATTTTCTGAAAGTGACTAAAAAGTTGAGATTCCAATCAATATAATTTCTATTTGAAATAAACCAGAATGTTTTGCTTAATGGAAATAGTAAAAAATTTAATCATTTAATTTCAATTAAAGCTAAAATGAAACTTTCAAAAATGCTTTTTCATTTTTAAAATTCATGTTAAACCTTAGGTATCGAAACTGAGTGGGGGTGTCTATGTGCTGTGTTCCTTCAGGATGTTAGGGATCATGGCTCTCCAAAACCTTCTATCCTTTGTAATACTTAGTCATTTTTTTTTTTATATTCCTTTCTATTCTTTGTTCTGCCATCCATTTACACATGATTTATTAGGTAGGTTACTTGCTATTTTCCTCTCTCTCTCTTTCTGTCAATGTCTTGTGAGTGTCCATTTTTCCAAGGACCTCTTTCCTCATTATGAACATTAATCTTTTAAAAGTACTCTGTAGTTGTTGTCTGGTTACTCTTCATAAATATATTCATTCTCTTCTTGGTTATCCACAAAGGATGATAGATATCCAGTTAGATTATGTTATCTCGAAATTGAATGCTAGTTTCAGTTGAGTTGGTCACTTTTGTTATTATGTAAATAAAAGTAATCTTGGGGATTGAAATTTAAAATAAGATTCTGTACACTTTTCATGACCTGAGTGTAAACTTGATTTTTGTCTTAAAGGGAGATACTATTCTTTTGTTGGTAATATCTTGGGTTAGTTGCTGTTCATATGATTCATTTTGTGAAGATTTTTGTTTTAAGTTTTTTATATTAAAAGAATGAGATTTGTTTGAATTGTGTTATTAGGGATGAACTTTGAACTAAAACAACTTCTGAAACGTTCAAAATGCCACTGCACTCTTTAAATAAAAATAAAAGCCAAAAAGAAACTTGTAAAATTGTGAGGTCATTTGTGAACTTCAGTTTTAATTGGTAGAAAATACTACTTTATCGCTACTAGTATAACTAAGAAAATTAACGTTGATAAATGTTACCATGCAGTGACGTAAACAATAGTGAATTTGGCAAATTAGTTAAGTGCAAAAACAGACATGACTAGGTAAAAAAGATCATCCACAGAGAATTGTACAAACAGCTGGTATTTGACCATTCAGACCAATGGTACATGAACAAGGCACAAACAACCCTAGATAATAGAAACATTAAAATTTTGTGTGGATTTGAAATTCAGACTGATCCCACATTATTCCAAAGACAAAAAATGAACTCATTGTCACTTGATCTATTATGAAAGTCACTAGATATGACTAATGTGAAAAATTTAATAAATTATATATCCAATATGACAGATTTTTTTATTTTTTTTTTTTTTTTTTTTTAAATGCAGGTCAAACTACTGAAGTGTGTATCTTTATATTTGATTTATATCCTTCAAGATTGTGAGTCATATAATTACATTTTAACCATGAAGTAATATAAAACTTGGCTGGTATTTTTTATCTTGGATCATCTTTGCTAAACTTCTTTTAGATAAGAAGCAAATTCTGGAGTCCAAACATTTACATTAAATCCACAGCTTCATACAGTTATTAGCTGAATTTTGATCTGAAAATTTTACTGTATAATTAATTTACATGTTTATTGTAGTAGTATCAGACATTAACAAGGAGATTGTCGAAAGTGTTTTATAAAATAATGTTTTTTTTTTTTTTTCATTATTGTAGACTTATATTTATGTATATGAACAAATATTTACTTTCATAATTTTTTTTCTTTCTTGATGGGTGTGGATTAAGAATTTTACCTCTCCTGTGAGTTGATAGTATTGGTGTCTCTTGGATATTGTAGTGACTACATTGAATTTTGGTTGTGGAAATGCCATCTCAAGAAATAGGTACTTAGTTATAGCTTCATTTTGACCCTGGTTATCATGACATTCCCAAACTATTTTCAAATAAGTCTCAACATCTTGCCTTTAACTACTAGTTTGAGTAATTGATATGGGTTAACCTTTTAACAGGTATATCTAATAATGCATAATTTTGCTCAAGGTCATTTTGTTTCCGGTTACAGTTGTATATTTCAATTTCTAGTTTGACAAACATTACAACTGTAGTTTGCTATTGCATCCTGCAGTGGATGTTGCCTAAAGTTAATGAGTTTCTTCAGATTTATTTCAAGGTGAGTTACAACTCTGTCCAAGTTTCTATACCCCGAGGGCTTAAAAGTTGGCTTTGTTACTTTTATAGGTATCATTTTCTTTGTTCTATGTAATAATTCTACTCAATAAGGCCTTATTTGGTTTATGAGGGGATACAGAAAAGTCCCCCAAGATGCTTCCTTTTATTAAAAAAAAATCTGATATTGGGTTTTTTGGTAATGTTTAAAGAAGTGTGTCTGACCAAGAACTTTTCAGCACCCTCTTAGAAATATGACCTGCTTGATAGGTTAAATAGATTACTCATGGGAACCAAGGCTGGTAGTCATGCCCAAATAAAAGACCAGATCTCAAAAGCATTTTCTTTTACTTTTTTTCCTTCTTTTAAGGCAGGCTCACTTCAATATAAAAGTGTGATGTACCACAATCTCATGTTTATTTGGCCTTGTTTACATGCTAAGTTTAATAAAGACCATATTTGACTAGATTATTGATTTTTTTTTTTTTTTTTTTTTTTTTTTTTTTTTTAAGATTTTGAGTCCTTTATCCTTGTTGGCTTTTTTTTATAATGCGTAGATTGAAGTTTTATAATTTCATACATAGATGCCATTTTAGTACTGATGATAGTAATTAAGAAAAAAAATCATTGTGAAACAACATCACAACATTCATTTTTCTGTTTAGCATAGTTTTTAATAGATCATTGTATGTAATCTGGGAAGGATTTTGTTCATATTATATATATATATATATTTTTAAGCATAGCTTAGATGTGGCACAAGGATGAATGTATGGGGCACCCAGTGAGGATTGAACTCCCTGTTCTGTCATAAATGTTTTAGTGAGACAAGCTTGCTAGCCATTACACTATGAGGTGCCATACATGCACACGTGTATATATATATATATATATATATATATATATATATATATATATATATATACACACACACACACACGCTGGGTATTTTAGGAACTTGACATGCCAATTAAATTAGGCTTGTTGGTCAAACTCAAAATTACTCTTGTCTTTAGATTGATGTGTAGTTGATATTATTTTATACATTTATATGATCTAAAAATTTGAATACTAAATATTTTGTTACTTTTATGAATTACACTACAAACATGTATTCTTTTAATTTGACAATTTAAGTCACCTAGAATGATTTAATATCATACAATGTACTCAAGCCATTTCTTTAGCAATAACCAATCCTCTCATCTCTTCAATATAACGTACTATTGTAGGTATTAGGTTGGTGCAAAAATAATGACGTAATGTCATTTTTTGACGTTAAAAAAACATGTCAAAAAACAACATTATTACATCATTATTTTTACACCAACCTAATAGAAGAAAAATATTAGGTTGGTGCAAAAATAATATCGTTTTCTCACATAGTAATATATGTGAGAAAACGACATTATTTTTGCACCAACCTAATAGTTTATCAGTTTGGAGAAAGTCTAAATTTACTCTTAAAGAGAAACAACTTTGTATTTTGTCTGCATCAAAGTGGATGTTGGTATGTAATTTATATATATATATATATATATATATATATATATATATATATATATATACGGAAAAAACAAACAAAAATCCTTATATGCATATAAGGATTTTTTGTTTGTTTTTTCCGTATATTTTTCTTCATACTGTTGGATCTATATCCATATATTTGTTTACATTATGTGTGTGTGTGTGTGTGTGCACTCGTACATGAGTGCTGAAAAGTTAAAATTTGAGAATTTACTTTGACTGAAAATCCTATTTTTTTTTATCATATATATATATATATATATATATATATATATACACACACACATATTATATTAGGTTGGTGCAAGAATAATGACTTAATAATATTGTTTTTTGACGTATTTTTTAACGTCAAAAAACGACATTATTACGTCATTATTTTTGCACCAACCTAATAAAAACAATCTTTTGAAGTAGATTGCAAAATACAATATTTTGCTAGGTAGTAGAAATTGCAAAAATAATTCAATCTTCCATATTGATTGAATAATTTTTTTCGTAAGGCTCCTGGCTAATGCTAACCTCCAGAAAAGTGACTCCTTGCATCTTCTTGAACTAATGTTTTTCATTGACATGAAGAGGAAAGAAATGTCTAGGTCTTCTGCTAGGAAAGTTGGTTTACTTTGTTGTGCTAGACAGTTTTTCTTGCTAGAATCAATCTTACACATTTATCAGTCAAGTATTCATCCATGAATTGAATATTGCTGCCATATCTAGTTTGGTTCTTCTATATTACAGATCCTTGATAAAATCTAAAGAATCTGCAATGTTATTGGTACTGACCTAGCATCTCAGCTTCAGTCACTTTTCCACTGCTATAACATAGCTTCCTGGCACCTTTTCTGTAAATACTTTCATGGTAATTGTTAAGATCAACTTCCCTCTATGGTACTTAGACTTTATGAATTTAAGTGCAGTATAAATTGGCAACAAAGCCTCATCATTTTACAGTTGAACTAGCGAGATGTAAGTAAGTTCTATGCTAACAGTTTCTTTTCTCGCACTTCTCATTTTTGAAACACTCTTTTAGGGTTTTTGCTTTCCAGTCAACTTTAATCTTCAAATATTTAAGTGCAACATTGTTATCTTAACTCTTGTTCTTTCATTGTTCTCTCTCCTTAATAATGTTTTTTCTCTTTCATATTACTTCACACTCAGAAACCTCTTGCCTCCTCAATATTTATGACAGTAAAGTGTACAAGTTTGTATTAAGCCTTTTAGCCTCAAGTAAATCTAGAGACATGTGACACACTTGTGTAAAAAAAACAAAACAAAAAAAAACATTACAACCTAAAACTGTCAATTATTGTGCAGAGGTTCAAAATCTAGTGTTCCACTTGACAGGCATCTGGTTTTATAACTGAACTCTGTAGCATAAGCGAAGACTGTTGTTTTGATGCCTTTGTTAATGACATGTTGATAAACTGGTCATGTGAATTAATGATAGCAGGAATTTGACTTTCAAGAAGGCTTTAACATTGCTCTATGCATGAAGTTGGCATCAAAGACTCCACAGGACATTCAAGTTAAGATAAATGGCAACAAAATGAAAACCAAACAACTCTTCAAACTAATGCCTTAGATACCAACACAGGAAGTAGAAGAGTATCAGATTTGGTGACTCCTATAACCAAAGTAAGTGTAAATTTGATTTTGCCGCATGTAATTATTACTAGGACTGTGGACACTTTGGAAGCTATGCAGAGGACCTGTCGGAAAAAAAAATTGGGAGCAACAAGTGTGACTACAGAGTAATTCTGTTTCTGCAAAAGTGGACAACAGATATATACAGTATACACAAAATTAGTATGAATTGACATTCTTTGTTGTACTATATAGACATTAAAATACATGTTAAGAATGTATCCATAGAAATATAGGAGCTTCAGTTTCTGTTATTGAGGTCATACTTTGGAGAAAAAAAATTCAGAATAAACTTTCTTTAGAGTCAGCTAAGATTAGGCTGAAATTATATACAGGAAATAATATTCCAGTAAAAGGATAATTTAAGTGACAGTTCGGTTAGGAGCTTCAAGATCTTACTGTAGAAGGCCATTCTTTGATGCATTTGGGCTAAAATTGGTTACATCACATGAAATTTCCTTAATAAGAAGTTGAAAAAGCCAGTTCTATTTTTGAAAAAAAATTAGATGAAATTGTAAGAACGTATACTAAGCCCAAATACTATTGCAGTCATTAAATTCCTCACTAGTAGCAATAGACCTTGTCAGTGGTAAAATTTCTCAGTTGTTTTAGTATTCCTTGCCAGTCATAATAATTCTTGCCACAAATCACTTGTCTTGGTAGAAATAACTAGTATTGCTGCAAAAATGAAAAAAAAACCTGTCTTCAGCATTGTGACATCATTCATTGGTTGGTTCAGAAAATTTGTGTACATTGTGAACTTTGTATAAGTTTAAAAAAATGCATGCTCAGTTTGCACAATGATGAGCCAGCACACATGCTCCTCAGAGCCACTTTTCCAGTTCTACTACAACTACTGCAAGCCTCAACTAATAGTGCATATATATATATATATATATATATATATGAGAGAGAGAGAGGGAAAATTGAAATAGAAATACTAGAGAAAGATATCATTTCATCAGTGGAATTTTCAAAAAGGACCTTACCTATAATTTCCATATTCAAACCCAATAAAAGTTTATATTTATGAAGATTATAAAGTAACCATCATTACTGAGCTAGATAATTGGTCTTCACCAATGATCTCCATGCAACATTAGGAGAATCTTCTACAAAGCTGGATTTTGTGAAGGAAACAAAATGAAAGTTGATTGATACACACACATCTAGCATGGAATAATGCCAAGGATTCCATTAACTATGAAAACTTCAAACAAGTAGCTCACTATAGCTTGCAATTACTCAATTTATGGACTAAGTGCAATATTGTCACATCATAGAAGATGGATTTGAGAAACTCATTCCAATTGCATCTTGAGCTGTACCACCTGCAAAAAAAGATTAATCCAAAATGAACCAGGAAGCCATATTTTTAGTTTTGTTCAATAATTTCACTTATTTGTATGATTATACATTCAAATTGCATGCCATAAACTTCTAAAAAGATGCCCAACATAATTATTCAAAGGTGTACTATAATCTTGTCATCTTACACCTACCTACTTATCCTGACGGTAATATGAATTGGTATGTAGACTGCCTTAACCACTTCTCATTGCCTAACACTATCATGGAAGTTCCAATTTCAGAGAAAAACCATCATGGTCTTTGAATATATAGATCAGACCCCAGTCAGATATTGAGAAATGTCTTAACTACAAGGAGTTACCATGTCTATACTTCAGTAGACAGCATAAACTTGTAGTTAAAGCTGTATTTTGTGATGAAATGAACAGCCAGGAAATGGAATTCTTGGAACTATTTTTAGTGGTTTCATCTCAGCATCAAGTTTATAGTGAAGAATCATTAATATCACATACAGTGCTACTTTCAATAGACCCCTTGGATACTTGGGAGCAGTTATGTACAGAGGCTTGGTGATGCCTGGGCCAACTCCTTGATTGTATGCCCTAAGATTCAAGTAGCTGGGGTGGAGTTATAGGGCCTAGTATGAGAAATGTGAGAAAGGCATTTTAAATATTTACAAACAGATGAAACTTGAAATAAACACTTTATTCAAATATAAAATAAATTTTTTATTTCACCCTTTGATTAAATGCCCTCCTGACATCTATCCCCAGGGTTTTTGTTCCCTCTGTCCCTCCCCCTTTCTGCGTGCTACAGGAATAGTGAAGATTATACATACACTGTTGGTTCACTCGTGGGTTATGTTTCTAGCAATTCTTGATGCTTATCTTAAATGGATAGATGTATTCATTCTATTGTAACAGTAACCAGTGAGTGACAGAGATACTTTGCTACACAAAGAAATTCAGATAGTGTTTCAGACAATGCTTCTTTTGTTAGTAAGGAATTAAAATTTTTTTATTTCAAGAAATAGAATAAAATATTGTAACAGCTTATGAACCTTCTTTTTCTAATGGATTAGCAGAGAGATGTTACTTTAATTTTCAAGGAGAGGATGAGGAGTAAGAGTAGATATTTAAAATCAAAGGTGAGTAGATTCTTGTTTTGCAATTCAGTTCTGCAAAGTGTTACAGAAATTTCACCCAGCATGATGATTAGTTAGGTAAAAACTATTTTATGACTTAGTGATTCTGAAGATGACCTCAGTATATGGATGTATGAAGAGACAACAGTATGTATGAAGTGACAATTCAGTTGAGTAATCACAATAAATCATCTGTTGTTCATGAATTTTAAGAAAGTGTCTGTAATAATGTAGAACTTTTATGTTGGACCAAAATATTTATGGGGAGCAGTAATGTTAAAATTTGTCTCTTATTTGATTCAGTTGAATGCATAATATGACAGCTTTTCCTTCATTAAAAAAAATGAATTAGCACCTAAGATGAACAAAAAATTGCTTATTTACAGTAATTAATGTAAAAGAGATGAGTGTAAGTGTTGCTCAAAATATTCTTTTGAGTGCCCGAAGAAATTAAGCAAGTTAGAGAAAAATGTTCATAAGAAAGTGGGACTTACTGAAATAGCAAATTATTTTAGTAGAGACTATAAGGTGTCAGCAAAGTTCACATAGTGTCAAAATTTATTGATGTGTTCGGGGGCGGGTTGATAGTTCATCACAGTTGTAATATCTGTTGAATGTAAGGAGTTGCTGGATGAATTTTGTTTGTTAATAACTTTCAGAAATTGGTACTGCCTTGTTGAATTATAATTGAAGAGAGTAACTGGTCTTCATATTATTGAGGGAAAATCTGACCGGGTTACATGTTTGTTTAGTATCATCTAATTTTTAAAGTTTTTGGGCATTAGCACAGTTCTTTGCAAGTTTGGTGTCCTCTTTTTTTGATTCACAACTAACTTAATCTACTGGCTACTTCTTCATGAACAAAAGTGATCAATAGTGATTAATTTGGCTGATAGCTCTCTTTTAATATGTTTAAACTGGATCGCTAAACTGCTTTTAAAAATTGAGGTTTCAAATTCGGCCTTTCTGAATGGTTGAAAATAATCTGGAAAAGGATTCCTTCTCTCCCCACCCCCAGTACATTTTTTTTTTTTTTTTTTTAAATTTTTACTTTTTTTATTACACTGAGTCAGGTATAGTGTCACCATTCTCAGGCTCTGAAGCAGGGTTTATCAAAAAGGTCTCACTTGAACACCTCATTGGTTGGAAAAGATTTTGCTCTCGATATTGGAAAGGGGCAGAATTTTTTCCTCCTAAATTATTATACATATTGATGATGTGAAAGGTTTAACAAAAAAACCATGAACAGTGAAAGTTTGGAAATAGGCTTAAAAGTGTGAGATTAAATTTGACGAGTTTTGATCAAGATAAATACAACTTATACAGTATAGAAAATCTGTAGCATACAAGAAATTTGGTAAAGAAATTGGCCAAGCATTTTGTAAGAATTCTAATTGTATGCAGTGCAATTAGATTTTTTTCATCATCAGTCCCTTGATTGCTTCAATCATCAGGAGGACCTAAGGACCGAAGAAACCATCTTCTTCAGGATGATCTGTTGGTAGTGGTTCTCAGTTGTGGCATTGTCATATTTGTCCACTCTATTTTTGTCTAATCAGTTCTTGTATTGACGTCCCTGCTTGTATCCACCAGGACTATGCATGATGGTCTTGCAGAGGCTGTTATGCCATATGACATGGCCAAACCATACTATCTTCCAATGCTTAATAGTGGTGAGGAGAGACTTTTGACCTTGCTCTGTACATAGTCATTGGTTTTGTGCTCTCAGTAGATGTGGAGGAGCTTTCTCAAGCATTTGCTTTCAACCAGGAGTGTCAAAGTCTCACACCAGTAGAGAATGATAGATATGACCAACAATTTGTAGAGCTTGAACTTAGTCTGGAAGCTATCATTGCTCTTCCATATACTTTCTAGTTTGGCCATTGCTGCTGTGGCAATTCATTATAAGATTTTGAAAAAAACAACTTGTTATTTGAAAGGCTGTTGCTGCACTTTATTTTGACATTTATCTGTGCACCCATAATCTTTACATTTTAGGAAGTTTTATGTTTTGAGAAAATAGCATTACAAATCTTTACTGTATTATTAAATGTACACAGTGTAACCTAGATTATGCTTTCTATTGTTTTGAGATTATATGGTATAGTTGAAGCTAAAAGGGGTTAGAATGTAACATTTTAATGTAAGTTTTTATTTACTCTTAAAAATATATATCAATAAGTTAAAACTTCATATAATTATATAAATAAACTAGCCAAATTATCTGTGCCTTGATGCATGTCACACTTTTTATTTTATTTATTTATTTATTTTTTTTTTTTTGTAAGAAAATGATGATTGATTTTAAATGATTGTTATAATTTGTGGCTAAAAATCATAAATTTCAATATTACTCGATGATTTTGCTGATGTGACCTCCATCTTCTAGCTTTCTCCTATATTTTTGATAGGAGTTATTTCCTTGTTTAAATTTAATTTAAATCAAAGGCGGAAAAATCTTTGTGCAAAAACAGCTTGAGCTGACCACTTTGATATGTATTTGATGCAATACTTGGTTGAATGAATTGATGAGCAGATTTCAACATTCATAGGACAGTTGAATTGTTGCAACAAATATGTATGGTAAGGCACTACCCACTGATTGGTAATTTCTTGCTCAATTTGATGTCCATATTGTCTCATTTTGATCTTGCCAATGAGACCTCCATCTTCTGGCTTTTGCCTTCTATATTTTGGGTAAGAGTCATTACCTTGTTCAAATTTAAAATTAATTAAATCAAAGGGGGAAGAAATTTTCAGTGTGTGTGAGTTTGGGGGGGTTGCCCCCTCCCCCCTCCGTGTGGCTTGGTATGCTACTTCATTTGATCTTAGTCGATAATAATTATTGACTTTTACATGTACTGTTTTAAAATGAACAGAAATCTTTGAGGTTTGAAATAGATTTGCTCTTTTTTCACCGAGTTTGAAGTCTTTGGTTTACTGTTTCAGAATCTCAACTAACTTGCTCTCTCTTCGACAATAACTTTTATTTTAGTGTCATCTGAATAAGATCTCTATAAAAATGGTAAATGTCTGTTTACTCTGGGTTTGGATGGTATTATACATTTTATAGTGATCAGATTTCATCTTTTCATGGTAGGCAGTCATCACTCTTTCAGATTGTCTTTAGGCTGTTTAACCATTTCTAGACTGAAATTATTTACCAGTTTTAAAGTAACACAAATTTAAATTGAATTTGTGGAATATGGTAAAATTAACTTGTGTGTGTGGCCTGAATAAGATTTCTTGAATATTCAGGCCTGTAGATGAAAATAAATATACTGTTTAATAAATAAATGGAGCATCTACTCAAATATGAGTATACACTAAAAATGTTTATATATATATATAATGCAGCAATTCCGCTTTTATCCATTTTTTGTTAAAACAACTGACATGGTACTGCAATTAAGCGCTTTTTATTTTTCTTGTTTGTACAAATGTTTTTTTTTTCTAGACACAGTGTGTAAAAACTGTCCCAATTTTGGACAAAGCTGATTACCATAAAAAAAAAACACATCTAATGACCAATTCACCAAATTAAACACAAACCCTCTAGAGACTCTAAAAGGATCTGTCAAAAAAACAATAACCTAATAATGCCAATGTTGGTTCCCTTAAAATCAAAAAATACCAAGCAGGACACCTATATGGAAATATAAAGATACACAAAACCAGATACCCACTACAACCAATCATTTCCCAAATCCTAACCCCTATCTACATGTTATCAAAATTCCTTAATGATATCATTACTCCATATCTACCCACCAATTACAATATCATATCAACAGATTAATTCCTTCAAATACTTAAAGTATAAAACCAATCCAAAGTATTTTAGCATCACTTGACATTGAAAATTTATTCACAAACATTCCTGTTGATCAAACTATTGACATAATCCTTAACTCTATGTGTACAAATAATTCCATTGCAACTCCATCCATAAAACCAAATATTCTCAAAATATTATTACATGTATGCACAATTAAAGTCCCCCTACTATGACCATAATGGCAACATCTACACCCAAACTAATGGTGTTAGTATGAGAAATACGCTTGGCCCAGGCTTCTCCAATTGCTACATGTTCTACATAAGAAACATGATAACCCAAAAACCCAAAATATAGGTCTGCTACATAAACAATATTTTTATTTTAGTGAAAAACAAACAAAAAATAGATAACCTCAAAACCACATTGGGGGGGAGCTATTCTTAACTTTACCTATAAACAGTCAAAAAAATAAACTCCCATCCTTAGACGTTCTCGTAGAATACAGTAATAACTTTCACCACCTCATTATTTAAAAAGCCCACCAGCAGAAACTCTTGCCACATTATGGCCACTTAGATATAAAATAGCAGTTATAAAAAAACAATTTCCTAAAGAGAGCACACAAGAATTTCTTTTCTTCTTTCTCTTAAAAACTCAATAATGCAAAACAGACACTAGTTAACAATAATTTTCCTAACTACTTCATCAACCATCAGATTAGACTATTTCTTTCTAAAGTAATAACAATACTGAACATACAGACAAAAACAATATTAGCATTTACAGAAGTCAAATATGCACCAACTATAAGCAAGATGAATTTTCACTTAGTGTATTTCTTTGATATTTCTATCCCAGTTGACCCAAACAAGAAAATTATTTATTATAAAAAATTTAAAACTGCTAACCTTATCAAAAATAACACATTTACAAAATCAAAACTACAAAGAACCAGCATTATTTACGAGTTCAAATGCCCTCTAAGGAACTGTTCCTGATCAAACCAAACTCATAAATAATTACATCAGTCACACTACTACATTCCTATCCAGACAACTTATATTCCACCTATCCAACCATATCTACATTAGAACATTTAAACGCACACACACCAGACACCATCCAAAACATACTAGTAGAAAATACGAACATAATGACCTAATCCACATGCAAAAAAAGATTAAAAATAATGGAAGTCCTAATAATAAAAACAGAAAAAGCCAACACTCATTAATGTTAAATTTACTTTTTTCTTTTTTTTTTTTCTTTTTTTTTTTTTTAACAATGATATTCACCCTGTATGACCAAGAACTATTTGAGGTAGTAGTATACAAAGTAAGAGGCACAGTTCATGGGGACATGTGAGTAAAATAAGATTAACCCAAACTTGAACAGGTTAAGATTGTAGTGAACAGAGAAATATCTTCTTGGGAATCGGTTCTACAAAGCAGTGATTTTTGGCAAGAATCTGCTTAAGTAGAACTTTCATCTCCCCAATAGAAGACCAAGGGAATGAGGATGGTTCAGTACAATGTGTGCGGCATGCTGGATTTTAACTGTAAAGGTTAGAACTGGTGGAACTAAGGTATGTAGTCCATCTGCTTATTTCATGCATAAGCTTTTAGCATTTAGCACTATATATGATTAGAATGAATAAAAACATTTTAATAAATTTTATCCATTATATCATAGGTTATGTATAAATCCTTTATTTTAATATTAGTTGACGTGAGTTTCCAAAATAAAAAATAAAAACATTCATATAAATTCAAAACACTTATTCAGTTATTAAAGTATGCTCACTGGCTTTATAAGACCTTACACAACCTTTCAACTAAATTGTATATTTCATCATAAAAGAACAATTCTGATGAGTTTTTCAAAGAATTCTTCAATATTTTAAAATTGTTACGCCTGTTGACCAGACAAGTAGTGTTACATGGAGCTAATTTATCTGAAAGTGAGATAGATCTAGAGAATGTACTGCACTTGAAAGAGCTTCCCATTCTAGCTCTTTGAGCATGTGCTGCATTTATTTGTAACATGAGGAGGGATGTTGTCATGCAACTAAATCCCTCATTGATTTCCTTGCCCAGAAAAAAGTTTTTTTTCTCTTCGAAATGAGCCACTTGTTTCAAAGTAACAGCTTATCCCAGTTTCAATAAATACTTTTTGAAGATCATCTTGGATCTCACTGTATTTTTTTTTTCTTTTATTTTGAATTTTATAACATTCATTTTTCATTGGAACTGATTATCTGGTCTAAAAATCACTTGTTTTGTGTCCAACAAAGAAAGATGTGTTTTCTGCTGACTGATGTTTGTTTCTGTAAGGTAATCTGGAATCAATTTTCCTGGCATCTGAATTTTCCTAAATGACATACTACATTAGACTGATTGATCTCAAATTTTTCTGCATGTGTTGTCTTCCTCTAATGAATAATGCACCAGTTTTCCATAGTGCTCTTTGAGTTCATAATATTTTATTTTTTCTTAAATTTTATTAATCCATCTCAACACATGCTTGCACCTACTGCAACATTACTAAAAGCTTCACTGCTGCATTTTGTCCAGTATTAAATATTCAAAGTTTAAACTATGTATTTTATATTCAACCATGATTTTCACCAAAATAAAGTATAATAATCCTTTTTTTTATATTACTATTTATACTGCTAGGAAAGTTGATTCTCTGTTTTATGCTAGACAATTTTTCTTGTCAGAATTCATCTTGTACATTTATAAATCTATCATTTGTCTGTACATTGAATATTGCTGTCATATTTGGTCTGGTGATCCTACTAGATATCTCAATATTCTTGATAAATCTCAATATATCTCAAAGAAGGATCTGTAATGTGATCAATCCTGACCTGACCTAGAAAATATGCATCCTCTGACAGGAATAAAACCTGTATTCCTATACGGAAATTGTCATTTGATCTGATGTGCTATACTATTTAGCTACAAAGAAGCATCTGTATTTGGACTTTGCTAACCAGGTGTTTCTTTGTATAGCATGTTAGATCAAATGACAGTTTTGTATAGGAATACAATTTCAATTCCTTTTGGAGAAAACATTTTCTACAAAATTTCTGAAACAGTCAGACTGGTAAATATAATTAATACTGTTTAATTAAAAACAGAGCATTTACTTAAATAAATTGTATCTGTAAAAATAATGTATAAACAAAATAAAATTATATAATTTTTTTTATATATATATATATATATATATATATATATATATATATATATATATATATATATATATATAATAATTATGTCAAGGAAACCTGTTATGTCAATGTGTTTGTTCTTGAGGAACATCATCAAGGCAAGTGTTAATTTTATTTAGTAACCTGTATTTATACACCAAGTGGATGCTTCATGTTATTTTTATCCATAAAGGAACAAAACCATTGGTATGAAAGTTTTTCATTTCTTTTATTAATATTGTCTTTACAGATAGATTTTATTTATATTCAATTTTTTTTTTTTTTTTTTTTTTTTTTTACACATACACACTTGTACATATAATTAATGACATTTGCTTCTGTTTCATTTTTAGGTAGCAAATATTAAAATTGCTTTTTCAGTTCATACTGTAAACAGAATAAATGCTGTTAAATGGTTCATGTAAAGTGTTTATTAACTTCTGATGATAGAAAACACATTTTAAATGATGTAAATATTTGATTAACAATATAATAATTGTAATTTATTGAATTGGTCTTCTCTTGCAAAATTACTCTTTCAAATTCTTGATGTTAGCACATTTTACCCAATTCATTCTGCAGCTTTTGTCATGTGCTTAATTCATAAAAGAATCAAGAGCATATTTCAGCTGTATGAATAAAATTTGGAATGTTAATGACTCTTCTCAAAATTATAGACATAATTAGTGCTGTTTATTTTATACATTTTCTATTAACAAATTCCACATTGTTGCTTTTTCTGTAATTTTAGTTTATGTAAAGCATATGTACAGGGTGTGATGGGTAAATTGTTGCCATTTTTATATTTTTAATTTCACACATGCATGTTTGTTTTTGATTTTGTCAACTGTATAGTATAGTAGGGTCATTTCGGCACCATCTATGAGAAAGAGCACCATTACACAATTCATTCCATCAGAAATTTGGAAATGGCATGCTGTACTGCTTGACATTTGTGCTCCAATACAAGCATTTCAGAGTGTTTGGGTGTCAATCTATGGACTGTGAAGAGAATTCGGAAAAAGTTGGATGAATCTAATGTTGATTACAACGGTGTTTGGAGTGATCACTAGTAATAGCAATGTTATGCTTCCATTCATCTTGCCATAGGGCCTCAGACTCAACATGGAGACCTACATCAAATGCCTCAAGGAGGTAGAGCTGCCCTGAATCGAGAGGGTGGCTGCTGGAAGACCTTATGTCAGGCAATAGGACTCTGCACCATACCACACAAGCAGGAGAACTCCGTCATGGCTACCAGACAATTTCTGCAACCATATCACCCCTTGCACCCGGCCACCTAAATACGCAGACTGCAACCTCCTTAATCATTATGTGTGGGATGCAGTTGAACGAGAGACCAACAAAACCCCTTGTAACACCAAAGATGAAATGAAGGCAAGGATTATGGAAGCATTCATCAATTTAAATAAGGAGACCATCCAGAAGAGTTGTAGAAGATTCCAAAATCGTCTGGAGGCCGTGGTTGAAGTAATTGGTAATTTTATTGAATAAATTTACTCTTTAATATTTTAAGATATTTTTGTGTAATTTGGTAAATATATTTGTTAAAATGAGATGTCTGTTATTTTAATTTTTACGTAATTTGGATGACAATTTATCCATGGTACCCTATATTTTCATTGTTTGGTATTTTTCCTTAAGTAAAACTTGAGCTTTCTCTTGTGTAAACCTTCTACTTATTTTATTTATAAAGAAGAGTGAGTTCCAAGCTTGAAATTGATAGTAAAGATTTTTTGCATTTGCTTACTTAAGAAGAGATCTGTTAACAGACATTTAGATCACCAATAAAGATAAAAAATGTTATTACTAAATTAAATCCCTTTTTAATCTGATCTCTGACCCATTTTAATCTGCTTAAGAGTTTAGACATAAGATTAATAATCTGCATAAAACACTAATTTTTACTAATTAGGATTTGTAAGAAGTACTGTAAAAATATTTCAATATTATCTCTTTTTCTTGTGTACAAACAATTATTGTAGATTTTACAACTGTCATACCTTTCTTTTGCTATAAATTGTTGAGGTTGTTAGACTTGTTTTAACATTGATAATAAAACTGCTGATCAAAGAGCTGCAAGTTTTTTTTCTTTGCAATATTAACAAATGAATACATTTTTTTCATGCAATTTAAATAGTTCCTTCTGAATTATTTTCTGAAGTTCACTGCACATAAAACTGAAGTTTTCCATTGCCTAACTGTAGAAAAAGATTTCCTGTACACTTTTTTGTTAACTAAAATCACTCTCTTTGAAATGTTGTCAAAGTTATTCTGGTTATTGATAACTGGAGTGTGTTTGTTCCCACTTTTTTTTGTCCATAAAATAAATGCAAGCCAGTTACAAAGAGACAGAATAGGTAGAATTTTAGTATTTCTCTATTTGAATTTTTCAGACACTTAGCTTTTTTTTTTTTCTTTTTTTTTTTTTAATTTGGCCGTAATTGAATTTCTTGCTATTTCTCAGCACAAGATCCACCTCCTCTACACACAGCCTAATAACAATGACATAATTTGGAGTATGACTGAAATTTTTTCTCAAAATTAGAAAACATTCAGCTGTCTTTATATTTTCTACAGCTTCAGAAATATTTAAATAATTTCTAAAAGTGCTTTGAGCAAATATCAATGGCATCCAGTAAAGATCAAACTTACTTGTAATGGCTTGTGAAATTAACCATTGCTTCTTTTATGCTGTTAAAAACTATCTAGAGTTTGTGTGATACACACGCATACATACATATATACATATATATATATATATATATATATATATATATATATATATATATATATATATATATATATATACATACATACACATACAACCTAGTACAGGCCAAAAGTTTTCAGCCCACCCTCTGGAATACAAAGAATTACCTAAAAATAGAAGATTGCATGCCTTTTTCAAAACTAATTTACTTGCTTACTTTGGGCCACTGGGAGTTTCTCTACCTGAATGGTTTTGTTATATATTCAATAATAATAATGAAATTAAACCATTACTGCATAAAATTTCCTTAAAATTTTAGCTCTTTCAGCCTAATCTACTTTGTTAGTTAATGGTAATCTTAGGGCTGGTGGATTTAAAATTTTAAATAGCCCTCTCTCTAAAAAAAAAAAAAAAAAAATTGGACAGCAGACATTCATGGGTTAAATACTTTCATTATTCTAGCTTAATAAGAATTAACTTAAAAGGGAAAAAAAAAAAAAAAAAAAAAGAAGGTCTGAAACTTGAGAATTATTAAATCTGGTGAGTGGCACCAAACTTTTGGCCTGTGGTGTAGGTATTCAGAATAAACACCTATCTTTCAAAAATCATTTCTTAGTCTTTTTCTTTGCATTTCTTTGAGTCCATATATTACATTTTAATTAGAATGAAGCAGATAAGCAAATTTTAAGCAGTCTATCAACTGTAGAAAAAAAACTGACGCTTATAGTTTGTTCTTTCTGGCTCCAACATTGTAGTCATATATATATATATATATATATATATATATATATATATATATATATATATATATATATATATATATATATAAACTATATACCAGGGATGGGCTTATTGTTTCAGTCACTGGTTTGGTAACATTCTGGACAGGAGACTCCTCTACCCACATTGTGGTTAGATAAGATCTAAAGATGTCTCAAGTTCAGGGTTAGAACTCGAAGCCCAAGGCAGTCATGCACCATACAAAACTAAAGTTGACGTATTCCTAAGATTGATTGAAGTCTTGACGTAAGGAAAACCAGAATATTTTAACAAAACAATTTATTTTAGCTGTTAACTACAGAATTGTTTTAATCTCAAATTCTAATGCTTGACTGCAGTACACAGTCTGAATTCTGAAATATTTATTCACAACTATAATGATGATAGAATAAGTCACATGTCTGTGTGCTTATTTTCTGACTGTTCAAAGGCTGGGGACAACAATCTGGTGGTTCTTTTTATGGCTGCTGCTACAATCTGCCTTTTCTGAAAAGCAGAACTATGTAAAATGCATCCCTGCAAGTTTGTATATGTGATGTATTGGCACAATTTGACTATTAATTTGTTCTCTAATGACCTCTTTTGTTCCAGAAAGCACATGGCCAGTTAACCACTTAAATGAGCTCTAATAACCTACTGTCTGAAAGCTAGGCTTTCTATAAAACCACAAGTGAATGTGTTTATATAAAAACAAATCACACAGCTCATTAGTTAGCTTTGGCTAATTATTGTCTTTCCTAAGTAAACCTTTCTCTCCAATATTTTTCTGACAAAGAAACCACATCTATCTTATATAGGTATTTGTGTAAATGACTTGCTTTCAACTGTTTTTAGAGATAATTTTTTATATCCATCATTGAAGTAAATTATTATCTTCATTTTCACCTGACATTGGCAAGTGTAGCTGGTGAGTACAGGGCCATACCTGGTTATGCTATATGACTAAGTTATCTTAAAGTTAATATTCAAGTTGGTTTTTCTAGGAAACAATCTAATTTCTCAAAACTAATTAATTTTCTTAATTAGTTCTTTTCTACATTTAATTCTAATCATTAAAAACAATAAAGCCTTTCTAGTTTCCCCAGTTCTATACCATAAAATCAAACCTTTCTTCATTTAGTACTATTTGTCAATCCACTTATTTACTTATTAACTTAATATTGTTTTCAACAATTTCTTTATGTTCATTGTGATTTGGAATAACAAAGTGTTAATTAAAAAGATAATAAAATTTTCCAAGTAAATCTCATTTGGATTAAGGTTATTTTTTTTATATTGTGATCATAGAGTATCTGATGAATAGATATTTTTCCTCTTACAAGATTTGAGAATTCATAGTTTTTTAAAAGTTGAAATTGTTTTGTTGGCTGCTATTTGTGGAAGGTATTGTGTTGATTGTGTGCAGAGATCTATGCTTAAATTACAGCCGTCAATAAAACACAGTTTAACAAGATGGTTTGTATTATGGGGTCCACCCTTTTCTGATATAAATGGACTCGTCCTGCTGCCATAAAATAGCCACAGTCAGTCAGAGATGAGTCTGAAGGTAGAGGAACAGGGTGGAGAAACCGAGTGGAAAGTACATAGACACTGTGATTGACGGTAGAAGTCGGTTGCAAGGACGCCCGACTCTAAGGAAGTTTACTTTGAGACTGTATATAGCGATCTTTGATTAATACTAACCGGCGTTCCTGGATTTTACTAACAGCATTACCTTTTGTATTTTGTGTAAATACATTTAATTTCTTAGCTTAAATACTTGCATTTGTCATTTATTGGAGACCGATTTTTCACGCGGAATCCACAACAACTTGACAAATGAGGATTCAAAACTCATGCGGATAACCCACAACAACTTGCTGAACGAGGATTCGAAACTCACATGGAAAGAAAAACTTTTTGTACGTCTAACAACAAACAACTTGGCGAACACACACGGAAAAATAATCAACAAAAGAAAAATCCTTCCCTTGTCGTTCAACAACAAATTAGCGACAAACAATTTTGAGGAGTAAAAATACATAAAATTGAGTTATCATGGAAGATTTTAAAAATATGTTGGTAGAACTGATAAAGCACCAAAATGAGCAACAATTACAAATGCAGAAATACCAAAATGATCAACAGTTACAGCTACAAGAAAAATGGCAAAAGCAAATATTACAAATGCAAAAGGAAAATCAAGATAGACAAACAGAGCTCCAGGAACTAATATTGAAAGTAGCGGGCAGCAAGCAATTAGATATTGAAAAAGAAGCAACATTTTCGCAAGACGCAGTGTGGAATACCATAGAGATCTTCAAATATTCTCTAGATGAGGACAAAAATTTTGGAGATTACTTCAGAAGACATGAAGACATCTTTAACATAGACTGTCAAAATTGGACAGAAGCAAAAAAGCTACGTCTATTGCTTAGAAAATTAGGAACTGAAGAATATACAAAGTTCATGGATTATATCTTGCCAAAAAAGACGAACGAATTAAAATTTGACGAAGCAGTGACATGTCTTAAAGAACTCTTCAGCCCCAAAACATCACTCTTCCATAGGAGGTGGAAATGCCTTAACCTGGTAAAGGGCAATAATAAGGATTATTCCACGTTTGCCGCAATCGTAAATAAACATTGTGACGACTTCAAACTAGCGGAATTAACACCGGACAATTTTAAATGCCTCATCTTTGTTCAAGGGCTAGTTTCTACAAAAGATAACGAAATGCGTAGAAGAATGCTTGCAAAATTACAAAATTAACCGGGTCTAACATTACAGCAATTATCAGAAGATTGCCAGAGATGTTTAAGCATAAAGAAAGATGCAAGGGACATTGAAGAATCAGCTGTTTCTCATATACGTAAGTTAAATAAAAGTCTACATTCTTCACCCTCCCCGGAAAGAAAACTAAAATTTTATGACAATGAAAAAAGATTCTCACCCTCCCCAGAAAGAAAAATAAAATATTATAAGAGAAAATTTTACAATAAGAAAAGTACAACTTACAGGACAAATTGACGGATATCGAAACAAATATAAGCCCCCTCCATCAGCATGTTATCGATGTGGAGGATTACATTGGAACAAGGATTGCCGCTTCAGATATAAAAACTGTCATGAATGTGGAAAAAAAGGCCACAAGGCATCCCAATGTAGAAATAGAAAAGATACTAATAGAATAAGAGCTACAAGAATGAATAATGATGACACCACCAATGTAAGGAAATATGTAGAACTGGAAATTTTAAACAAAAAGATTAAATTACAACTGGATTCGGGTTCTGATCTCACGATAATCAACTTACAGACATGGAAAAAAACTCAACAGACCTACCATGTTACACACTCAAAAAATTGCCAAGTCAGTTACAGGCAAACGAATAAAATTTGAGGGAGAAATAATAGTGAATGTTAAATTTCACGGCAAAACAAAAAAACCTAAGATATACGTCATGAAAGATACTGAAAATTTAGTAGGTATCGACTGGATGCAGAAATTCAACGTTTGGGACCTACCTATCAACTCGTTTTGCAAAAAGTTAGAGGTTGAACCATCAGATACCATAAAATTGAAGGAAGAATTATACAAGCAATTTCCTGAGGTATTTTCAAGTAGGTTGGGACGATGCAACAAATTTAAGGCCAAAATAGAATTAAAAGAAAACGTCCAACCAATTTTCAGAAAGAAGCGAAATGTACCGTTTGCTACTATAGAAAAAATAAACAAAGAATTGGAGAGACTTGAACAAACTGGGATTTTATCTAAAACAGTTCAGTGAGTGGGCTGCGCTGGTGGTTTACGTAAAAAAGAAGTCAGGAGAAATTCGTGTATGCGCAGATTTTTCGATGGGACTCAACAAGGCAGTAAAAGACCACCATTACCCACTACCAAGCCCAGAGGAGGTATTTACAAAGCTCAACGGCGGTAAGATATTTTCAAAAATAGATCTTAGTGAGGCTTATTTACAAATTCCAGTACAAGAAGAGAGTTCGAAAATCCTATGCATTAATACACACAAAGGGTTGTACAAGTTCAACAGACTACCATTCGGAATAAAAGTTGCTCCTGCAATTTTTCAGCAAACAATGGACACAATATTAACTCCCCCCAAAAAGGGATCTAAGGAGGAGGGTATATGGGGTCCACCCTTTTCTGATATAAATGGACTCGTCCTGCTGCCATAAAATAGCCACAGTCAGTCAGAGATGAGTCTGAAGGTAGAGGAACAGGGTGGAGAAACCGAGTGGAAAGTACATAGACACTGTGATTGAGTTGACGGTAGAAGTCAGTTGCAAGGACGCCCGACTCTAAGGAAGTTTACTTCAAGACTGTATATAGCGATCTTTGATTAATACTAACCGGTGTTCCTGGATTTTACTAACAGCATTACCTTTTGTATTTTGTGTAAATACATTTAATTTCTTAGCTTAAATACTTGCGTTTGTCATTTATTGGAGACCGATTTTTTTCACACGGAATCCACAACAGTTTGCAAGAATTTTTGTCCATAACATCTATTGAATCCAAGAATTAGAAAGCTTAGTATAAAGAAATTAAATTCTGGGAGTCCGCCATTAACACTTGAGAAGGGTTTCCACTGTGTTCTGGAAAAGTTAGAGAAACCATTCTAGCAATTAATCTTGATGATCTAAAAGTAGATGAAAGGCTGACAAATTTGCATGCTAAACGTACCCCACATTTTATAAAGGATAGTAATCAGACTAGACTCGTTGCTTATAAGTTTGAGAGACATACAAGACCACCTGTTAGTGGTGAACTATTTCATAGAATTTGGGACAATAACTGCTGAACTGAAGAATCACAAGATATCAATTCCTGAATCTATCTTAGCATTTAGAGAGAAGTGCAAATCTTAGAGGACAATGAGATACTTATCAAAGCAAGTCTCAAAGTTGACATTCATTCCAATGAAAAAAAAATACAGGTAAAGAAAATCTTGTTAGATACTGGTCCTGCGTCTGCTTCAAATAATTTTAATATCATCATTGTGAAGAAAAAAATGATGTCAATTTTGAGAATGTTAATATAGATGATGATGTCAAGGGCTCTTTTGTTGATCATGAAGTCTATTATGGCAATTAGTTTTAAAGATGTCATCCTGGTGGCTCTTAAAGGTTAGCAAGGAGCAGGAGTGCGGGGATCCAGTGAGAGAGTAAAACATCCCAGAACTGACAATGCTTAATTTATAGATCTATGTGCCATTGGGCTAGAGATTAATAAAAATTTAAAAACAACTTGTTTCAAGATGCAAATATTATACTGACATCTACTATGGCAGAAGACCACATTTTATTATTCTGGGAAAAAGTAGACACTGAAAAGTTTTTACTTAGTTTATTAGAGCACTTGTCTTGGATTTAGAAACATCTGAAACAGTTGGTAGTGTTAAGTAGTTTCATGGAAACTTTGCTTAGATCATTGGGAAAAATGCGAAATCAGGTGTTACTGTTTAAATTTGACAATAGAAAAAAGAATATTATTCTTATTATTACTATTATAGGAATAAGAGTAAGTACCAATACAGACATTGCTGAATCTGATATCCCACTATTTTTGAGTAAAGTTGTAATGAAGAATTGTTGGTCCTATAATTTTTTGGATATCAAAACTGCTTTCTTAGAATGTTTATTAATTTAGTACCAATGCCTGAGACCAAAATGGATCCTGTTAGACTTTGAAAATTATATGCATTGCTTAGATGGGTTGGTTGAAAAGTTCATAGGCAGACCAAGATACTCTCATGGAATATGACCAAATAAGGTTTATTTTTCAACATCGTCCACCTTGCAGTCCACACACTTCTTCAATCAGTGATACAGTACTTGGATTCCATTGGTGAAGAAGCTTTCATCCTGTCTGTCATAAAAGTCATCAACAGCAAATATAACATCTTCATCGCCACAATACTGGTTTCCAGCCAAGTGTTGTTTTCGTATTGGGGAACATGGAATCAACCAGTTCAAAGCTATAGTCTCACACAGCAGCCATTGAAACCATTGTTTTGATAGCCTGTTGTAACTGCTTCACCAAGTTGGCATAGTACTCTTGGTGTGGTCCTTTTGAAGATAGTCAATATTAATATGAAGATTTGAAATTAATGCATGCAATATTTCACAACTCTAGCATCACTTCTTCATAGTCAACCTATTGGCAAAGTAAATGGGCTGGTAACACAAGACCTGAGTAATCTGATCAGTTTGAAAAAACAAATAAAGTGTATTCTGTTAGACAAGTAAATATAATTATCAAGAAAATAAAGAAATATGGCACATTACATTCCAAGTTTTGGTGATCTATACACACTACAGTTAGAAACATAGTGATGCTTCATTTGCCAGCTTTGGTGATTTTCAAGGATAAAGGATCTTATTTATGAATAATGGAAATTACTTTTCTTTGTATTGGCAATCCAAAGGAATTTATAGAGCAGTTACAAGCAACCAAGATGCAAAAACGTTGGTGATGGTTGATTTAGCAGAGGCCTGTGTCTTTTTTTTTTTTTTTTTTGTAAAGAAATTTGTGATTTACTGCACATTAATGCTTCTAACTGACCTGTCATTTATAAACTCGGCAGTCTAGTGTTATGATTCAACACCCCCCCAATACTCAAATAAATGACGAAAGATAAGGAATTGAAATGAGCATACTTTGAGAAACTTTGACCATAAAGAAATACAAGATGTCTATTCAAAGAATATAAAATTAATGATGGCTTTAAAAAAAAAAAAATGCATACAATCTTTTAAGATACTTGAGCATATAGCAAAGCCCAAAATATCTTTACTGTAGTTTGAAACTGAAAAAGTATTCATGAACAAATTCTTCATAAAAGAACTGAGTGTATTCTGCACTTGAGAATTATGTAGGCACAAAGAAAAGAAAAAAATTGGTAAAGTATTTGTGTGACAAATGAATAAAGTTATTGATGTGGATGACATGGTAAAGGCAACACTTGTAAATTGTTACTTGGGATTAAACTATTTATTTATTTTTTGTGGGGAGGATCATTATTGTATATCATGTTTATACACCCTTGCCTACAGGAAGAGACAACTCAGACTGGATTAAAAAATAAATCCCATAATGAGAGTAGACTTTTTTAATAGTACATTGAAAAAAAAAACATCTTAAATCAGCTGAAGATTTTAATAAATATTAATTTTTATTTGAGAGTCAATTCTAACAACGATAAATATACAAATGGATAAAAGAAACTAATATTTCTCATAGCTTACAAATTTGTAAGCTATTAAAAAGAAAAAATCTTATTTTTAAAATGTTATGGCAAAAACTGTATTTTTAACAAAATTTTAGTCATCTGAAGATATTACTGATCGTAAAATATAAACAATTTTATTGCTTTATTTTATGAATAAACAAAAAAAAAAGATACCTATTGTAATTAAAAAATTCAAAATTACATTAAAACTGTTTATAGCAGTGAGGGGTGTATAATATACAAGGTCCAGCTTTTTAAGAACTAATAAATTTTGAAATTTATTGATTATAGGTTTTATCATTACTCTTGCAAAATCTAAAATGTTCATTGATTTTCTGGAAATAATTTTTTTCACTTAACAAACCAACACCAAGACAGAATCTCTTTACTGTGCTACTAACACGACAGTGAAAATTGTCTTTATTAGGTTGGTGCAAAAATAATGACGGTTTTTGACGTTAAAAATACGTCAAAAACCGTCATTATTTTTGCACCAACCTAATACATTTAATACTCTGTGAGTAAGTCATAAATTATCATAATTTGAATTTTTTGAAATAGAATAATTTCAATACAGTGTATAACAACTATGCCAAAATATTTCTTGTAACCCTTTGTCCATATCAAACATTTTCTGTTATTGTCTTTTCATTATTTTGCATGTCTGAGCATGCAATTTTAATAAAATATTAAAAAGGAAAAGTTTTTTCCTACCACATAGTAAAGATTAAGCCTTAGCCAATCTAATAAAAAAAAAAATAAAATAAAATAATTCGTAAGAACTGTCAGATTCTTTCCTGTTAAATTATTTTTGAAATTAGAAAGCTGAAGTTGTAATTTAAAAAATTTAATATTTGATGAAATTAATTTTGCCAATTTACTTTAGGCAACAGAAATATTGAATCAGTTGTTATGTCTGCGAGGAAAGTTGGTTCACTGTGTTGGGCCAGACAATTTTTCTTAGAATCCATCTTGCACATTTACAAATTTACCATTCATCCATGCATTGAATACTGTTGCCAGATCTGATCTGCTGCTCCTGCTGTATATCTTGAGACTGTTGACAAAATTCAAAGAAAAATGTGTGATATAATCGATCCTGATCGGGCATCTCAAATTTAGTCACTTTCTCACCCATATGACGTATCTTCCCTCTCTTTTCTACAAATATTTTCATGGCTTTTTTCCTTAGTGCCTTGACTACATGAATTTAAGCTTGGTAATTGTTTTACTGTTGAACTAGCAACTACCACTTTTATTTTAATAGTTTATTTTCTCACACTTCTCACCTGTGGAACTCCATTCCAATTTCTTGCTTCCCTGTCACCTACAATCTCCAAAAATTTAAATGCAGCATCAGTTGCCAACTTCTGTTTTCCTGAACCCCATTACTTTATTGTCCTTTTCTCACTCCTTGTCACAAGTCTTCTCATTGCTCTTTCACTACCTGTAACCCTTTGTGTCTTAGTGGCATTATTGCCTTGCTTGGGATGGAATGATTTAAAAAAAAAAAACAAAAAAAAACACTACCTTAAGCATTCCACAAAACTTTTTATAATATTTTAATGTTCTATTATTGTCCAAATATATTTTCCAACTCTGTTTAATTAATGTCAAGAGATAGATTTAAAAAAAACATTTTTTCTTTCTTGTGTTAAAGAAATTGTGTTTAGCACAACAAACCATTTTCATGTCAGTATGCTGGAGACCTTAAAAGAAAATGTGCAATTATTGAGTTGACAACTTTTTATCATAACATTCTTATTCAAATTTAGTGCTTGTTAAAGGTTGTTTTTTTATTTTCTCTAAAATAAAAAAAATAAAAAAAAAAAAAAAATTGAAATTTTTGGCCCTTTTGTTTTAGTAAGTACCTGCCAGGCTCATTTCACTGATGTCAGGAAAAGAACGCAAGAAGCAATGCATCAAACAAGGACGTAAAGTTATTGGTAAGAATAAGGCACCTTGCAAAATGCTTAATTACTTAGCAATATGTAAGTATTTGAGAAAAACTAGTCTTTTGGTTTTTGAGAATAACCACTAAGAGTTTACTAACTTGAAACTTAAATCTAATATAAGACTTTTTTTTTTTTTTTTTTTTTTTTAAATTTTATAAGGCCTTCCTCAATTCATTTTTGCTTGCTTGTTTTGGGGTATAGTGTAAGTGACACAATCTGGGTTACATTCTCCAAGCCAATTGGCTATGTTATCTCTATTTGTTATATAAGTGCAAGATCCTTGTTTGTTAGAAAATCCATAGAATCTGAGAATTGTCTTAGATACCTTATGAATTAACATGTCTATTTTTGAAACTCTTTCAATAATAATACTTAGTGAACTTTTCTTGCATTCCCAGAATTACATATACCTTTAGCTTTCTTTGTCTTAAGGATGACTAAAGTTGAAAATTTTTTATTTGTATTATTTGACTTGTTCGCTAACAATACAAAATACTGTAAAAATGTCTAAAGTTTATTCATCTTGCATATAGTAAATCATAGCAACTCTATTATTGGCTACATGACCTGTAAGTCTTTGTTTCAAATCATGTACACTTAGACTTTGTTTTTCTAACAGAATGACTAAAACAGTTATTTTTTTCATTCATTATAAAAATACTGTCTTTTTAATAGTCTTATTGTCATTTGTATGTGATATATATGACATGTGATTGAGGGTATCATATTTATTCACCTATCTGATGATTCTGTTGGATGAAACTTTAATGTGATTTTAATGCTGCATTGCTTTCTAGTACTAATCACTTTCTCAAACAGCCATCTTTCTTCAGAATGATAGTTTACAAATTTTGAAATATATATAATTTCTTTCAGCATTTCTCTTTTAGTGTTTTGTAATTTTGAAGGAAGGTTTTATTGTTGACGAGTTCATTTTCATCTCAAATAATCCCTAATCCTTTTATAGTATTTTCTAAAGAAGATTTACTAAGATTAAATTTATTCTTTTTTTGACTTTTGTCATTTTAAAATGTAATATTTCTAATTAACAAGTTTACTTAAATGATAATAATTAAGATTATTAATTAGTTACTAACATTAAATTTACATTAATATTTGAATAATGTGATGTCCTGTTTTTCAAAAGAAACCTTTTTATCATTAATAATTTTTTTTACCAGCATTTCTTTCATTTTCATTTTAGTTGCTTTTTATTGTAACTATTCAAATTCTGTCTACAGCATAGATCAGTTAAAAAGAAAAAGCTCTTAGCAAAACTCACATACATCCATTGTCACGGGATTCCTAGCTAACTGTATCAGTTACTCTGCCAATTGAGCTGCAAGATCTATATGACTGGCCAAAAATCAAATCTAACCATATAAACTTAGTCATCTTTATTTCACTTGATCAGCCATATTGTTATTGTTTTTATATACAATAATTGTATTAGTAACAGTATCATGATTTTATTTTTATTAGCCTAAGCATTGTCAACTATTAATTTTTAATTGGTATTTCTTTCATATTTCCCCAAACAAGGCAATAGGTTTTAAACTATGAAGAATTTGATATCTGATTTAATTGTTTGAAGACCTTGGAATTCTCTGAAAGAAATAATAAACTTGAAACTATTAAATTTCAAACTACATAACAATGTTTTTTGAAATATCAGTTTTGTTTCTAATTAATGCCCATGAGAAAACACCTCTGTATTTATAAGGGTGTTTCTTTCAATAAATAGGTTTTGAGCCTAAGAATATTTAAGTTAAAAAAATTTGATTTTCTTATCAATTTTTATAACTGTTTTCTTTTTTTTTTTTTTTTTTTTTTTTTTCAATAGTTTAAATTTGCACTTAATCTTTGCAGAGGTCAAATACTGACATAATACCAAGTGAACACTGCACACTGTCAACATTCGAACACTCAATTTTAAACAACCAAGTAACTTAAATAATGTTTATCCTATTTTTATTAGAGCATGACATTAGCTCATTTATGCACTTTTAGTATAAAATAGCTTTTACAGCTGGATATTCTTCCTGACACAAAGATTCCTGTTTATTTTTTTAAACTGGAGCTCTGAATAATTGTTTGATGCTCTAACTGATTTTATTAGAAGTTGTTATTATTATTAGTGTCAATTGTTAAGGTTAGGCTGATTTTGTAAAGTAAATAACACACCTTCCATGACACAAATGAACTAGGCAAGATGCCTTAAATAAAGAATTCCAAATGGGTCGGTTTAGTCCATTGGGGTCACTGAGGAGAATTTCTATCAGACGTCACAGTGAGTAGCCTAAGCTAGCCATAATATTATAACTGCTATGAGTGAGTTATAACAACTGACAATGGATATCTAAAAAGGCCTCACTGGTTAGATGAAAAATTGATGTTTGAAAAGGACTCATCAAGTCAGGGTCCCCAAAGTAATTGATATTAACCACCATTTTAGGTATTGAAAATTACTCCTCAGTTGATTAAAGGTCAATTGGAATTATTGATACAGAAGCATATCAACATTCTATTATTATATACTTTGGTAAACTTCTAATGAAAATTGTAATAGTTAAAATTGGTTTTCCTGGGAAATTCTGTGGATGTGCCAGTAGTGTAATAGATAGCAGCTCTGAATGAGACATCACTCAGAGAACTGATTTTGAATTCCAATGTTTCATTACATTCAATTATGCACAAATTCCCTTGGGAAAGGTATGAATCCATCTGCTCCTTCCAGCTATGGGTTAAATACTAGGATATGTATGTGGAAAAATTGTTATTCTTAAAAATTGTTAATGGCAATGTTCATTTGTCAAAAAAAAAAAAAAACAGAATTCCTCTTACAATCCAAAATAAGTCTTGGCTTGAAATAACCTACAAAAGTAAACAGATTTATGTTTTATAGTATATATTTTTTGCTTCCATTTTTAAATTTAAAAACATTGATCTGTGCTTGTTAACTCGATATATTTATTTAAATTTAGTTCTTATTACAGCAGCAGATCCTAAAAAGAAGTGTTGGCAATATTCACTAGAATATTTGAAACTTGGATTTTTAGTTTTGCTTACAAATGAATTGAAACTCATGCTTCTCATGTGGATATATTTAGTAATGATACTATGAAGCTCATTAAAAACTGCCTTCAAATAATATTCCCAGATATAAAATATATATATATATATATATATATATATATATATATATATAGGCAGCAATTTTTCATTAATTCATGGTTCATTAAATAATATAGACAAATTTTGTCTATTTATTTTAAGTAAGTTCCTTTCATATTGTCTGATAAGCTTAATCACATTATCATTGAAAGACAAAAGGAAAACACCATATTGATACATGTTTAAATCCAATCTAAGCTTTCGGCTTACGCAAGCCATTATCAAAGATGACAATTTCAATAAATCGAACAACAATGATAGTCCGCCCTTGCTGCATGAAAATTTCAAGTAACAACAAGCTCGTATATACGAGACGCGGAAGCGAAAATTTCGTCGCAGCTTGTGACATCACACATGACCACATGAGAGTGAAAAACGAGAAGTATTAAGTATGAGCCATTGGTATAAACCAATGGCTTCTGTTATAAATTATAGGCATTTAAGGATATTTGTGGAGATATACTTTGAAAGATAAATATAAAAATCAGATAATTATCATTTATTAAAGCACCAGTTTGGGTTGATTATGAAGGAGGTTTAAGGGCTTTCTACAATATTTCTCTAAATGTAGCAAAAAAGGAAACCATATATTGCAAAATAGAATATAATACCCTCAATTAAGGAGGTGATTTCAACTGTAATAAAAAAGACTTTGTTCTTGTTTTTAAAATGCTTGTCTTTTTTCATGGTAGCTGTTCAGATGAGCTCTTTCCTATGAATTTAAGCACAGTACTAGACTGGCAACACGGTCTCATCAATTTACAGTTGAATTAGTTACATGTAACCGTAAGTTCTATGCTAACAGTTTCTTTTCTCGCACTTTTCACTCATGGAACTCTCTTCCAGTTCTGGGTTTTCCAGCCAACTTTAATCTTAAAAAATTTAAATTCACTGTCAAACATTATCTGCTGTCTTCCTGATTACTTTTCTATTATTTTCATTTCTTAGTAATGTTTCTGTTTTCTAATTCTTTCATCACATCCAGTAACTTCTTGTACCATAGTGGCTTTTACTGCCTTGCTCAGAGTGAAATTGACTTTTTTTTTTTTTTTTTTTTTTTTAAGTGCAGATGTAGTGCAAAGATGTATTGATGAGATGGCTGAAGATGCATGAAAAACTTAGGTAGTGTAAGTTTTTTATTCAACCTTCATCAAACTTTTTCAACTGGTGGATTAGTTCTCCAGAAGAAGCAATGGTTGGCGATGCCTATTTAAACAAATTCCCAAAAGACTGGGGTCTCAAGCCTTAAATAGCAACTTTCCTAGAGATGGTGTCTTCATAAAAACATTTGGTGTACATGAACTATTGTGAGTTTCTTAGATGGGCATCGGGAAGACCACCCAGCTTTGTAAAACCTTGTCCCAAATCATTTTGACAAGATCCTCTCTCAGGCAGGACCCCCCTTGCTTTGTGCAAGATTAATCCCAGTCCTGCACCAACAAAAAAACACTGCTATCTAACCTGATGAATCAAATTTCAGTAGTCAAAACATTTGCCTAGCTTATATAAAATATTTTAGTCAAATTGAAAACTGAATTATTGAATAGTTTTTGTTTTCAAATTATCTTACATACAATGCAAAACAGGTGATGATTTCTTAATACCTGGAAGAATATTTAAACACAATATTCAGTTAAGCAGTGTAACTGCAATGATCACCAATGCCATACATTCAAAGGTTGTCTGCTCCAGAGGATTTGCTATCTTCTGTAAGGAAATGGTTCTCGATGTGTGCACTATTCATTGTGTATTACAGATACTATTTTGTAGCAAAAAAAAAAAAAATGGGCAAACTGCATCATACAATTACTGTTAAATATTGCAATAAGGTGACTGTTTATTTCAAACTATGCAAGGCAGTAAAGCCACTAAGACACAAGGGGTTACTGGGTGTGATGGAAGAATTAGAAACAAACATTACTAATGAGTGAGAACAAAAAAGTAATCAGCAGGATAGTAGATAGTGATTGACATTGCATTTAGATTTTAGTTGGTTGGAAAGCATGGAGCCGGAACAGTTCCACAAATGAGAAAATAAACTGCTATCATAGAATTTGCGGTTACATCTACCTAATTCAACTGTAAATTGATGAAACCTTGTTGCCAGTCTGTGCTTAAATTCATAAAGTCTAGGTATCATAGCAAAAAGCTAATCTGAACAATTACCATGAAATTATTTATAGAAAAGACATATGGCTTCTAGGGGCTTGTTGTATTATACAATTATTGACTTATGCTTTTTCTCTGAAAAAAGAATATGACCATCTTTCTATCTGGCAAAATGTCCTAAATTTAATGATGCACATTCATTTTCAGAGTAAAGATGCAACAATTATTTAAGCCCATATAATTCTGTTAAGCTTCAAAGTCAAAATAGACCTTTCTAAATCATCATTGCAATAATGATATTTTCAGTACATTTTACAACCTACAGCAACAGGAAAATGAAAGCTAAATTAATCTTGGTGATGATTTGGATACTTACACAAGATACCTTGATCAATATATTTGAAAACTTTGAAATGTGTTTTGAAGATTTGGATGAAACACACATACCTGACTGGATTGTTACACCATTTAATTCAGAACTTGAAAATCTTAAATTGCATGAACTCAAACTCTCTGACTCTCTAAGCCAAATCAGTGCCCATGCAAATGACACTCAGGAAATATTGGAGAAATGTAAATATCAAGTATGTACAGTTTTTTGTATATCCTCAAAGCATCTGGTGACTCTATTTTAAAGCTGTGTTCTTTCAAAATTAAAATCTTACTTTTCAACAATCATTGTGGCACAGTTAATATTTGAGAGTATCGTGTAAGATTATTTTTGGTCCTAATAAGATTAAAACATTTTTCCCATAAAAATAACAGCAATTGATTCCTTTTAGCTGTTTTGACTTGTAAAGTGTTGTGGCCAAGTAATTGGTTACGAAATAACAAAACAAGAGGTTGCAGATAATTAGTACATTAAACAGTAAATACAACAGAAGTGTGTTACATGACTTGGGAGTGTGTCTGTTGAACAGCATTCAGTCTATATCACTGTTCCTCCGAAGCTTACTTTTCCTGTTATTTTATAGTAAGTGGAAGAGTCCATAATAGACTCATGAGAGGGAAGACACCGCAACACAAAGGCTTCATAAAACCGACACACACTCCCATATATATATATATATTAGTAGCATAATTAGTAGTACTAAAATATATATATATATATATATATATATATATATATTTGTAGCACAGTGTCCCTTTTCAACCCACATCTGACTATTGCTTCAGGCATAAAACTTAGGTTTTGGTAATGGTGAGGAACAAAGTGTGTGTGTGTGTGTGTATATATATATATATATATATATATATATATATGCGCACAAGTCAAACCAGGCAGAATGCGTGGCAATTGTTGCAAACTATGCCAAGAAGAAAAGCTAAAGATAGCCACATAATATGACCATTAAGAATTGTTGAATTCAAGGATGGAAATTGTCAAAATGTTGATACATAAATCTATTTTAACCTGGATAAAGGTAATTAATACAATTTTTTTCTCCCCCTCCTCTCCTGCCCACTTCTGGTATAAATAAGATAGCCACCAAGTGAAATGCGCAGTGGCTTTATATGGGGGAAGTCTTTTCCAATAACAATGATTAATGACTTCCTCTACCTAGCTAGGCCCTAGAAAATGAAAATTCACAATGTCCAATTTCACTATCCCCATATTCCCATAAATTGACCAGCTGGCTGCTTTATTGGTGAGAAATTCTTTACCAGAAATCCAAAATAATAACTATAAAAATAGCAGATGATTGTCACAGAAAAAGGCACATTTTAATCTTAGGCAATCTTACTAATTGGCCATATGGCATCTCCTTTATAAATCAAAGTCTTTGTCAGTGGAAATAGTTGAATTCTTGGAGCAATCAAGGTAAATAAATCCCCTTATTTTGGGACTTAGCACAAAATAGATGTTTTATTGTCTAAAATAATTTAGATCATTATTTTCTGTGACTGCACACATTCTCTGCAGATAAAATTTGGATGTTTTGTTTACAATATACTAATTTATCAAGAACCCAAGGAATTTAAACAACACATTAATCATCTTTTACTTTACAGAAGTGGATAAGTTTGGGAATGTTGGTTTTGCTCAATTTCGCTGAATCTTGACTAGTTAATTCTGGGTTGGATTCTCCTTGGAACTATTATTAATTTCATTTTGTTATTTTAAAACATAAATTTTAATGCATTTCATTTTAAATTTTTTTCTCAATCTTTCAACTTAGTCTCCTGAGAATTTTAACAATTATCATCCAGTTAGTAGTCCCTCCAAACTACCATCCTGTAATTTCATTCATTTAAATGTATAACCAGGGCCATCACCCGACTGCATTATGTCAAAAGCTGTTTTTAAATGAAGCAGGAATTTTTTTTTTTTTTTTCATATTTAAAAATAATTAAAGGTTTTTATATATTTTTTGTTATTTTTATTTCTGCATATTAATGTATGTATAAATTTGATCACAATAGCAAGTGAAAGGTGTCATAACTAAATATAAAGAAGTAAAATTAATCCTTTCTAATCTTATGTAGAAGATACGAAAAATCAGATGTTGACTCTAATTCAGAGTGGTTATGGTTATTAAGGTATTTATCATTTTGTATATTAAGCTTAAGAAAGGAATTAGCAGTTCAACTTATACATTTGGCTACTTTATCAGATGCTGTTTGTATGTGTACTTATGAGTGGGGCTGTTGAAATTTTGGAGTCAATCCATTTCTCAAAATCCCTATTTCAATGATCAAACATCAGAATACTGATTTTTGGGAAGTTGTCCAGGCCAAGAACTTCTGGTTTTATCCTTTATATTGATTAATAGAGATAACAACTTTTTTTTGATTGCTTGGGGAAACCATGATGGAAGGTTTGTTTGCCCAAAGGCTTACAAACTCACTCATTTTATCAACTTTGGCATTTTTGTCCTCATCTAGCTATCTCAAGGAGAAGTGGGTTCATGCCTTTCCTGAGGTCATCAAGGTAATGTGAAGATCAACAGCCTCAGTCAGAACTCCCTCTTTGCTGCTATGTCAGTTATACGTGATACACACTTAGGCAATCATGTTTTTTCATGACTGACCGAGCAGAAGATTTTCCTGCAGTAGGTTGCCATTTCTTTTTGCAGCAGCCTGGTTACTACCCAAAGCTATAGGACCCAGTCTGTCTTGCTGTTTAACTCCTAGCTTGGGGGATAAGAGATAGATTCATACATTTCCCAAGGGTATTTGCATGTAAGTGAATGTAACGAACCGACAGAATTAGAACTTGATACTCCGATTTCTCATTCCAAGACGATATTCATTACCCAACATGGCTGTGACCAATACAGATATTGAAAAATAGAATCTTTTTGTTTTTCTTTTTGTGGGCTATTATCCATGTTTACTGTTTAATCCTCTATTAAAATGCCCTTCCTTCTCCTCTCTTAAACAGATGATTTAGATGTAATGGAAAGTAAATTAACTGACCTACCTATTTACTTGGTTTTATTTTCATTGCTGCTGCTTAGGAACTGTTTTCACTGCTGCTAACCTGTTAGATTGTAGTTGTTTTTTTTTCTATCATTGAAGGACTTGAATATATTTCAAAGGAAGTTTTTGAGAAAAAAAAGGTAAACCAGTACATTTGCAAACATTTTTCTTATTAAATGAAGATGCTTATATTTTACACCCAATTAAGACAGTCTCTGCTCATGTGATGTCTTTATAAATGAACAGGACAGGTTTGTGCAGTAAATTCATGTTTGGGTTGTGCAAGATTATTTGAAAATATTTTTTGTTTTTCCAGTTAATTGTTTGGCTACTAAGGAAAATTTTCCCATCAGCTTTTAAATTATTTTAATTTTATTTTAATCTTTTGATTATTTAAAACTACTGAAAAAAAAAAACACATATTCTCTCTTTCAAATTATATTTGGCTGTGTAAAAAAAAAAAAATCAAGAGACAATTCCAAAATACAATGACAAATAAAAGAAGAATATATAAGTAATTAAATAGATCTATATTATGCGCCAGAAAATGTTTCTGGAACTATGAAAAGGAAAAATAAATAAATAAAAATTGAATATTTTTGTTGTTTACATAAGTCAGCATGACTTGTGGGAATCAACACAACAATTATAAAATCTTAATTGGACTTTTGTGATTCACATTAATTCATAAAAAAAGTTGTATTTTAAAATAACAATGCAAATTTGTAATATTTGATATTTTCAATTGATTTACTTTTTAATTTTGATCTGTACCAACTTTAAGATCAATTGTTAGAATTCTTGCTAAACTAGAATGCATCAAGGATGGGGGCCAAATGAGTTAGGATAGGTTAGGAGAGATTGTTACACCTTGAAAATGAGGGTTTAGTTAATACAGCTACTTAACTAGCTTTTGAGAATAGTTTTATGAATGATTATGCCCACTGGTGGAAAAAGGATTTACCTTGCTTCACTGTAGCTTTTCCTCTATTTGAGTTACTCTATTTTGGAATGGAATTTTTACTGCCTGTTTCTCAGGAATACAAAGAAACATGGGAATAGAGCCAAGTGGTAATCAGGAATTTCTTTTATGTGATAAGCACACAGAACAAGTGTATCTATCATTTTTTTGTTCTTTTCCTGTTAATCCTAACTATGTTGCTTCTCAATTTCCATAATTTTTAACTAATTAGTATCATTATTCAATTAACATACATGAAGATATCATATAAATATTTACTGAGGTTAGAAAAAAGTATTCTAAAATTTATCCTTGAAGACAAATTTGTTAACCATCATTCTATTGCAGATGCTGAGAAATTTCTATGTACAATAACATTTTTGATATTTACTGTACTTAGTACAACTTGAAACTAAATGGGAAGCAAAGATTATATTGCACCTTCTTGCATTCAAAATCAATATTATAAATTCTGGGATTTACCTGGACTTAAACACTGATGACCTGGCACAAATGAGCAATATGCAACTATGTTGACCATATTTAATTATGTTAGTTTATATCTGTATCATGATCTATTGTGCTTGCTGCCACATACATGAGGACTCTTGTTAGTGTCCCAGATGAGATAATTTGTCTGATTTTGATATTAGCAACATGGTGGTATCTCCTTATGTAAACAAAGGAAATTGCAAATTTTGGTGATTACTCATTTAAATTATTCTATCACTAGCAGCCATACCCAACAGGCCGATCAGAAAAAGTGTTCAATTATAATGGAGCAAAAACAGCATCATGTTTAGATGTAACAGAGTTTATCTTCTTCAATTACTTTAAAGTACTTTCATTAAAAAACATTTTGAATTAATGCAGTTACTGATATAACAGAAGTAGTCTGTATTTATTCAGTCGAAGTTAGCCGAGGACATGAAGGGGCAAAACAGGCAACATGAAAACCCACTCCGGGCCACAATTATTTTGGAGTTTTTGAAATTCAATTTGTCAGTGTGCTACCAGGGATGTAAAAGAGGATACATTTATGAAGCAATTGTTAAGTTTGATGAAAATTGGTTGACAGACCAACAAACAATAAGAAAGAAACCAGTAAAAATCTCCATTTTTCGCTATTTACTCGGGTTTTCACCATATGGGTGGACTCAATTATCAAGTTAAATGACTGTTAAACAATCAACTTATTGTTGGTTACAACTGAGTGAAGTTTGTATTAGATTGCTTGAAAATTGAGTGAGTTTTTAGTTTCAAATTTTTGTTGAAATCAATTTTTCGTTTTTTGTGGTCTTTTGCTAAATGCAGTGGGATAGAAATAATAATGAGGTATCATTGAGCTTGTCATGATGTAAGTAACCTACATACTGATTATGAATGAAATCGGAGGAAAAAATTTGAATTTATTGATTTTTGATCGGCTCTATCAATTATTGATTTTTTTTTTTAAATTATCGTCTTTGTTTTTTTGTTTTTTGTTTTTTTTTTTTTATTTTACACTAAGAACCTATCTCTTACATTGTATAATGTATGTGCCAAGTTTAGTCAAAATCAGTTGGCTGGATCTTGAGTGAAAAGATATAACACACACAGACATCCTTGGTTTTTTATATATATATATATATATATATATATGGAGAGAGAGAGCTAGATATGCATTTCAGTGACTAAATCGAAAGGTGGTGGTTTTTACTCAGAAGTTTATGGCTACATGATGTTGAAACACTGGTTCTCATTCGATCATCCAAGTTAAGTCACATCGAGCCTGGTCAGTGTGGTGTTAATGATAATGGTTTGGAATTCTTAATCAGAGCTGAATCTCAATTCCTGTTGGGTTCATTTATATTCACTTACCCTTTGGAAAGGTATGAATCCACCTCTTCTATCCCCAGCTAAGAGTTAATTAATGAGAAAAAAATTCTTACAATCTAAAAAGAATATTTTCTGGATTTAAATAACCTGCAAAGAGTTAGTAAGCTGTAGAAAGTGAACAATTTTTTATTTTTATTCAGAAGTGAATTTCTTCAGAGAAATAACAATTGATGTCAGAATAAAAATCATCAGTTTTCCATCTTATATTTTTGTGTGTGTTTTTTATATATATATATATATATATATATATATATTATGAAATGGACAAAGTCTGACAATTATTTTAAGACTTTATGTTTATACATTTTTTTTTTATAGATAAACAGCATTTACTTAAATATTTGTATCTATAAAAAGAATGTATAAACATAAAAATATCTTAAAATATTTTATATATATATATATATATATATATATATGTAAACATTTTATTAGATATTCTGTTGTGCATATTGATTCATACAAAGAAAAATGGACATTAGAATATTAAAAATATTCTTGGTCTCAAACAGGTTAATCTAAATAGGAGGAGTGATGAAATTGTTAAATTGACAACTGTTATTTGAAGTTAATTAGATATTAGACTTGATGACTGAAAGGAAAAAAAAATCTGCCCTCCAATGTTTCTGTTTGTAGAACAATAAAATTGTGTTGTGGTTTGGCACCACGTATTCTGGACATTGTTCTTGTATTAAAAGCTGATTATGCTGCCACACCTATTGCTGTGATTGTTATTGTATACTTCAGAGAAGAGTGGGGAGGGAGATCAAAGCTTATGTTATATTGTAGGGTAGATAGAAAAGTAATATTGTTTGAAATTGAAATGGTTCAGTGGTTGAGGAGCAAACTAGGTAATTAGGTGACTGGAGTCATTTTTAGTATGCGGTGAGTTTTCAAGGTGTCTTTTTAGAAATCTTCACTGTATTTGCTTAATTGAATATCATAACAATCCTCAATGCAAGCCATCTTGTATCTAATATTTAAAGAAGCTTGCAATGAGTTCATAAAAATATTGAAACCTAAATTTAAATAGACATAAAAGTTTATTTTTCTGTTAATTTTTTTAAAAAGTATTTAAAGAATGCTTGTGGATGCATTTGGAAAACAAATAAGTAAAAATGTTATTGAAGTTTTGAAGCGAGAAAAAGCGGGGCCACTGTACATAAGAGTTAATTTGTTGAAACAAACAAAATTGTTATTATTCAAATGTAATGCTGTAGAACTTTGTTTTTAGCTTTTGATTCCAATACAAAGTTCCTTATATTGTGGACAAATACATGTAATGTCTTTCTCTTTTTTAAGAGTAAAATAATTTAATGTTGATTATGTTGGCTCAGTATCTTGAGAGTAGCCATTGTAAACTCAAGTTTTATTGTGGATATTATTTTATTAACATGAAAATTAGTAGTATAACAAAAAAACTCTTTTGTATATGAATTTATGTCTATTTCTCAGTTTTAAATGTTTTTGACCTATGCTAGAAACTTGTACTCATATAAAATGTTTCATTTTGATTATGCATTAGGCTAATTAAGCTTAGCAAAAAGTGTAAGTTCCTGTCATTTCTCTTATAAATTAGAAGCAAATTTTTATATAATTTTATACAATTACAGCAACAAAAACAACAGTAGTACATGGTTTACGGCTTAAGCATTATTAACACTAACACAGGGCACTTCAGTAAGACCTCACAATATCACCAGGCTTTACAAGTTTTCTGCCACAGTGTAGGAATATCAGATCCATGTATATGCAACTTTTTCCAAATCATGGAACTGAAATTTTATATATATATTTCATCTTTACTGGTGTAAATCTTTTGCAGTTGAGTTGATGGTGAAACCTCAATATTCCATTTAGGTAGATAATCACTTCATTATCCAACCATGTCTTATGTGTTATTTTTGTAGATCAATAGCTTTCTCAAAAGAACCATTAATTTAACATTTTTTTTATTAACTGACTAAATAACAATGTTGATAAGTTTGAGTGGTTTGGAAAGGTGAGAAATTTGTTAAAGTTCACTCATTCTGTAATCATCAAATAATTATGATTTGAACTTCTGTGAAAGTACTTTGTGATATTTATTGGAACTTTCACAATACCATTTGTATGGCCTCAGCAAGGACAGCCAGCACTGAAGCATCATTAAGAGAATATTTGAAATCTATGAAGTGCATTGGTTAGATATTGATAACATTCTCAATTTGATGTTCACTGGTAGGGGTAGGATATCTTTATATATAAAATTTACAATATGACTTCACAAAGATTTTGTAAGATTTTCCATGATTGTTGCAGTTGCTCACACAACATGCAGGAGACAAGTAAAATCTCCATTTAGCCTGCACTAGTGACATTTTTAACATAGAGAATGGTGTGTACATTACTAATTCCACTCTATCAACTAAAGATTTATGTGCTATTTATAAATGTCTTGTTTGTAACTGACACATTTTTTTTTTTTTACTCTTGCCACATTTATTATTTCCTCTCTGCTTCTGAAGATTTCTGTTTTGCATACACTTTTGGATCTAAATATAATGTGCTAGTCTCTTAAAAACAAGTATAGCTGATCTTGACATTCAAACAGCAACCAAGTATCCATTTATTACTTTATAATCAAATAACCTTTATTTATTGCATGTGTTGTCCTCATTTCTCTCTTATATTTTACATATGACTATCTCCCAAACTTGTTTCCTAATGAAAAAAAGAATAAAGTACTTATTTGTTTATTATACATTATTTTCTCACAATACTTTAAGATAGTGTTTTATTTTATTTTTATTTTTTTTATTCCAGTTTTCATGAATGTCTTGTAAATTGTTAGTATGAATGAATGCTTTCCTTTTCTGGTGGGCAGCAAAACAAATGACTATTTTTATTTAGCCTACTGACTTTGTCAAAGCAAAGATATAAGCTCTGCATTATATGACCTGTGAATGTCATTCAGAAGATTTATTTTCTTTTTATCATTATAAAGAGAATCATTATTATTGGAGAGTTTACAAAAAATGTTACCTTTCTGTTAAAGGAAAAGACTTTAAAATATACCTTGCTTAAGTGTTAATTAAAAAATGAAAATAAAAAAAAGTCTGAGGGCAGGAAGGAATTATGTAAGAACCACTCATAATGTTAACATATTTCTATTCCATTTAAAATCTGTTCTTCAGTTTAAATATATGCTTATTAAACTCTGTTAAATTTTTCCCCATTTACATATTCAAACGTTATGGAAACGGGGCCAAGTCTCTTTCCTACTGAAACTTGATTGGGGAAGCTAATGTAGAATCTTGTTTACTTTGTCAGTGCAAAAAGAACTATTTGGTGCTTCATGACCCTCACTCAGACCCAACAATGGACAAATATTGTCATATCTACAAATTGATTTTATTTCTTTCATCCTTATGCTATTCTTCACTTGTGCACAAATAATGTGAATTTTTGTTGTTGTTTATAAAGAGAAATACAGTATCCTCTACTCTTTTTTTTTTTTTTTTTTTTTTTTTTTTTTATCTCAAACATATCAGTTGAGACTTGTACCATCCATTTATCTCATAAATCTGACTTATTTGTTCACTGCTCTTTTTTGATATTTTAATAAACCTTCATAATTTCTATTGTTTAAATAGCTAGATGTAACCGTAAGTTCTCTGCTAAGTTTCTTCTCACTTGTGGAACTCTCTTCTGGCTTCTTGCTTCCAATCAACTTTGTTCTTAAAAAAATTTAAATACAATGTCAATCATTATCTTCTGTCTTGTTTTATTATTACTCTCTCTTCTTAATAGTGTTTTTCCCTCTCTCTCTCTCTTACCCAGTAACCCTTTGCACCTTAGTGGCTTTATTGTTTTGCTTTGGGTGAAGTGATTTTTAAAAACAAAAACAAAAAAAAAAATCACATTTTGCTTTGATAACCATCTACTGGAATATATATTATCTAGCATTACATTTTTATATTAAAATGATAAAAAAATTTTAAAAAAGGCAATTGTGTTTAATTTTTTACTCTTATTTTTTTCATCATAATTTCAGTTGCTTTTCATTGTTAGCAAATGGACAATCATTCTACATCCATAAGCAAGCAGCATGAATCAAAAATAAAGAAATGGTTCTTAGCAAAGCTTGAACTCTCATCCGTTTTTACTTTGAGAAATCTATTTTGACATAATTGCTGATCTAACCAATTTAAAGGCACTTTACTGTTGGAAGATCAAATCTCACTATATAAACTTATTTTTTTATTTTTCTTCTGATCACTTACTGCTGCCACATTTGAGAATTTTGTTTATATCAACTAATAATATTAATAGTAATCTTAAAATTTTATTGAATGAAGCATTATTCACTTTTTTATTAGTGTATTTTTATCCACTTTTATCCAAAATTGCTTTTCCTTGAAATTACTAATTCTTTCTAATCTAATATGACTATAAAAATCTGAGTAGTAGTAATGAAAAGCAAATTAAGATAAAAGAAATTAGTCAAAGCTTAACAGCCCTTTATACAGTAAAATGTCCAGGTATTTACTGCTTTTCATATCTGCAATGAATAATTTTTACCTGTAACTTTTTAAATTTAAAAGAATAAGGCATCTGACATGCTTTAATGAATTAATCTGCATCAAATATCATGAACTATTAGGTTGGTGCAAAAATAATTTCGTTTTTTCACATAGTAACATATGTTAGAAAACGAAATTATTTTTGCACCAACCTAATAGTTGAATTAAAGAATCAGTTTCTATGCATCAGACATTAAAATACAAATAAATTATATAATGCCAATCTAGGCATTTACTGAAAGTGGCAGTGACTTGGAATGTACTAACATTTTTTTTTTTTTTTTTTCTGAGTGACATTATTTACACCTTGTAATATTTTTAATGTTGAACATTCTGAAAACATTTCCTCAGAATATTGACTTGTTTTTACATCCAGGTGACTACTCATGCATCATCCTTTTAATGATTATTCTCTTTTAAAACTTTAGCATTCAGCACCTTTTGATTTGACTTTGAATATACATGAATTTCCTTGCCTGCCACACTCTTACTCCTTCAAATCTGCTACTGTTTACTACTTTAGGCTAAGAAGAAAAAATTCTGTACTAAAAATACCCAAAGAACTAGTTTTACCAGTCTAATTGCTAGTATTGTATAGTTAAGGATGGTCTGATAAAGCATCAGGTTTTCTGATGAATATAATTTCAGCAATACTATTGGCATAAGTTCAAGGAAATTAAGAATTTGAAAATTTGTGATGCCATATAAAGCTTCCTCTCTGTTTACATTTAATGACAGCATCATGTAGGGGTGGTGAAAAATGAAGTTGGTAAACCAAGTTCAAGTTTTGGTTGGGATCATTTTGTATTCACTTCAACTATTAATGGTGTTGGGAGAGGCAATAATCTCAAGCTGTGGAGTTTGGAGCTTTTTAGCCATGGAAGGTGCACTAAGAGAAAGTTACATTAACAAAAAATCATCCTGATTAAAATGGAAGGATATTTGCAGGGCTAGTAAATCTATCAGTAAAAAAACAAAAAAACTATTGAAACCACTGATTAATGGAGCTAGGCATATTAGTCTATAGCAGTGGTTCCTGAACTTTTTTACTCTGGGCCACATTTTTAGAATGAAAACATGCTCGCGCCTCACCAATTTTTATAATAAAAAGTACATGTACAAAGACACCACCTCAGGGGACAAGTCCTGGTGAAAAAGCACAAGCAGCCTTACAGCAAAGAAGGTCCAGAAAGAGGGTTAAAAGGAGATAACCATGGATTCGAAGTCAAAACATTATCATTGATAACTCTCTCTTCCAATTTGCAAACCCTGTTTACTATATTCTTAATACTTGATAAAATCCAAAATATTTTCACAATGATAATTGGTCAATAATTATTTGTAATTATTTATACTGGGACTCATGCTTGCAATTACAAATAATCCATAATAATATTTTAAATTTTGAAATCATATTTATTTTTGATATATGAATTTTTAAACTTTTTCTCTGTCTTTCAATCATTCCACCTCAACTGCTACTCTCTTCTACCACACTCACAAGGTATGTCGCACCACTTGGGAACCTCTGGTCTATAGTGTCTGGATAAACATTAATCTACCAGATATCTCGGTATAAAACTTAGGGGATATTTTGTAAGACATTTTTGGAAAGTGTGGGAAAAAATGTTGGTCTTATGTGCCATCATATTTTTTTCCAAACAATTTTCAAAAATTAATGTTTTTGATTTTGGCAAATGCAGTTTCATTCTATTATCTTTCTGTCATGTACTCTCAATAAGAAAAAGGATCTCTTCTAGCACCGTAAAGCAGAAAACAGTAGCAAACAATATTTTCAATTTTATCTAAGCAGCAGCAGCACTTACAAAATCAGTTACACTATTTTTTTTTTTTTTTTTTTTTTTTCAAATCACAAAGGCAATATGTTAATGGAGATGCTTGATCTTTGTAAAATTCTCCAGCACCAACCTTTGTTAAACAGCGGAATTCACATAGTCCATACTAGCTCAACTATGTAGCTGCAGATAAGGTCTAGATAAATGACAAAGAGCATTAAAGGGTACAGCATATATAGGTTTATCTACTGGATGCATAAGTGTTTGGATTTCAACAGCATGTGGTTTTATTTGCTTAACAAAGATGTTGGAGAATTTTACAAAGAAACATCCCCGCATAATATATTCAAAACAGCTGCATGACTGATTCACATAAAAGGAATAACTAATTTCATTAGCATTGCTATTCAAAAGAAATTTAATAAAAAATGTTACCCTTTTTCATTTTCTCCTTTACATGGCTTTAATCCCTTGGACATGAGGAAAGCCCTAGAATGGATCATCTTAAATGTTGTATTGGCAAAATTGAACACAAAGAGATTAGTTGGAAAAAAATTCAATGTTAATGACTCTTCTCAATGTTACAGATAATGAGTTTTCTTTCTATTTCCACTGGTGTCACAGCACTTACTTATCTTATCTTATCTTATATAAGATGTAAATTTTGAATTACTTTGGACTGTCTAATCAAAATCATAAATTCTCCAAGATTATCATATATAAAAGCAAAAAGACCTGTTTTGTTTATATATATATATATATATATATATATATATATATATATATATATATATTAAAAAGAAGAGAAGAGAGGTGCCGTAAACGTTTTTGGTTGTAATGTGGATTTATTTAGAAAAAAATATTAAGCTTTGTTTTACATAATTTTACTACACGTGTTTCTGGTCTTGTGACTGTCTTCAGGTAAAAGCGGAGATTTCCACATATTATTAAAAATAATTAATTTTTTCTTTTGTTTTTCAATGTTAAATATTCTCGATATGAGACATTTTCTGTGTTAGTAATCCGAATTTCTTTCTTGAATTGGCAATGAAGAGTTCTGCGGAAGGGTCATAAAACAATTATGTAATTACGTAAGTTTAATATCATGTGTGTGTATGTAGTGACTTCTTGTGGTGGGATGGTGTGTATGTGCGTATGTATGTGTATGCGTGTATATGTACAAATGAGTTTACTAATTCCTCATAGTAAGACAGTATATGTATGGAGGGAGAATATACGTACGCATATATACACACATGCTGACAGAAACACACAAAAATGGAAACAGATCCAAGAACACATAGGGGTCAGTAAAACATTAAAAGATAAAATGCTGATAAGTAATTCATCATTTGGCTTGGACCAACCTTAATTGTTTATTAATATTTAACATTGAAAAACAAAAGAAAAAATTAATTATTTTTAATAATATGTGGAAATCTCCGCTTTTACCTGAAGACAGTCACAAGACCAGAAACATGTGTAGTAAAATTATGTAAAACAAAGCATATTATTTTTTTCTAAATAAATCCACATTACAACCAAAAACGTTTACGGCACCTCTCTTCTCTTCTTTTTAATATACATACTTTTCTCTCGTTGGAACCACTACAACCTCTTTCTTTTATATATATATATATATATATATATATATATATATAACTTCTGTAAAGTTTAAAAGAAAGTTGCTAAGATAAGAAATACACCTTTTATATTTTTTTTTTTTTTTTTTTTTTTTTTTTTTTTTTCCTTCTGTCAATTGGATTTTGGTTTCATTAGTTTCTTATTGGCCACATGTTCACCCCAAGGTCGAACTTGGGAGCAACTGACAAAATTTCTATATAGTCTTCAAATTTTTTTAGGCAAATTGCAGTCTGTCATAACTTATTTTTCACACTAGTATTTTTATAGCTTTTTATCAAAATTCTAGATCAGTTTTATATTTTATTCTATGACCACCAAGTAAACAGAAATAAAGGATAAGCCTCTGGCAACATATGTCAACTGTAATATGTTATCAGATTTCTGTGACTGTAAGTGACCATGTTGAAGCAAAGTAAGTGTAATTTTCTTATGTTACCTAAAAAAAAAAAAAAAAGTATAACAAAGGACATTTCTGCTGTCAATCTTGAAATGATATGTAAAGTGATCTTATTATGTTCTTGTCTATTCCACTTTGTAGATAGCAAGGGATGGGTGAATAAAATTTTCTAATAATGCAACAATTGTTATTTGTTGAAGTCTTCTTCCACAAAATTCAGCAAATATAAATGGATTGTTCTTGAAATGACCTCTGTTTGATTGGCAGCATATCAACTCCTTATCAGTCATGTAATGCTGAAATTTAATTTTCTTGGAAGCATTACGAATTTCTTTTACAAAAATATATCGCTAGTATTTTTTTTTTTTTTTTTTTTTTTACTATGAGAATATATTGCAGGTATTTTTATTATAAAAAGAAGTGTATTTTGATACTTTCTTAGTGTTCTGTTTTTGTTTGGAGGGTTCACTATTTGTCCATAACTGGGGCCCTAGCAGGTGCTACTACCCAAGGTCAAGTGGAACTGGGAACAAGTAGCAATTAAGAGATGGTTCCATGCACTTCAAAAGCTTCTAATTACCTGAAAACAACTACACAATGACATCTGATTTAATGCATAGAAAGATATAGTTTTTTTTTTTTTCACAGGTCCTTCCATATCTTGTGAGAAACAAGGGGAATATTCCTTAGACAGTGCTAGAGACATTTTGAAGTGGAGAGCAGTGTACACATTAACTCCATCCTTTAAACCAGGGATTCACATGCCATGGCCCACTAAAACAAGACAAAACAATGTTTCATAGTTATAGTTTAGTTTTTTTTTTTATTGTTGGCATTTCTTTTAGCCTGACCTGATTTTAAAGATTTGCTGCTTTTCCAGAAGCATATTCTGACATAGCTGAACTAAGTAGATAGAAATTCTGTTCTTAAAGAATTGTAGTTGATCTTTTTTTTTTTTTTTTTTTTTTAATTTATTTAACAATTAAGTTTTAACTTAGGTGTCCCCAGGCTCTATTGTAATTTTGCTCCTTCATCAATTCTACCATTTAGGTGTTAATTGCCAATTCATAGATACTATGATTATATGACTAATTCACAAACTCACTATTAAGTCAGTTTGTGAATTAGTCATATAATCATAGTAGTAATGAATAATTATTATAGATTTATTTCTTGGCCGTCTCATTTATTGAAGAATGCAACATTCTACAGAACTTGGTATGTTCAAGAAAGAAGACATCTTTATTATTCTTTGCCCAAATAGTACTTGACTGGTAGTCCTTAAAATAAATCTACATGGATTAAATTTCTTGTTTAGATAATATACTTTGTAGGCAAGTCAGGTGGTTACATGATTAATGATGATAATAGTAGTAATAATGAATAAATAAATATTGTGGAGATCATTTATTTAATGAGCAAGGTACCCATTCCATATTCATTGAGCAAGGTTTCAGAAGACTGATTATTGTACTTACTATTGTCATTTATTTTTGTCTATTGAAACATTTTATTATGAGCTTCTTTGAATTCTATTCAAGAACTGAAAAAATTTTTTTTTTAGTGTTGAAATGTTTAATTCTTTTTTTAATGATTTATTTAATTTCTTTTCAGCAAAATCTTTCTATGTATAATTTTTTTTCCTTTTTTATAAAACAAGGAACTTCGCAATTTTTTTTTTTTGTAAATAGGTAAAAAGCTTGATGTCTTCAAATGTTTATTCTATGAGTTGACTTTACTATTAGGTTGGTGCAAAAATAATGACGTAATAATGTCGTTTTTGACGTAAAAAAATACGTAAAAAAACTGCATTATTACGTCATTATTTTTGCACCAACCTAATATTTATTTATCATTGTAAATGAAGCCATCATTCAATTCTATATTAAAGACACCCAGTATGTTTAATGATATAAATTTCAAGATAATAATTTTACATTAAACATGTATGTGTACCTCCTTAAAATTTATATATGATACAGTTTTGAGGCAAGTTAAAACAAGGATTTAAATTTTTTTTTATGAAATGTCTCTTCAGGAAATAGGTGATCATAATTTTTTTTATAAATCATTTCACCCCAAGCAAGGCAATAAAGCCACTAAGATGCAAGGGAATACTGAATGTTAGAGAATATGAGAAAAATGTTAAGGAGAGAGGACAATAAAAGAATATGAATTAAGAAGATAATAGAAAATAACGATTGACATTGCATTTAAATTTTGAAGATCAAAGTTGACTGGGAAGCAAGAAGCCAGAAGAGTTCCACAAATGAGACTTGCAGTAAAAGAAACTGTTAGCATAGAACTTTACGTTACATCTAGCCATTTCAACTATAAAATCATATTTCTACAGGTCCCCCCCCACAAAAACTCATTTTTTCTTTCCTTTAAAAATGAATTGCCATAACATCTTGGAGAAGATAGAATATTTTCTCATTGCCTTCTCTGGTTTTCAATTCAAAGTTGTCCTTTTAGTCTAGTCACCACTCCAGGCTAAAGATAAAGAGTAAAGTCTACTCTACTATTTAACCCATAACTAGAGTTTGGGAGAAGAGATGGATTAATGCCTTTTCCTGAGGGCATTAGTGTGAAGTGAATGCAACAGACTGAATTTATATATATATATGTGTAATATATACATATTATTTAATTTGAAGTATGTAATGAAAAGAATTTATTAATTTTGGTTAGTATTTACTGTTGTGCTTTTTATTGCAACTTTACAAATACCATCAATCTATGGCAATGAGTGGACAGTACAGGATTGAAGAGATAAGTTCTTGGTAAGACTCTAATTCTCATTCTTTCACTTCGGGCAAGCTTGGTTAAATATCAGTTGCATTAAGAATGCTTCATTTAATTAAAAAAAAAAAAAAAAAGAAAAGAATACTGGTGCAAAAAGAATTTGAATTCAAAATGGAAATTTGTAGAGAAAATACACAATTATTAGATGACCTACATTGGCTTTGTAAGTTTTCAACATTTGGGACAAAAACAGTTTTTTTTTTTTATTATTATTATCATTATTATTATTAGCGATTTTCTTATTTGCCAAGCCAAATATCATTCAAATCTTCTGAAAGGCCAAAGCACTGCAATCAATACACAGAATTATCAATATTATACTTTAAATCTATATAATAAATGTGAATATCACTGTGTCACTTTTTCAACTTTACTCCTTGAGGCCACAGCTCAACAAATCATACCATTTTGGAATCGGACTGACTGAGCAAATTAAAAACATTACAGATCGGATCCAGACGTGCAATGCTAAAACTTTGGATTCCTGAGTTTTCATTACTGTTATTGTTTCCTAAATAGGGTTTTTTTTGTTGTCTAACATGATTTTTTGCGACAAATCTTTTTGTACAACAACAATTTTTATAACATGGAAATAATCAAAATTAATTGTGAGTCACCCATGAAATAAAAAATAAATGTTTGTATGTAAAGTAAGGACCTACATACATCAAATTGTCTTTAAATTAAGTAGCGTCAGAAGAATTATTGTTGAACTTTTAAAAGGTATGCTTAAGTACTAATGCAATACTTAAATGCAGCGGTCAATTTTGAGTTCATATGTAGTTTATTGTTGCCTATTCCATATACCCCTCCCTACCTATTGCAATGAAGGACTAATCAAGAACCCTCCACTCCACAGGAGCTAGCTTAAATGCTGCTTGATAGGGAAGCTTTTAAGCTAGTATTTAATATTTGCCACTAAAGAACTGTTTACATAAAATCCAATTGAATTTAATTTAACTTTTTGAAGTGACTTAATAATTTTTCTCTTTCTTGATAAGATTTTTCACCTTTATCCTTGTATATACATTTTATCCTTTTCTAATTTGCCATTCAAGGCAACAACAGGTGGTCTGAAGTATTCAATTTATTGATAAATATCATTAACATGTTTGTAAACTTATATGAAAGTATCAGACAGACTTCTTGGAGACATTACAGAATGAGCTGAATCAATGCTATGTTTTTATTTATTCAGTTTTTTCTTTTCTTTTCTTTTCTTTTTTGTTAGGTGATGACACTTTTACCTCTATTTATCATCATAGGATATATTGGTCAAGATAGTTATTAAGGAACATGCACAACTTACAAACTTTTTTATAGAATGTAGATTATAAATGGCAAGGCTCAGATTAGTCCCAACTTAAGCATATTTTAAACATGAAGATTTTTAGATGCAACTTATGGAAAATAACTGAAATTTCTAACTCACATTAGGGTTATCTTTTAAGCATGAAATAAGGATTGAGAATTTGCTAAACATGATCAAGAATTAAAAAATTGGCTGATGCCCCCCACCAAAAATGTATATTTGTTTTTTTATATAAACATTCAAAGAATAGATTTGAAAACTTTGTGATGTTTGTAATAGCCACTCAGTTGAAAATAGTTTAACTGGAAGACTACTTTTCACATTGACAGATATCTTAAGATTTGTTTGTTTTTGATAACATTTTATATCTATATATTACATATATGTAAAAGTTTCTTTTTTAAAAAATGGCATTTTCAAAACTGTAAATCTTCTGATTTGTGTGTGCTTCAAATATTGCCCCATGTGTAACTATGAAGTCTACATTGTTATATTCATTTAAATGGATTAATATCTACATATTGAAATAATCTCTATGGACATTTTAACAGCGGCATTACACACAACTGATTTTCAAGGGATGCTGAAAAGTAATTTACTAATTCACTTCTCAAAATTTGATAAGCATTAAAGTTTTTTAAGGTTTCTTTGTCAGGTTAAGAACTTTTCAGCACTCTCTTTTAACATCCACATTCAGTTAAATTTTCATTTAACTAACTTCTCAATGTAATTTTTATTTTTTTAAAATTGTAATTAACTTTATAATTAGGCAGTCTGGAATGAACAGCAATCGCTCCATTTTCTTTTTATTTATTTATTTTATTCTATATTTTTAAAGGAGTAAATAAAAATCTTAGAATTTTCTATCTGTAAGAGAGAGAGAGAGAGTGTGTGTGTGTATAATATATATATATATATATATATATATAATATAAATTTTGTTGAAACATTCTTTGCTTTCCTAACCAAAATAATTTACTTTATTCTGTTTTATATATATATATATATATATATATATATTACTGAACTGGGTTTTATATGTCATTGGAAGATTTTCAAAAGTTTATTTATTTTTAATGTATTATCCATCTTCTCCAAAAATAAAAAATTCTTTGTTGGGGGTCATTCATCATCCTTTCTGGCAACTAGATTAAGTGCTTCTTCAATGCTACTTACCAAATGTAATTGGTTCGCAGATAAGATATTTGTATTCAGTTCAGTTATTTTGAATGAAGAAACTTGAATCTGCCTACACTAAAGCTGTTTACATTGCCTTAGATGCTAAGTCAAAAATTTTCCTAATGCCAAATATCAGTGTTTCATAAATATTTTTCTTGTCTACCAGGAAATGCACATTTTTGTTTTTGCCAACAAATATTGTAGATAAATCAGTATGCCTGGTTGGGTTAAATTATTGAAAAGCATTTTACGCTATTTTACATATTTAGAGTTTGTAATTTTTCTCAGCTAAAATTAATACCCTTTTGTAGATGCCTTAAATTTAACTGAAGACAGACTTCTGAAGAGCATATGTATACATAATTCTTTTATTGAATGAGTAAGAAATAACTTCACATATTACTAGTTAGATTTTCTCTGAGATTTTTTTCTTTTTGTTTTTCTTTTTTTTTTGCCCCAGAAAATTTTACTTGCATTGCACTTCTAAAAAAAATATTCTATTTGTAATTCAGCATGTTTAGTTAAAATAGTTTTTTTTCCTTTGACACATATTCATCTTCACAATAACATTTAATATGAGTAGATAGGTTTGTCTGGTTCACAATCTTCCTTGGTCTTTTGACCAAGAGTAGAGGTTTATCCCTTGTTTCCCTTTTAGGATTGGGTTTCCAGTTCCTTCTAAAGTCTATTTCAACTCTATACTGTCTGAACTCTGTTATTTCATTTACTAATTATTTTTTTTCTCCTCAATAGGTTTGCTTATTGTTCATTTCACACGCCTCCCCAGTCCTTTTGAACAGGAGTATAGGTTTATCCTTTATTCTCTGCTTAGGATCAGGTTTCTGTTTTTTTGTTCTAAAATTAAAATTGTTTCATTCTCTTTCACTCTCAGTGGCCCCTTGCTTCTTAGTTGCATTGTTGCCTTGCTTGGGACAAATTAATTTAAAGAAAAAACTTAAAATTATCTTTTCATTATTAAATTAACATGTTTCGCATAATGCATACATCATTTGAATCGGTATGCTTCATAGATACTTTGCACATGTTTAAAAACTAAAAAAAGTAAAGTCTATTTTACTTTAGTAGTTTAAACCTATACACTGTTATTGCATGAATTATGAATGCAATGTGTAACTTACATATAATTGATGTAATTATATATTGGCCTGAAGATTTTGTTTAATCATGAAACAGATTGTTACTGCTGAGTGTTGACCTCAATGTCCACTTTTATATTTACATAGACTCTATCCCTGATATTGAGCACTTTAACCCATAAATATAGCATACCTTAAAATTTTATTTTTATCGTGTGTGTGTGTGTGTATATATATATATATATATATATATATGTATATATATATATATATATAATACACACACACACATCTCAAATACTTATACTGATATTGAATAACACAATTAAATTTGTCATTTTGATGATTATTCTGTTTTGTTTTTGTTTTTTTTGTGTTTTTTTTTTTGTTTTTTGTTATAGCTTTTAGAAGTATTTCTTCTATTTTTTTTTAAATTCTCCATCAGTTATAAAATACATTTCCTAGTGTAGGATTGAAACTACAGTTATATCACAGTTTAATTGGTATATATATCAAATATATCTTTTGTTATTTTATTAAGAAATAGTTATTTTCCGATAAAGAATACTATTTTTCAAATATTTATACCTTCAAACAGTTCATTGTTGATGCCTTTCAGAAAATTGATAAAGATTTTTATAGGGAGGGGTCTGGAGATTGGAATTTTCAATTCCTGTTCACTTATAAAAACAGAAATATCATGATTCTCCTTTAGTGTTTTTTACTTGATCAGTTTATTTAATCCACTTCAGGCTTGCTTGATCCATGGAAGGTTCACTAGAGTCATGTTAGTCTCTGTACATAGTGGCATCAGCTTGGCTACAAATGCTGGAAGGTGTTCCAACTTCTGTTGGAATTCTGAGTTGCCTTTTTAGACCAGTTGCTGATGAGAGCTAGAGATTCTGGTCTATATTGCTATTTAACCCATTGCTGGGGAGAGAATACAGGGATTCATGCCTCTCTCAAGGTCATTAGTGCATAATGAACACAAACTGCCTCAGTCAGAATTTGAGTTTGGGTCACTGAATTCTTTTTTCATGTAGTTAGCTGTTAGGCTACTCACACCTCCATCTGGGGATAGTCTATGACAATGGGTGAAGCCTGATTGGAGAAAAAATTTGAACATTTACCAGATTTAAATTGACTATTTATTTCTTCAAATGTATATTTTTATGACATGTTTTAATGCAAAACTCATTTTGGTTCATGCTTTACATTCAAAATAGCCTTTTTCACACAATTTTAAAATTTTTCATTATTTTTAAAGAACTACTGTATTGTGAAAATAAAAACTTGTACAACTTCTTTAAAACAATTATTTAAAGTGAAGCAGAAGTTAACCAAATTGCATATGGAAAAGAAAAAATAGTTTTATACTGAATCAATCTTATCATTCTATATCTGTACTTTCTTATGCAATCTAAAACCTTCATTTATTGAAATATAAATATATTAGTTGACTATAGCCAACACATGATGTTGCCTCCTCAACCGGCTGGCCAAATGTTCAATCCCCATGGCTGATCAAGGAGTTGATTGCTTCAATTCAAACCTTGCTTTATCTCATGTTGTGTTTAGTTTTGATCATAAGGCTGGCAAAGATCAAATCGTCATCGGGAATCGTCGTATTATGTTGGTCTAGGCAGTGAAGACACCCGTGAGAAAAAAATAACTTGAATAAAAATGAATGCTTTTATATACATTCTTTTGTACAGTGCTTGGTTAGACTTGACATAACTTATCAATTCCTCTTGCAGAAAATTATTGACCCAACCTGCTTCTTAAGTTGAATGTGACACTTCAGCGAGTTTGGTTAAGACTGGCACAAGGCTTATGCCAGAGGTTCTCTTCAGGCAGGCAGTCATGTGATATCAGGCAATGTCGCTTCAATTCCTCACATTTATTGGCATTCACCTAAAACTGGTGTGGGCATGACACAGGGGACTCTGTGATTTCACTCTGTTCCAACAAGAGCCCTTTTGTTGTCTGGTTCTATAAAATGAATTACATCTACAAAATCAAGGAGATCCCCTTTTCCTATGGGTAGGGGTCACAAGTATCGATCCACCTCGATAATTTCTTCCTTCTCTTATTAGCATCCCACACCAATACTTCCCAATTGGCATGGGTAATTCCTCTACCTTCCTCAGTATTTCACCTGCACATGCGCCTGCCACCTTGGCTACCCCTCGGCCAATGTAGCTCTTGACCGTTTGGTGTGAAAAAAATTATTTTAAATTTTGCTTATGCAAAATTTTTCCATCCTTGTCTTGTCCAAAATCAGATATTTACCAGATGGTTCTCTGGTCAGCCATTCCACCAACCCTGCCAAAGTCATTGCACTCCAACCACAAAGAAACTCTATTAACTTTTGGTTACAGATCAGATCTTAACCATCCTACTTATTTTGTGTTTTCGTAACTGGTACTTTGGAGTGGATTCATTAATCAGCTGTCAGCTTAGTGATCACCACATGGCTTCTTGTGGTAATATCACCTTTCCTTAAGTAATTCTTCTAGTTTTAGAGAATTAAGCTTTCTTGAAAAGAGAACGCTTCATTTTTTTCTCTCTCAGTCTGTTTGTCATTCTATTCATTAACCATTTCTTTCCATTTACCAGCACCAAGTAGTGTCACAGTGATGCATCCTTCAAAAGTGGCATATTGTGTCATTAGATTTGGTACAAAATTGAAAAATAAAATGGATGATGCCTGTATAAGTCATGATATGATGTTTATATCAAAATAACAAAAAAATATTTACAGTTCTTTCTTTGTTCTTTTTCTTCTTTTCCCAACCTGTTCTAATATTTGGCAACAGAACGAAAATTTCAGGTAACTTCTTTAAAGGTGGCCAGACATGACAACTGGATTTATCTTCAAGTACTGTGATTTGTACTTTCTAGAATGGCACAAAGTTTATCATTGTTGTCTTTCTTCAGCAACAAATGGATTTAACTTCAAGTACTTTCATGGACAGCACCAGGATTTCGTCGGAGTTTTTCTTCTTCAATAGATAATTATTATTATTATTATTCTTATTAGCTTGGCAAAACAGTGTTATGGCAGAAATCTCTTAACTCCCAGTCACAACTTCAGACCGCAACCTCAACTCCAACTAACCCCGACAGCAACTCACTCCGCCTGTCTCTGACTAATTTTGACTACCTCCAACTGCCACTGCCTCCAACTAACTTTAGCCCAGTGGGCACTTGTATTTTGGGTGTCCCTTCCAACTGGTGTGGTGCGGGCAAATAGGTGGGTTTTATGCAAATCTCCTAAAATTCAACCAGTCATTTTCTTTTTTTGTTTCTATTTCACACTTCCAATTTTGGAAGATCCCCTCCTCTGTTGGGAGGAGCCATTATATGATGTCAGTCTTCCTGATATCATCTCCTGCTTTTAATTTTTTTTCTCGGGGGGGGGGGGAATTTTGGTTGACAATTTTCCCATTGACACCTTTCAGCAGACGACCTTAACCACTAGCCCCCGACCTGCCAGCTGTGTTTAGCTGAATCGCATTGTGTAACTTTTCTAACAAAATTCATACATCTGTTTCCATATCCTGGGAAAATAAGTCTCTTTCTGACAAAAAAATAAAATTGTTTTGTTTAACCCTTTTTGTCCATATGCTATGTTAAATATTGTTACAGGTGTTATTAGTCATTTGCATTAGATTGAAACCAACAAGCTTTCAACAACTAATTTAACTCCTCAAGTGATGCTCAAATCTCAGTGTAGTAATAGAAAAATAAAAAATTCACTATTTAAAAAAAGATAGAAAATTTTGCAAACCATTTTGTTTTGCCATATAGAAGTAAAAACAAGTTAAAAAAAAAATACATACATAAGAGGCCAAGAGGTCATCAATCCTAAATGTAGGGTAAGAAAAAGAGATGGTCAAATGAGTCACATCTATGAACCAATCAGAAATCGAGAAACGATTCTGGAATGAATTCCATCATCTCAGAAAGTGTAAAAACTGACAGATATTACCAGGTAAAAGAACCAGAGTCGATGAAATAATTTTGTCCGTTCTTCCATGCCCTACTTTTTCGAACACCTAAAAATCCTCCGGAGAATTGAAATGATTACTACTGTCAATGAGTATGTATACATACACATTTACAAGAGATATATAAAATTTTATCAGTAAATGCAAAATATATCTTTGTACTAATTATCTTTGCATGCACTTCTAAAGGGCCAAAAATTGATGTATATTTGGATTTAAGGATGTTATTTGAAGATAACCACCTGTAAACACATAACTCCCACAAATGCTCATCTTGTTAAATCATTAAATTAGCATTAAAAATACTAAAAATATTTACATAAATATCGTTAATGAAGGTACAAGATTTGTATGTATATGACATTCTGTACAAATGTAGTAAAATTGACAAAGAAAAGTACCCTCCTTGGCTTAAACTGTATTGTAATGACTTTGTCAAAATAACTATTTATTGGATCTTGAAGAAAGTTGCATGATAACTTGGATAAAGTTAAGCTTGTGATTTGGGTTGATTTAAGTAAAAAGTCCCCAAAAATAATTATCTGATTAGTTTTTTTTATATATTTTTATTTTTTTCTAAGTGAAATAAATGTTACTTTGCATGCAAAAGTACTTAATGTGTCACTAATGTTAATTAAGAAGCCAGGTATTTGGCCTTGTCACTAAGAAAATACTTTAAAATGATAGCCATAATTAGTATTTGTCCTCCTTGTTAAGTACACTTAACTACTGTCATGAAAGGATTTGAGGTTTTAATTTTTAATTTAATTTTCAGTATTCACTTAAAATATATGAATAAAAATGGCTATAAAATTTTCTAAAGATACATTTTCAGGCAGCAATTTCTAATCTTATAATTCTACTTATAGAAATATTTTCAGATTTAAAAAAAATTAAAATTCTGTTCATAATGTTTTCTTTATTCATGAATTATTAAAAAAAAAAAAATGAAACTTACATGAAGTGAAATCTGTAGAATTTTGAGATAATATTGAAAATATGAGATTTCCTAATATGATGAGAGCAATGTGTTAGTTTTTTTTTAATGATAGCTAAATATAGATTTTTGTGACAGATGAGAGAAAAAATTAGATTAATATCAGTAGCTGTTACTTTATTTACTTAAACAAACCTTTTTAATAAAGGTGGAAATAACTGTTTTTCATGCAAGAAACATTCAGCATTCATTGACTGAACAGTATTACTGCCAGTTAAAATTTATTTAAAACAGTTTTTCATGAAATTAGACTTCTCAAAGCCACTGTTATTGCTCTTTCTGTCTTCATGGGCGTTTCCTTCTTAACCTTTTGTTTTTGGTAGTTTTGAAAGTTAACAGCTTGATTATATAATTATTTTCTCTTCCAGTTAAATGTAATGGTTGTTTTTATTGTTGCTACTGTTGGAACTGTCCAAGTGATGTGATAAAGCTTTGTGATTGTTGTAATAGTCTATAGGGTCTGATGAGGGATTGTTTTAAGATTTAAAGTATTTGTTTGAAGCCATTTTTAATCATTAATCTGAGAACTTTTTTTTTTTTTTAATACAATTCGCCTATGCTGTTAATCAGGTTGCTAAGTATATTTTAATCACACAGTTGCTATCACTGACAATTTTTTCTTTCTTTCTCAAAACTTTCAGTAATTGTTTCCTATCGTTGAGTTTAATTCAAATTTTACTTCTCAGTATAATGTCAAGAATTTTATGGTTTATTTTTTTATACTTTTTCCATGGAGATTAATGCAAAAGTGTTGTTGGTCAAAAACAGATTTAATTTTTTTTCTTTCTTATGTATCTTTGTATAATATTCCTGAACATAGTATAATAACATAACCACATCAGACAAGCATTAATCATTGCTGTATAAAGTATAGAATATAGTTTGTTTTTTTTTTTTGTTTTTTTTTTAAGAATTAAAAAAAAAAACTTTGTTCATTTAAATTCACCCCCACCTCTGTTTTCAGCTCATATCTTTATAATCACAAACTATCAAAGAAAATGGATTTTTTACGAAAATAGTAATTTATGTATATATTATGTATTTGTAACATCTCAACACACCCTATTTAGAACTAACATTTCACTTACACATTATTTATTTTTGAATGTTAAGAATTCTAATTATTATATAACCTGTGTTTACTTTTAAAATATTTTAATCTACAAAAAACAAAATGTGACAAAAATATTGGTTGATAAATATGTCTCAACTCCATTGTTATTAAATAGACTTGGTGTATTTAACAAAAATTAACAATTAATTAAAAGATGAAAAGCGAAAAGAATAAACTAGTCTTAGTGCTAACAAATAAACTTCATTAGTAGATAGTGAAGCTCACAGAATGTGAGGCAAAAAACAATTTGGTATTAAGTTTGAAACTAACAATGCCTTTGTTTAGGATTTCTGGATTAATGATAGTTTATCCTCAACATAGAAATTATATTTCTTTTCAAAATATCATTAGTTAACCCATTTATAAAATAACTTAATTTTCATCATCATCAATCCCATGACTGGGTGTTATTGTAGAGTTACTGTGCAATTTTGCACTTGACCAACTCCTTCCACATGTCTCGGTTGCATGCCAATATCTGGGTTGAAAGTTGGGAAGGTATTCACTCATGCTTGACATGTTTTGAACAATTAAACGTGGCAAAGCCTATGCCTCTCCTGATCATCTTGATTTTAGACTGAATTAAAAATATTTGGACATTGTTACATTTTAGCCCATCTTAAATTTCTTATACAGATTTTGCAAGATCAATAACAGTAAGTAACCAGGATTAGTATTTTAGCTATTTCTCAGTTAAATGTTGGGAGTCTTCTGATTGTTATAAAATTTGTTAATAAAGATTTTTTTTTTTTTTTGTGTGTGTGTGTGTAATATATATATATATATATATATATGTTATTTCTGCTGCACCCTGTATATATATGTTTTTATGTAACAGTATTCTCTCGAGAAATGAAATCTGGCAAATTGTTTTTTCTGTATATTTAGAAAAAAAATTTGTTTATAGCAGAAAAAAGTCAAATAAAAAAAAAATTCATAAAACCTATATTCCTTACTCTTATAAATAAATAAAAAAATATATTCTCAAATTGTTGGTGCAGAAAAAATGTTTGGGTAAAGTGGTTAACGGATAGAATAAAATTAAGAGATGAGTTTTATTTTTTATTTTATTTATTTTTTTTTTTTGTTGATTGGTGCAGCATTCATTTATTTATTGATTGTATTTTTTTACTCATTTTTGTTTGTCACTGTGCAGGATTATTGGGTTGTGCATATGTCTGCTAATTAGAAAAAGCAAATGTTCTTAATTATTCATACAACTTGATTCTTACATTGATATTTACTTTAATTTCTAACCACTGACAATACTTTCATTTCTGATTAACATTGCACAAGATGCCAAAGCTTGTTCAAACAAATTTCATATTGCAAAATTTTGTTTCATCCTATGATCTTTCTCTCTACTGCCAAAAATATTTTGCCCTTACAGAAAGTAGTTGTAACAACAATATATATATATATATATATATATATATTTTTTTTTTTTTGTAATCATTTCACCCCAAGCAAGGCAGTAATGCCTCTAGTACACAGGAGGTTACAGGGAATAAAAGTGAGAGAAAAGAATAAGTATAAGAAGGATTGAAGAAAGAACAAATGATGGACAGGATTCAAGAATATAGAAGATGGTGATTGATGTTACATTTAAATTTTTGAAGACTGTAGTTATCAGGAAGCAAATAAACAGAAGGGAGTTCCACGGGTAAGAAGTGTGAGAAAAGAAACTGTTGGAGTAGAAGTGGTGGTTGCATTTAGCTATTTATACAGCGAAAGGGTGGGATCTAGATGCTAATCTAGTAGCATGCTTAAATTCATGTAGTTGGGGCACCAGGTGGAAAACTACTCATCAGAGTAGTTGCCATGAAAATATTTGTAGAAAAGACAGAGGGAAGCTATATCATGTGGGTGAGAAAGTGACTGAAGTTGAGATGCCAAGTCAGGATTGATTACATTACAGATCCTTCTTTGGATTTTGTCAAGAACCTCAAGATGAATGGCCGGGGTACCAGACCAGATATGGCAGTAGTAATCAATGCATGGATGAATGATAGATTTGTAAATGTGCAAGATGGACTCTGATGAGAATTAATTTTCTGGCATGACACATTGACTCAACTTTCCTTGCAGTAGATGCAGCTATTGATTCAATGTTGTCATTCCACCTCAAGTCAGTTGAAAACATGAGGTCAAGAAGGTGCAGTGTGTTGTTCTCCAGGAGTCTAGCATCAGCCAGACAAGTTTCTTTAATCTCTCATGGATCTGCAAATATATATATATATATATATATATATATATATATATAATATATGTCTATGATTGTCATATTTTCTTGGTAAAGATAATGGAGTAGTTTCCCACCATCTTCTCTATGGTTCTGGATTCAATTTTCCTTCTCTTAGACTGCTTGTCACCCAAGACTTGAGAACTCGGTCTACCCTGCTATTTAACTCATAGATGGAAGAAGTAATGGATTCAATCTATTTCCAAGAGCATTTATATAAAAGGGAACACAGTAGATGAGGCCAGAATTTGAACTCTGCTTGCTGATACCACTTTTCACACCAATAATCATTATGCAACTTGCACATCTACTATGTATACCAAATTCAAATGTATTTTGTGCTGAATTTCAACTCTGATTATACTTTTTTCCTTTTGCCACCCTCAAGTGTTACTAAATATATAATCACTACAGTGAATGTAAGTTTTGTTTTATAAAACAAAAAATCTTACCTATGGTAACTTACCCGGTTATATAGACTTGATAAAGCTTAACCACCATGCCATGACACTAGTGTGCTATGAAGTATTGTTATGAAATTGCAAAAAACATCAGACACGGGTTTTACACTGAATAAGCTGGACAAATAGTTGAGTAGAAACATTGAAGTAAGTTCATATTTGCGTGTGTATTTTTTTTTAAATCTATGATTTTATTTTATAACATTTAAATGTATAGCCTTTAAAAATTTTGCTAAGTATGCCATGATATTTTCATTTGCTCCTAACTGTGCCATTGCCTAAAAAGGTTGAGAAACTCTAAGCTAGACACATAATACTTCCTACCAAAACCATAATGATTGTAACTGAACTTTATATAAAATATAACTTAATACCAAATTTGCTAAAAGTACAAGAGATTTAATTTATACAAAATAAAATAGTAACAACCAAAAACCTGAAGCAAGTATTTACAGTATCTCTTCTCTATTTATGTGCCATGTCCCTTTGTTACATGCTGCTTTCCTCTGTCTCTCTTTCCCTCAATCTGCCCTGTGAGTATCAGATTTTCCAACCTCTCCTTCCTCATTATGTACCTAAGAAATTTCAGCTGCCTCTTCCTGATGTTATATACAAGTTTCCTTTTTGTTTCCATTTTCTCTAAAACTTCGTTGTTGCTCACATGTTCGGTCCATGATATTCTCAGGATCTTTCTGTAGAACCACATTCCTGTTGCTTTAATAGACTATAAAACATGTCACAAATATATCCATGAAACGTCTACAAATTTAAATAAAAGGATATGTGAACATTTATGAAACACTGTACATTAGTCATGCATTGTAGCAAGTCTGACTATAATTTTGACTTAAAGTTGCAGTCTTAATTAAAAGAGAATGTAATTTAAGATGAAAATGCCAAAAGTCCACTAATTTTTTTAAAGTCTTTCATGGTAAATTTACATCCATGTTCATACAGAATATCACCTTTCTTAAAATTACTCTTAGTACAATGTGAGATATTCAAAAACAACTGATTAAAACTAAGTGGTAGAAAGCTGAATGCATCCTGGGTAAGATGATAAACTACATCCAACTGCAAGGTCTCTTATCAGAAGGTTTTGAGGAGCATGGAACCACCTCTTAATTGCTGGAGTTCCCAGGTCCACCCAGACCTGGGGTGGTGGCACCTTTTAGGGTCCCAGCTATGGGCAAATAGTTAACCCCCCAAACTGGGGTCAAAGCACTATGAACATGTAAAAATAGGTTTTAATACCAGAAATACTTTGTAAAAAAAATAAATTTACTGCCAGCAATACATTTTTGAAAAAAAAAAATTACCAGCAATAAAAATTTTGGCAGCATTAAATAACCCATTGAAGTTGATATACCGTAAAACAAACCAAACCTAAACCAGAAAGCTGAATGAGGTCAGCTAAATTGTGCATCTTGATTCATCAGGTACCAAGAATTTAAGACTTAAATTTAAAGTTAAGCATCTCTCTGAATCTTCTTTTCTCTCAATGTATAATTATAATCAATGTTTGTTATTTTGTTCTCTCTTCCTACATATATATATGATTCCATCAATAAAAAAAATCTAGTCTGAAATCCTTCAGAAGGTTGAAACCTGTAACTATTTTTTTCCATTTTGTCATTCAATTACTAAATATCAGCTATTATTAATAATGTATTTTCTAAGCTTAACTTAGTGTAGCACTGAGTGACAAAAGTAGAATATTCTATTAAAATTGAACTGCATTTACAATAGTCTGTGAGCAATTGTTAGTAACCTAGTTGCACAGACCATTTATTAATGTAGTAAGTCCAACCTTTATAAGTTAGTAAAATTTTGTGATATGTATATAGTATATTCTAACCTTTTTATTAAATTATAAGATGTTTACAAGAAATATCTTTTTGTATTAATGCAGGAGTCCCTCAGGGCTCTATCCTTGGACCTATTTTGTTCCTTATTTTATCAATGACATTCCTGATGGCATTAGTTCTCAACTCGATATCTATGCTGATGACACAACTATTTACTCTCCTTTTCAATAGTAAGTCTGATCAGTTCGATAAGGTCAAATTGGCCGCTGATCTCAAAACTTAACCTACAATCGTCTGTTAACTAGGGCAAAGAATGACTTGTTAATTTGAACATTTCCAAAATGAAACTTCTCTCTATTAATCTTCTGAGAAACACCTTTTAATGCTAACCTCTAAGAGAGTGACTTGTTGCAGTTTCTCAGGTTAACATTCTCTGCTGACATGAAGTGGAAAGATTATATTGAATCAATTGCTAAGTCTGATGCTAAGAAAATTAGTTCATTGTTTTCTTTCCAGAATCTGTCTTGCATATCTATAAGTCTACCATTCATCAATGCTTTGAATATTGGTGTCACATATAGCCAGTGTTCCTGCTGTATATTTAGAGATTCTTGATAAAATACAAAGAATCTACAATGTTATTGGTCCTGACGTCTCGGCTTCAGTCACTTTTCCACTGCCATAATGTATTAGGTTGGTGCAAAAAAATGTCGTTTTTTGACTATTTTTTTTGATTATCGTTCACCCATTTATCCAACTTTTTTGACTTCCCTATTTGCTTTAAATGGCGAACGACTGTTGAGTGGTCGACCTCGAGTTCAACAGCAACTTCTCGTGTCTTTTTGCGAGGATCGGCTTCAATTAAGGCTTTCAAATGTTTGTTATCAACCGCAGTCAGCCGGCCGCAACCGTCTTCATCTTCGAGGCTCTCGTTACCATTGCGAACTTTCTTGAACCACCGTTGTGCCACACGTTCGTTAGTGGTTCCTGGGCCAAGCGCATCATTGATATCACGAGCTGTCTCGGCAGCTTTTCGGCCTAGTTTGAACTGGAACAAGAAAATTGTGCAGATTTGAATTTTGTCCATGCTGTCGAAAAGCCTGCAAAAAAATGAATGAAGGGATTGAGAACAGTAACGAATAACACGATTCGATAGAGCGAAAAACGTGCTTCAAAATGATATATAACATGGCTATATATATCAATGAATTAATTCAGAAATCATATATAAAAGTAACATATGTGAGAAAACGACATTATTTTTGCACCAACCTAATAGCTTCCCTGTTCCTTTTCTATAAATGCTTTCATAATTATACTGATGAACTTTCCACTATTATACCTCCTAGACTTTATGTATTTAAGCACAGTACTAGATTGGCAGCAAGGTCTCACCAATTTAGAGTTGAATTGGCTAGATGTAACCATAGGTTCTATGCTAACAGTTTCTTCTCTTGTACTTCTGACTTCTGGAACTCTCTTCTGGCTCCATGTTTTCCAGACAGCTTTGATTTTCAAAAATTTAAATGCATTGTCAATCATTATCTATTGTCTTTTTGATTCCTCTTTTCTTGTTCTCACTCCTTAATACTTTTTTTTTCTTCTTCTTTCAGACTCAGTAACCCCTTGTATCTCAGTGACTTTACTGCCTTGCTTGGAATGAAATGATTAAAAAAAAAAAAAAAATTAACTATGAGCTGATATTTTTATTTATCTTTTTTTTTTTTCCAGCCATGGCTGATCAAAGTGATGCCACTGATGAGGACCCTTATGCTCAAGGGATGTCCTTTTTCAGCACGCAACACTCAGATGCTCTCCGTGCCAATGTGGAATCCTTCCGTGTCAATGGCAATTACACTGATGTCACAATTCTGATTGAGGACAAGAAATTCTCCTGCCACCGGGCCATTTTAGCTGCTGGCTCTTACTACTTTAAGTCCATGTTTTCATCAGGAATGGAGGAGACTCACAAAAGTTCATTCACCATCAAGCAGATTGACCCATTGGTGTTTGGGCATGTCCTTCATTTTATATACACTGGCAGCATCACCATCACATCTGGCATAGTGTTTGAACTCTTCTCCCAGTCTCACATGTTTCAGATTTCAACCCTTGTCGAGCTCTGTGTACAGTTCTTCAAGGAGAAGATCAATGATTCAAATTGTTTGTGTGCTTTGTCCCTTGCTGATGCCCATGCTCACACAGACCTGTATGAATTCACCAAGCAGTATGCTTGTGAACACTTCACTTCCCTTGTCAACGATGAAGACTTTATAAGACTTTCAGGTGAATGTGTTGTAGACTTGTTGAAGGACAGACGTCTCAATTGTACAGCAGAGAGTCAGGTAGGTTGGCTTTGTTTCCACTGTCATGTTTTGAGAGTGCTACAGATTGAAGATTAGATCTGATGTTGAAAAAATATTCAACATCAGATTTACAGTGAAGAAACAAATTATTCATGTGGTAAAATTAAGTTAAAATAATTCATTTTTCAAATATTGAAAGAGGTTTTTTTTTTGTTTTTTTTTTTTTTTTTGTTCAGACTGTTGTCCTCATCTTTGTCATATTCACAGTTTGACCATTGTAAACACTGGCCTTCTTCAGGTGATGTACATTGGAATTTTGAACCAAATCCTTTATTTAGTCTATGGAGGTGGCCAAGTATTGAACTCCCAACTCTTTGGGCTAAGTGACTTTTGGATGTGAACAAAAACTGGGAGAGTTGAGTTACTAAAGGGAATTAACTGAAACGGAGATATCCAGAAAAGATGTGCAATTAGAACAATCTAGTGGACTAAATCAAGGGTTCGGTTCAAAATTTCAACATATATCACCTGAAGAAGGCCAAAGTGTACAATGACCCGAAACATTGTGAATATGACAATAAAAATGAGGACAACAGTCCAAACAATATAAATAGTGTAAATGATCTTAGGTGTAGAATAAATATCATATTTTGCTACTGATGCTCTGATGCATTAGATAGATGCCTTGTAAGTATGATTACTTAATCAAATGAAAATACCATGTGCTAACAAATGTGGAGTATGCAGTTGTATTATTCTTAAAGTGTCTACCATAAATGATGCTGCTTTTATGATCAGTAGTTTAAGAAATAAGGAGGGAAGGTGTTACTTAAGCAGATGTTACTGTAGCAGAAATTTCCTGTTAATATCCCTGTATCCCAACTGCATAAATATCTTCTCTCAAAATGTTAATTTAATTTTGAAACACTGGACTTGATTTATTTTCAAGGGATCAGAATCAAATGTAACTGGTGAGCTGATGCTCACCCCAGACTTAAAACTCACATCACTAACCTTTGATTTATAGGAAGCGGGGTGGTTATTGGAGATATTTTATATGAAAAAAAAATGTCTTATAAGAAGCCAAATATGATAATCTTAATCCATTTCAGAAACTTTTTATTCAAGGCAATAACTTTATAAACATTAAAAAAAATTGTCAAGGAAAAAAAATTACTCCTATGTTAGAAAATTAATTATTCATGGAATTAATATTTGTCATGTTATGACAAGGTAGTCTATAAAGCTGTATCTGTGTTGTACATTTTTAAAAGAACCCAAGTCCACTGCAATGAACATGAGCTTTGTTTACTTCAAGTCGGATATTAACAATAGGGGGAAGGTGAAAGAGTTATTTGGATTTATAACAACAGATTGTATTATTGCAATTTCAGAATGGGTTTTGAAGCTGCAGTTAAGCAGTTTTCACTAATGTTAACTGTACTGTATAGAGAAAAATATCAAGACAAAAAAACATTGAAACACTAATTGGAAGGGGATGTAATCCTAAACACTCTTTAAGATGGTAAAGAATAATTATCTATTAATGTAAAAATAACCTTAAAATTGTACTGAAAAATAGTTTCTGATTTGTCAAACAATGAAGTCAATGTCTCTTCTACATTCAACATTATGCTCAATAAACATTTCAGTTGTTACTGTTCAAGAAAAACACCTTTTCTCTAAAGTCATCATTGCATATGGTTGCTTGGAAAACAATAGTGATTTTTAGAACTCAGTTTTATGAAATGATGAGATTAAAATTGAATTGTTTGGTTTGAATCAGGCACAGCAAGTGTTAAGGGGAAAAAGTCAGGATCTCAGGAACGACATCAGTTGTATAAAACATAGGTGCAGTATTTTTATTCTTTGGGGATGTTTTAGTGGAAATGGAAGAAGCAGTTTGTTTAAAATCACCAGAACTTTGAAAGATGACATTTCACTTTCCATCACAATAATTATCTGAAACACATGCACTGGTGAAAAATACAAAGACAAGGTCGACACTATACCTTGGCCTGCCAAAAGCTTGGATTTGGTATAAAAAATTTTTTATCTACCTACCAAATCTAAATTCTTGTGCCAAACACAAAAATCTCGTTAGTAGGAATAGAAAATTGTAAGGCACAATTAACAAACAACACTCAACCACTGCCTAAAATTTTAATGGACAAACATTTATTACAGTATACAGAAAAGGGAAAAATACAAAAATTTTACATATAAGACTTGCACAAAAATTTCCTTTTATGCACCTTAAAAATAATTAAGGCACAATAACATTTACAAATATATTTAAAAAAAAAAAAAAAAAAAAAAGGATTACCATTGAAAAGGAAAAATGGATTACAATTTAGAAAAAGACAAAAAGAAAGCACATTCAAGAAGACAGTAAAACAAAAGTGCAACCACCTCTTAGAAAAAAATTAAAAAAAACTTAACCTACAAGCATTTCTGGGATATATAACAATTTTGGAAATGTCTTTTTTATGCTTGGGAAAATTTCTTTGAAATCTTTTACTGTTGTCCAACTGCAGCAGAATTTTCACTTGAACTTCAGAATTTTGGGGGACTCTCTACATCTGGCTTGTAACTGTTTGCCTTCATTGATATCAAATTCCTTTTAACTGCTCTTTTCTTGATGTCAAAAACCTTCTGCTGCTCCTTTCTTGATCCAATTTCTATTTATTCTAAAACAGAAGCTCACAGAAGGCCCTCATTTGTGTTATTACTAGGGTTTCAGACTGTTTCTCACTGGCCAAAAAAATGAAAAACATAATTTTCCATAAACTCGAAATGGATCTTTAACAATGTTGGAGCCTAAAAAGATATACATATGTAACAATTTTTTTACACAAACCTTTTTGCCTTAAAAATACACTTCTCTCAAAAGAACATTTAGAAAACTTTTTAGACAACTGAACATTCATTGTTACACTAAAGATTAACAGTAATAAAAAAAATCCATTTTTTTTTTTATAATGGATGCAATAGAAAATTTGTGGCAGTAACTTTGGTACCATTCAAAACAATCTTAAAATTTAACAGAATTAGAGTGGTTTGCTGTGGAAGAATGGAACAATATGCCAAAAGAAATTTAGTAAATTACTAACAGAAAATGTTTACTTAGTTATTGACCTATTCGATGAAAAGAGTGAATAATTTTATTCTTGCTATATCCATAATGTTACTGTATTAAATAAAAAGTTTCTGAAATGGAAGATCATATTCTAATTTTTACATATAAAAAAATATCTATTTAAATGAATTGTATTGATCAATTTGCAATTTACTGCAGACATTTGTAAATTTTTTATATAATTTTTTTTTCCTTTGATGAATTTAATCTTGAAATTACTGATCAGTCACTTCTAACAAATTGGTTCCTGTCATAGCATAAGAGTAAGCAATTACAATTTACAGAACTTATGACTTGTTTAGTAAATTTGCATTTCATTGACATTTGCTATTATGTCATTCCAATGAAGTCTAGGTACCAAAGAGGAAAGCTAATTATGAAAATGTTTATAGAAAAAGCATGCAAGTGCTACATTACTACAGTGGGAAAATGACTGAAGCTGAGACACCAGGTCAGGATCAATAAAATTGCAGATTCTTTGTATTTTATCTAGAATCTCTAAATACTTAACAGAAGCCCCTTCTAGATGTGGCAGCAACATTTAATGCATGGACGAATGGTAGACTTACAACTGTCAGATTCTAGTGATAACCAACTTTCCTAGCAGCAGATCTAGCAATTTTGTTTCTCTTATTGCAATAATTCCTATTGCAAAGCTTAGTGTTGTCAGGTACACGGTTACAAGTGCCTAGATTTGGTTTCTGGCTCATTTGTGTATATAATTTCTTTAAGTTAGTTGCAATTAAAATCAATCAATAAAAGACCATTAATAAAAAATAAAAAAAAAAATAAAAAAATTATTTCTGGTTTTATAAGTGATCATCAGGAAATTCTGTAGGACTGCAATGGTGTCAATTTGTACTGTCTATAGAAAAATTAGTGCCTCCCCTTATGAGTCATGACAGATTAACAAAGGATGAGACCAATGAACAATTTAAAAAGTAATACATTATACAACAAGAATGAGAAGAGAGAATTTCTAAATATATTCTTTAGCAGTTAATGCCATAGCATCAGGGATGAAGTCCAAATACATGAAATTGATTGAAACACTTAAGTTGATCATATCTCTTCTTCTGATGGCTGTTTGTCTATGCATTATTCAGGTTTGCTAGTGGTCAGCATCACCTGTTCTTCGGAGTAGGCTAAAACATGTCTATCCACCTCGTTGGTCTTGAAGCCTAAATTCATGTCTTACCCATTATTATCAGATAAATGGACTCTTCTATCGGGGGGGGGGGGTCTTATCAGCCAAGGGGAGATAACCTATATTCTTCATAAGCCAATCTTCAGTGTCAAGTTGTTTCAAGTGAATGTCTGGAATTTTTTATTTTATATCTTTGACATGTCATATTTATCAATGGATATTAAATAGTTACATCCCAAATGCTACGGTTAACAAAATCATATTGCAGGCTATTAGTGTAGTGGGGATCATCCATATCTGCCAGATCAGTTTGAGTGAAATATCAAACTACATCAATTTGTTAGACCCAATTAATTAGTGAGGTAATTGCATCTTTCTTCTCATTGTTCTAGGGTAATGAATGCTGATTTTTGAGGCCGAATGTCTTGTAACATAATGTTTCTTATCTCACTATTTGACATTGTACCAAACTAAAGTATATTAAGCATCTACCAAAGCAGGTTTCATTCTGTTAATTTACTTTTCTGTTAATTGCAGGTGTTTGAAGCAGCTGTAAGGTGGCTGGAAAATGACATTGAACACAGAAAATCCTATCGTTATCAAATGATGACTTGTATCAAATTCCCTCTGATTCGCCAAAGTTACCTGTTGGATGTTGTCATCAAATCACCTCATGTGGCATGTGAAAAAGGACAAGAAATGATCGAGGAGGCTCTTTCTTTCCACACAGTGCCTTCCCGGCGCAACCTACTGCATGCCTATCAAATCACACCTCGCTATTCTTTTCCATATACAGAAGCTGCCGTTCTCCTGGGGGGTCGTGTGGCAGATGGTCTCAGCAGTGATGTTGAGTATTATCGGCCAGACACTAGGGAATTTGTATCTTTGAAGCCACTGCCATTTAAGAAACGAAATGAGTATGCTGCCTGTGTCATTGGTAATGAAATCTACGTGTCTGGTGGCTTAAGGAGTCCGGAGCTATGGAAATATGATTTAGCATTCCAGTCTTGGATACGTGGCACGAATATGTTGCAGGCTCGAAGACGCCATGCCATGGCCGTTGTTGACAGCAATATTTATGTTTTGGGAGGCTTTGATGAGGATACAGTTCTGAGTTCAGTTGAAATGTGGGACAGTTCTTCAAACAACTGGACAGAAGTCGGCAAGCTGCAGTATGCAGTTGAGAATATGGGCTATGTTGCTTATGGCAAGCATATTTATTTATTTGGGGGCAAGAACAATGATGAGGTTGTCACTAACACAGTGCAGTGTTTTGATACCACTACCAACACTTGCAGCATCTTGAAGAACGGACTTCCGGCAAATGACATGTGTCTGAGTGCAGTCATCTTAAATTCACAGATTTATGTGGTAGGGCTGGAAGGTGTATTTCGTTACACACCATTAACAGAGACCTGGGACATTCTTCCTGAAATGAGGTGTGCCCGTGATTTTGTCAGCTTGGCTGTGCTTGATGAGAAGATATACCTGTTTGGCGGCCGATGTCGAGGATCGAAAGAGAACCTTTATTCAGATCTGATAGAAATGTACAATGCTAAAGATAACACATGGGAAGTGGTAGGCAAAATTCCTGTGCCAATGTACTCATATGGTTGTGTTAAAATCTTCCTCAGTCAATCAAACCAGTAATAAAGGCAACGGAATCACAACAGAATGACTGTTTCTATTGTATATTTGTTTCCATTTACAAAATACATGCATACAACTTAAAGAGAAAAAAAAAAAAAAGAATTGAAGTCAGTATACAGTTGAAAAGACATGTACAGAATAAAGTTATCTTGGCTGTGGACTGAAGGAGAGAAACACAAAACTGAATTGATATTGCTTTCAGAATTGTCTCAAGGTCATGTAAGAATTGATTTGATGAAAAAGAAAACTATATATAAACCTCTATTGATTTTATGATTAAAAGTTTAAAAACTCTGGCTTAAATGGACAAAGAATTTTTTTAAATCCTTTGAAATGTGCTCCTGTTAGCAAAAAAAATTTAATCTTCATTTTCGTCAAATGTAATTCTGTGTATTAAAATTTCTTTGTCTTCAGAACTTGTTAGGTTGACCCTATCTCCATCTCTTTACCCTCAACAGTCCATATTTTTGGCTACTGCATTTCCCAGTTTCTTCTGACTTTTTTTCTGCCCATATATTTTAAACTTTTATTAATCAAGAAATATTTCATTTGAAATATATATAGATATATATTTCTGTACTTCTTGTCCCCCAATTTAAATTTATTGAATATAGCAAACAAATGTCTGTTTGGATACTGAATATTCTGTCTAGTAATAAATTAAATAATTATCAGCTGAGTGTAATCAATCTTGATTTAGACTTTGAATAGGTCAAGAATTTTTAGGCTAAATTGTCTTTGTTTTAACGAACAATTTCAGTTAACTTAAGTGAAAAGTTACATAATTGCTAAACAGAAACAAGATCACTTACACTCTGAATTATAAATTGTAAGACAATTTTTCTCTCTCTCTCTCATGTATATCAAAATTAAGCAAAAGCAAAATCTTATACTCTTTTCATTTAAAAAAAACAAAACAAAAAAAAAACATTAGATTTAGTGAATCCCTGCAAATGTTTCTAGTTAGGCATCTGCATAGATTTATAAAAGATTTTCATTTAACTTGCAACCTTAAAATTTTAATTTTTTTTTATATTCTTTATTCAGTGTCATGTTCTTATTATTAATTTGCATTTTCTCATTTTTTTAGGAGCATTAGGGATCACATTTAGCTTTGTCTCACATCTTCAAAGCAATTGAAACTTTCAACAACTGTGAAAGGCTTTTACATGACTTTATATATATATATATATATATATAAAATTATTTAATAAAAACAAAACAAACATGCATGATCACTTAGAAAATAGATTTCATTGATATTTTCAATGCTATTTTCGAAATATCTACAACAAAAAAGTTAATCTCATGTTTACTGTTCTTGTTCTTAAGATTATTGAAAAGCCATAATTGTGGCTCATCAGTTAAATAGCAGATAATGCATTAATAAACAAAATTTAGCCCCTGTATAGTTAGCATTTGAATAAAACCAAAATTATTTAACACAGTTGAAAGCTTTGTTTAGCTTTGGATATATGAAACAAAAGAAATTGGATTTTTTTTTTTTTATTTTATCCACAATAAGCCTCTTAACATCATTTAATATACATATAAATATTTTTTACAAAATTTGCCATTAAATTTAAATGCTTTCTAATTTATTTTTATAATTTAGTCTGAATTTTTGCTAAAACAAATTTGCTGCAAGTGTTTTGAAAGGGAAAATTATTGCATGTGGTCATTGCTTTAGGGAGAAGATGGTTAAGAAGAGAGCCAAATTTTTCATTTCCTGAACATTCTTGACAAGTCATCTTAAACCAAATGATGTGCTTTATAGAAAAAATTCATGTCATTTCTTCACCAAATGGAGGGATGGTCATCAGTACCTGGTGCCAACAATGCCCTACCCTACCCCACCCTCTGGATAATTTTCCGGCCATTTTATTGTCTTGAAACTAATGCAGTGCATAACTTGCCACATGCACATGTCTGTCTAATAATTATATAAAATTAGATAATTGAAATTGTGTTGTCCAGTTTCAGTTTGAAAGCTTTTTGTCAATAATTCTAGCATGAAGCATGTCATCTTAATAGAACTAGTTACTTACTAAAACATACTCAGTAGTAACTTAGATAAAGTCACCTTCATGACAGCTTATAGATCCTCAAAGATATCTTCAATGAGTGCATCCCTCTTTCATTTGAATCTATGTCCTATTTAAAATGTCCAAAGTGTTTTGTGCTGATAGCTTGTAGATTTGTTCTCTATTAGTGACTTAATTAGTTATAGTGTGTACAATTCTGTGATATTGGTACTCATTCCATTCCTTTCCCTTGTCTACGGCAAAATGACTATAATCTCCTGCCATCTCCATATTCATCCTGCCAAAGAAAAAAATGGTTGAAAAAAAAAAACATTACTCTGCTTTCTTTCTCTTGCTCACAGCCTGATTCCCTCCCTGACACCCTCACCTACCCCATCCCAGCATCTGCACAATAAATTGGCAAAGCATCATAAATGTGAATTGCAATCATAAAAATCTTTAAAAAAATAAATAAATAAAATAAAACTTGTTCCAAAAATTGTGGCATAATATCTATAACCACTTACCCACCAAACTTTATACCCCTTGATAAGTAAATATAAATGGTTTTCATAGCTCACTTAGTGTGGTTAGAAAAGCTATTATTTTAAAACATAAAAATATACTTTTTCGGTTATTTCATTCTTTAGAGTTTTTTTTTTTTTTTTTTTTTTTTTTTTTTGGTTAAATCTTTTTTTCTTGTAATTTCTTAAAATCTGGGTCCTCACCATTGAAATACAGAGCTCACTATTCCAAATCATATCCTAATTTCCTTCCCATTATTTTTGCTTCTCTCTTGCATTTGTTTTGAGTTCAATCCTTGTGATCAAATACTTTGCCACTGTGGCTTAAAATCTTTCACTTGGGCCTTTCTCCGCCCCCACTAATAGAGCTGTTATTAATTAAATATTTCTATTACCACTAGTATTACTTCATCATTACTATGATTGGAATCTAGTCCATTATATTATACTGGTTGATAAATATTCAAGACAATGCTATAATATCATGACCTTTACTTTGTATTAGTTATCAATTTTTAGTTATTATTGCCAAATGTAACCTACCATATTAAAAATGGTGTCAGAAAACTGATCAAATTTGAGTTTCAAATTTAATAAAGAGGTCATTTTCATTACATAGTTTTTTTAAAAAAATTTTTTTTGAAGAGTAATAACTATTCAGCTTTTTGAATCATCACCTTATATTGAACATGGTGACTTTTTTATTCTCTCCCTTACTTAAGAAAAAAGGTAATTGCTTTAAATTGTTTTAAATGCTTCCAACATCAACATCCAAATGGTATTTTTTGTACTTCTCTTTGCATTCAAAACAAAGCATTCATTTGAAGAGGAAAATGAAATCTTTCATCTTCATTTCATTTTTTTTTCTTTACAGGTTTTTATTTAATCTATAACAAAGCTACATGTAATGCCTGTTTTGACAATTTTTGTTGAAATGTTTAAAGAAAAAATAAATTTCTCTTATATAATCTGTGATTTGTTTATTTTATTTTTCTCTCACTTGGAATTAGTATTTTTTTCTCCTGCGAAAATGATTTAGCTTAAAGGGAAACAACTCCTACTGAATCCCCATGCACGCATACAGTTTTTCTCCCAATGTATTTCTTAGTTTTGTCATTCTTTATATTACACCAGAATATTTGAAATGGAGAAAAAGGAAATTGTTCATTCCACTTTATTAAAATTTCTTTTTATCTTTAAATTAATTTATTACTTATACAAACCGGATCTATGAAAATTTCACTGGTATTGACAACTCTCCACTTTTTTCTCACCTTTTGCTTGTATCTTGCATTCTCCTCCATATCCCTTTCAGTCTTTCATTGCCCATCCATGTTTTTATCCATATGTTTACAAATAGAAATTAGTTTCCTATCCAAATGAGGAATGCATATATTTTCTACTGCCTTTTCTCTTTAATCTTTTTTTTTCTCTCTCTCTCTCTCTTAAAGAATCTTAATGTATCACGATTTTCATATATTTCCATCCCCCATGTGTCTTTCAATCTTTCATTCTCTTAATACCCAGCAGACCTATCTCTCTCATGTTGAAAATAACATACATTTGTGGAAATAAAGGTGTTATGTGAAAATTACCTTTACTTTTTGATTTACCATCATACATTTTATTCTAACCTATAGTGTACATAGCAAGTTACCTTACTTACCATTAATCTATTAATGATTATGTTGGGATAGAAAAAAATCCATTTAATGACAAATATTTGGCCAGATCTTATCCCATTAATTTCTTTCATCAGTTGCATTCGTGGACAGTTTATGATGTGAACTTTTTTCCTTCCAGACCTAGGTACAAGGCTAAATGTTAGTGAGAGATAGACTCTTTAGGCTAATTTTCCAAGTGTTTCAATAAAAAAAAATTGCTTTCTACATGAAAATTTCTGGCTGTTCTAATGACCATTTGCACCTGTGAGAATACACATCTGCCTCACAATTGCTTATGGCCTTAATAACCATGTGTTTATTTGCATTAAAGTATTTGCATCTTTATCTAATTGATTTCTTTTGAACAGCTAAGAAAATGCTACATAATTTCAGTGGATTCACTCAGCTGAATCAGTGAACCAAATAAACTAGGTGTTCAGAAATTTTGAGACTGAACATTGAAAATGTGTCTGTATTATGATTTCAAAGGGTTTCTCAGTTTTCTCAAAACTGATACACTAAATCAACTATATTGAAGAAGAAAGTAATGACTGTACAACAGCATGACAAATTTGACACATTGGTCAAGCCTTAAATTGAATAAGTTGATCAAAATTTTTTTTCTCAGTCAAGAAAACCAGCTCAGCCATAAGAGCACTCACTGTCCTAAGTTATTTAGTTGTATTCAGTAAAGTTTCTGAACTTGGAAAACAAGTACCACATTCACTAACAAATGACAACTGAATTTATTGTTTGTATGTCTAGGTCTGGTTTATCTGAAATATACAAATGCACAGCAAGATATTACCAAGGATTTTAAAGTACATGATTTTATGTTTACTTCAAAGCAGAAAAGAACTCACATTTGTGTGGGTGATAAGCAATCTGGAGATATAGGAAGCAAACAACATAAAAAAGATGTGAAATTTTCATTTTCATAAACAAACATCTGAACAATTTTTTAACCCATTAACTGCCAAATTTTTTTAATGTGCATTTTTGGCCCAGACAGGTGTCTTAGGAGTTTATTTATTTCTTATGTTTAATTTCAGTAGTTACTATTGTTGTTTTTATAGAAACTAGAACATCAAATATATATGTGTATAAAACATCAAAAAATGATATTAGAAACAATAAAAAAATACTTTTCAAAATAGTCATTATTTTTCTACTCGTGAAATGTAAAATTACGACAGAAAGTGTCATCCTACGGCTAATAATAAAAACTTTAAAGACTAAGTGTTGTAACATATGCCTCTGTAAATACCTGGCACATGTCAGAGCATGTCCCCCAGACTAGGCTCTGCCAAAGGGTAGTGTCTCGTCTCGGAACTGACTCCATTTTTACGTGGTCTATAGGGAATTTTTGCCTGGGCCTATGGGCTCAGATACCCCACTTTAAAACCCAGCCTTGTGCCACATCTTGCTGCGTGGGGCAGCGGGTAAATAATTATACCCCTGCGAATGCAATGTATGTAAGCAATTCAATGTAAATACAAAGAATAACATGTAGTGAGTTTAATTTTAACAGATCCCCAAATGGGGCTTAAGGTAAGTAATGGATTAATAAAGATACATAAAGAAAACTAGTATTTATTTATGTCCTTGCTAAAGTTAGGATGGTTATTTGACTGAGTTGGCTTGCTTGAGACAGAGTGCAACACTAGCTAACAAGAAAAATTTACATTTTGGTGTCTATTTTCAAACTTCTTTCTATTCTATCTCACAAGCATAAAAATTATTAATTATATAGAGATGATAAAGTTACCCTATCCCATTAATTTCTTTCATCAGTTGCATTCCTCAACGATTAGGTGAAAAAAACATCTTGTGTCATTGTTGTTAAATCTGTTGGCTAATAAGAACTATATTTATCTTGTCCTCCAGTTTTGATGGCACCAGTTTTCTGTTTATTAAATAGTCTCTTACCATCATTTTAAAGTATTGCTTTTATTAGAATATTTTGGGATTACATTTAATTTGGTAGAATACACAAATGTGAACAGGAGTTATTTTTGAAAGTTTAAATTATGTTAGAAAAAGATATGGTAATTGCAATATTTAAAAAAAGAAAAAAACACAAGGTCAAATATAGTTCCAGTTTGTGACAACCTATAAAGTCATGAAAGACTTTGATATAATAGCATCAGCATGTTCATTGTTGTTGCTGCTGCATTATCTTTGTAAAGTTTTTATGAATTAATAATTTAATTCAGGTTTTTTTTTTTTTTTTTGTTGGATGTTTGCTAAAATTCCCAGTACCCATTTTTCTTTCTTTTTTAAAATGGTAAACTGATTATACAAGAGAAAACATCTTTCTTTCACCAGAAAATTCTAGAAACTTTTGCACACAAATAATTTTTACTGAAAAATTTTGAAAAGTTAGATTTCAAACTATTCATTATCAATTTCAGCATTCCAAACAAGAATCTTGATAAGATATACAGAATGTTACGACAAAGGGGTTCCTATTGACAAGTTGTTTTTCTCCTTTTTATTTCTATAATTACACAAATTGTTATTTTATAATTTTTGCTTCCGTTTATGAGAGTAAATTTATCATACCAACTGTTACACATTAATTTACTCAATCTGTTGTCATTTTGATTCTTATATGTATTCTCAGGAGTCTGTTGCAGCTTCTGGGTTTGGTTTGAAATTCCCAGAAGGCTACCAATTATGCCAGACAGCTGAAAAGGCCAGAGGGTAAAATGACCAAAACATTGACAGTAAAAAAAACAAGATAAGGATACTTGTCAGTAAATTGGGGTATTATAATTGTTGCTTTTAATTTGATATTAATCTTAAAAATTTAAAAAAAAAACTTTTTACAAATCTTATCAAAAAGTTTCACCTGAGGATCTCCAACCCAAGAAATTTTCTCTTACTACAAAATGTTGAAACATTCTCTGCCCAATCAAAAAGGTTTTGTTTTTTTTTTTTAAATTCTGATGTTTACCATTTCCCAAAAACTAACTAAATGAGGAGAGAAAAATATTCAGCATATGCTTGTATATATATATATTTTTGTCATTAATTTTCTTTTTTTTTTTTTTTTAACAACAATGTTGAGTTGATCTATTCTTGGGGCATTAGTGAAAACTACAGGAAATAAGAATAAAGAAATAGTTTTCAAAGTGATAAACTTGAATCCCATACATCAAAAATACATCTTTTATAAATGATGCCCTAATCATTACGTTACAGAAGCCTTCATAATCCGGCAGGATTCTGATTTTGATGTCAACAGGCTCTCTTTTCCTATATTATTATCTTGACACTGTGATGGCAGATTCATAAGGAAAACAAGGTAGTCAATAAAAGCTATATAAAGCTATAAGTGATAACATTAACTTAAGTATTGTCTGAAATTCTGAGATGAAGTATTTTAATATTCTTAATTATATTATAAATATTCTTAATATCTTGACTAGAATAATCATCTTTGAAACATTGTGATCAAAACAACATGATTGCTGGCCCTCAGTATGAATACTGAAGAGACTTGTATTTTAAAAAACAATCTCCCATTCTGATAAACCTAACCCTTATCTGGTTTAAGTAAAGATTAAAGTTTTCTAAACTATTGATTTTTTTTTTTTTTTTTTTTTTTTTTTTTTTTTTTTTTTAAGTAACTGTGAAATGCCATTATAGTTAAATTTTATAAATAAAATAATAAAATAAATTAGTTATAATTTTCAACAGAGCAATTTATTTACATTATACAAAGCCTTGGATGTTAAGGATGTATCTTTTGATTTGTACCCTATTTATAGAATAAAATCTTCACATGTGAAATATATGGTCTATGTGCTGTAAAGCTTGGAAGCAAGAAAGTAGTTTTAGAGTTTGCAGAAAAAATTCATCAAAAAGATTGAAAATGTCGACAGAAAGATAAGCATATTCTAATTCAGTTTAGTTTTGTTGCTGTTGTCATTGAGTAATTTAATGTTTTTGCCATTAGCTTTCATCAAAATGGTAAGAAAAGTAGTCTTTGCATAGACAAACTGGCATTCCTGAGTTATAGTGTGTAATGACTGTAAATTTGGGCTGGCATTTCTGACTATTGAAAAATTTTATTTTTTATAATACTTAGGAGGCACATTTTTTTTTTTTTTTTTTTTTATCTACTGCAATTGGCTAAAAAATATATTTTTTATCTTGTGATTTGCTTTCTATTAGGTTGGTGCAAAAATATTGTCGGTTTTTTACGTTAAAAAATACGTCAAAAACCGACATTATTTTTGCACCAACCTAATACTATTTCTGTACAAATTTAGTGGCTTCCTCTTGAGCCAAGCAAATTTTTGGAACCAACTTCTGCAGTCTTCTACCCACGTTGAACACTGTGTCATAATACCATCTTCCATATAAAGTAATTCTCAAAAGAATGATAACATGACTTAATAATTTATCACAGGAAAAAAGAATATTTTTGACTTATTAGGAAATAACTTGTAAAAGATCAAAATATTTTTTTTATTTTCCAAGACTACAAAAACGCTTTTAAATTAGTCGTTTTAAACATAAAAGGACTAGAAAAGTTCTAAAAATTCAAAGAACTATAATTCAGTAAATATATATATATAAATAAAATTTTTCATTTAAAATAATATTATTTAATGAGTAATTCGGTCGTTAAAGTAATTATTTAAAAATATTCTATCAACAAACATTTAAGTTCATAGATTTGATAAGTATGCTTAAATGCAGTTTTTAATTAGATTTTTTTTAATTCGAAAATATTTTAAACGAAGGGAGATAACTTTGTATTCTTTTCGTACTTATTGTCTCCCTAAAAATATTTAATGTCATAAAATTTATAAACGTTGGAAGATATATAAACTAAATTTAGTTGAGCTTGATACAGAGCCAAATACGGACAGAAAGATGATCGGCTCATCTAAAAAATTAGTATTTAAAATGCTAGCTTTTTTTTCTTTTTTGAACCTGAACGCTAAACGCTTTTTAACAAAAGCAAATATTTCCCTACTAAGGCTTTAATTAAAAGTTAAATATTCAACAAATCATGTTTTGAGTACTTATTCTTCACCTTCTTGTTTATTTTTATCAGAATTTTAGCGGTCAAATACTCTCTGGTTCTGAAAATATACAATTTCAAATCACTTAAAAATTAAGACCTTACAAAAAAAACCCTAAAAAACTTAATGTATTAGTTAAAAAGTTCACACATGTTTATTCTTGAATAAATGTTTCCTTACAATATAAAATTAACTGTTAATATCTGAAATTATGAAGAAAATTAATTAGCATTAATATTCACGGATTTATTTGAACTGGTGTGCTCATCTTGATTGTGTCATAATGTTTTTAACGTTGTGTACCCTTTGGCCTTCAGTTGTTTGTTGTGTTCAAAATTCCCAGAATGTCAACTAGAATAGAAAATAAAATTGGCAATTTGAATTTCATATTCTGATTGAAACAATTTTTGTTCATATTGATAATTACTCTTGGGAAAGGTATGAAACCACCTCTTCTGCGAGCTATAGGTTACACAGCTGGGCTTTCTAGTATTGGTCACCAATCAGTCCAGAAAAAGGGACAACTCTGAATTTAAAATCTCTGCTACTTTGCAGACCTTATTTACAAAAAATGTGTGAAAAGATTCTTCAGTAATGTTATTTTTTGAGGTTCACAGTTTTTAAGTTTAAATGGGTTTTGTTTTATGTGAAAGAAAGATAATGATAGAAAAAGAAGTTTATTCATGTATAAAAGTCCAGGAAGAAGACTGTCAGTTAGAAGCTGGTGTCACTGCTGACAGTATTGTCACTAGCTGTCAGTCAGTTTTTTTGTTTTTTTTTTAGGCACTGAACCTTTTTGTTACTTTTGATGTGAATGAATTTTATTATATTGACTTTTTGTTTGCTAGTTCACATTTATTTGTTCTTGGATTAATGACCAGCTCTGAGGCTTATGAGTTTGGAAAACTAAATAGAACCATTTGATTGGTTAATTAAATCTTTTTTTATCTGCATACACATGTATTTTGATGTGTTTGAGTTTACAGTTTATATCTTCCAAAAAATCAAATTGGCTCAAGTGAAGCTAATTTTATTTTTGTTCTAGAAATCAGGCACAAGTCTTCTTATGTGTATTTGTTTTGGTGCTCTCTGGACTTGGTTTTTAATTGTTTGTGGTGTCTCCTGCCATAGGTTAATTTTTTTTGCCCGGTTATGTTTTATAGCCCACACCTTAAAACATTCCATATTTTTGTACTGTATTTCCATATCAGCTAAAATATATATATTTTTTTTTTATTAATAGACTAAGAAATAAATATTTATAGTCCTTTCTAAGGTTGTGAAAATTATCAAATTTAATGGTAACTTAGGGTTGTTAACTGTGTAAGGAGCCTTAAGGGTTTTTTTTTGCACAATACTGTGTATGAATGTATTTTTTAAAATTTCATATTGCTTTCATTGTCATTAAATAACTTGTACATTTTGAAAGTATCACCTTGTCGTTAAAGAGTGTAAGGTTGTCAGTGTCCAAATTTGTTTCAGTGAAATTGATAAAAAAAAATTACTTGTACTACGCATTAAAAATATTCATGTTAATTTAAAAAAAAAAAAAATATATAAAAACAGAAACAAGGGTAGCTTCCCTTAGCTCGAAGCTTAGATGTTAGAACTACGTTTACTAAAATAACAAGTGGCAAGAAATGAATACAGTTTGAGCGTGAAAAAAATAATAAGAGCAAAATAGAAGATAAGCAAAAGAAAGTAAAACAAAAAACATTATTAAATTTTCTTGCTGGTTTACGAAAATGTGATGAGAGGATAAATAAATGTGCATGACGGGATATGCCACGTCGACGGCGCATGCGCAGTGGCCGGAAGACACGCTAACAGTAGCAACATGAATTACTTCCGAAAGGTTTTGGGAGCTCCGCAAGGTGGTACATTGCCATCAAGTGCCGATACGGTAAATGTTATAACCATATTTATTTCTTCAGTGTCTTTCTAACAGTATCATCTACCCATACAAGTCGGTAATGACTGGGATGGACAGTTTGCTGAGACGCAAATCAGTCCACGCACTCAAGATGGGTATCGGCTGCTAAAGTCCTGGTTACTTTGTTGGGTTCTCCGCTCTTATTTCCTTTTCTTGTTTTTTTAGTTTTTAAAGCAACAGATATTTTGATTCATCTATGCAATACTTTGTCCTCTTTTTATTTAGCCTTAAAAAAAAAACACAACATGATGACATTTATGTTATCGATGTAAATAGTGTTGAACTTGGTCAGATGATATATGTTGATTGACATGACATTTTTTTTTATTCACCGGCCTCTCGCCTTGTTCCAATTTCTTTTTAATACCTAAAATAAATCTAACGTGTTTGTTATAATTATTAAAACCTGCAGTTATTGTTATGAAATCTAAGGTAAGAAAATATATTATAACATCGAATCTAATAAACAACTAAACTTTGATTTAAAACAAAAAACCCCCAAAAACTGTAAAACTCAAGAAAGGAGGAGTTTTCAAAACTAAAAGTAATTCGTACAGTTGTTGAATAACAACCATAGCATTTTATTTTTCATTTCGAAAAATCTTTAAACTTAGAGTTTTCAATTCGATTTTTAGGTAATTCTTGTTAAAATAAAAATGTTCGATCTTAAATTCATAAATAAATCCATTTGTTTCAAGGGAAATTTCTCAAAACGGCATTTAAACAGTAACCCTGATTTACGACCGAATAAGTACAAATTTTAAAGTTTGAATTCCTTTTGCTAACTTTAAAATTTAAATCCAGTTTTTTTTTGTTTTTTTTTTTTAACTAGGTCTAATAATGACAATTTTCTTTAGTTAAAAAAAAGAAAAATTATGCAATTTTCAAGCACTTAAAAATTACAAAAAAAATGAAAACGACATTATCGTTCAATTCATTTCAAACTCAAGTAATTAATTAGAGCGTGTAATTTGACTTATTTGTTTTTGAGAAATACAGAATGAAAAAAAATCACAGTACTTAAAAATTTTCTTATCTGTGTACTCTACCGAATTGATTTAAGTTGCTAAAAAATAAATTTTTTTAAAGTGTTGGATGTACGTACATTGGATCCTCACCTTACACATAATGTTTTTCTTTAATAAACCATTTTTTTTATTCAGTGATGAGATTAACTTTTTTAAATCCAATAAAAAGAGGCACGTGTTGTCATTGTCAAATCATCTTTTCGCATTATTTTTAAAAAATGTAACAATAGTTATTAAATTAATCTACTTAAACCGTACAGCACCTGTTTGTTATCAGCAACTTTGTAGTTTAAAAATAGTTGTGTACTGTAGTGTAGTACCTATAATTTTTGTCAAAATAACTTAATTTAGTGGTCTTATTTTTCTAATTGAAAATTCAAATTCCGCCGAAGATTTACAAATAAAGTCTTGTTTACATCCGATTGATTTAACAATTTAAAAAAAAAAATTGTCAAGGAAATGGGCCTTCACCTTGGAGATCTGAATGACCAGTAGACGTATTCATTGTGTAAAATTTTCCTTCTCATGTTTCCAGTTTTTCTGCATTCTAAATTCATGTAATTTTAATTTAAGCAGTACTTAAGAGTACGCAAACTGGTTTCACTTTTTTTTTTTTTTTTTTTTTTTTTTTCAAATTTTATCTTCCTCCATTTCAAAGTTCAGTTTTAATACAATTCTTGAACAAAAACATTTTATTTATTTTATTTACTATTTGTCAACAAATCCTGTAGTGTGTGTGTGTGATAGGAATATTGAATAGATAGACATATTCAAACACAAATAAAAACAATCCAGTTATACTTTTTAGAAACAATAAGTAAGAATACACAGAAAAGATATTGATCAAACGATGCCAACAGTGATATTTTTAAATTGTCACAGCTCTTTTTCGAGTAGTTTTTATTTTTTATTTTAGTTTTGTTAGTACTTGTTAGCTTCTTCAAGTCTACTTCAGTTTAATCAAACTTTTTTATTTAATCATAAAATTGTCAACTTAAAGATGCTTTTCAGACATTTGTTGATAATATTTGATCGGGATAGTTGAACTCTCACGCCTGTTGGATCGATGAAATTACTTTTACTTTTAACTTCATCGATCCAACAGGCGTGGAGTTCAACTATCCCGATCAAATATCAACAAATGTCTGAAAAGCACTTTTAAGTCAAGCAAGTAAGTGTGAGACCTTTTTCTGTCAATCTTTTCTTGCTTGCTTGACTGATTGAGCTAGAGATCATTTGACTCGGTCATGAAACAATAAAATTAAAAAGAAAATTTTAATTTAAATGTGTCTGTAACATCATCATGCAGACGTATCTTTTTTCCACACTTGTTGCTGACAGTTTTTTAAAGAACAAATCAATTTGTTCTGAGGTACTTGAAAAAAAAAGATCTTTTCTTTTTTAACTTGCTTAAAAAATAATTGAATCTCATTGACATTGATTGAAATAACTAGTCTTAAAAAAGAAAAATGTGTAATTATTGTAAAATATTACAGAATGGTATATTGATTGATTTGTGTAAAAAAAAAAAAAAAAAAAAAAAATTATATTTCAAATAACTCAATATGGTCAGGTTTGACTGCATTCCACGATTTCTCTCCTGGAATGCAGTCAAAGTTTAAGATTAGGGAAAATCATGGTAATAACAATGATAAAGTAAAAGGTAAATAATAAAAAATAATCCAAAATCCAAATTATCAACAAAATATATTCGAATTTGATTTTTGATGATTTCTAATGTGGGATAACGGTTTTATGAGGTTTTTACTAGTTTTTCTTTTAGTATTATTCAATATAGTTGTTGTTGCTTCCCAGTTCCCAGAGATCATCTTTTTTTTTACTTTGCTGGAAGATTGTTTTTCATTTTTTGAGTGTTTTTTAACTTTTACTGTTTTCTATTGGCTTATTGGGGAGGCTGGGGACCATTTCATTAAATTGATGTCTTTTTTGGAGACGTCAGCTTTGCAGATTTTAAAGGAATAGTTTCTTAGTTAAGAAGACCTGTACCACTCAAAAAAAATATCTTGTTCAAGAACTTATAATAATTCTCTGCATATACGTGAAACCAGTTTGCGTACTCTTAACATTAATTTTGGAAAGACCTAAAGCGGCAATACTAGCCCAGAACATTACCACTCATTTTCTTTTCTAAGATGTGTTGGTTGATTATTTCTATAAAAGACCAAAACACTAGCCAGTCTTCAGTTCCATTCACTGTAGTTCTACGGTCACCATTAAACAAATAATAGAGAAATCAGTTTTCTTCAGGTATTTCCTCACCCAACTTAAACTTTTTCTTTGTGATGTTTATTATTTAAAAAATAAAAATGTGATAATTTATTTGTTTGCTTGCATAGCTTGAGCCATTGTTTTTAATATTCTGCATATTTTCTGTCACAACAACAGCTTCTTCAAATATCTTCTTGCTGATTAATCCAATTTCCTTGCTTATTTTTCTGAATTTTTCTTAGATCGTTTTTTGTCATATTCTGAAAGTTGTTTACTCTTGCCGATTTTTTCAATTTCCTTTTTTGATTTTTTTTATGTTTTAACTTTTTGTAATTTCCAATGTTTTATTCACATCACTCAGTAACATACAATATCTTGTTTCTCATTTGAGGTTTTGTCTTTGTTACAATCAATGACAATATGTAGATATAATTATCAATAACTTCACTAATTATATATATACTCTCTAGCAGCATGGCCCGGCGTTGCCCGTGCTTGATTCAAAAATCGTACGACTCGTATAGCAATCGCTATCACTTGACTTTTTTTTTTTTTGCCCTTCCTTGCCTTTAAAGGAGTGCTCTTTGCCATGCTGATGTTGCTACATGCCTTACTTCTTGCCTATCTCACACTGCAAATTTTTTCTAAGCTCTCTAAAAACATTAAATCTGTTACGAAATAAAAAAGAAATAAACAAAATGAACACAAAACGATCAGCTTTAAAAAAGGTCTCGTAACTGGAAAAACCGAATGAAGAAAGAATATTAACAACAAATACTTTTTCACACCCAACCCAGTTCTGCAGAATCAGAATCAACGTTGAGTTTAAGCAAGCAAATGAGCCAATTGGAGTAAAGTGCAATGCAGATTTAAATTTTTCCCACTTGTGACGAATGCAGCTATCGATTTTTTTTTTTTTTTTTTTTTTTTTTTTTTTTGCATGCTAGCATGCCAGTTAACATTCATGTCATGTTGGCTCTTACACTGACCAATAAAATCTTCCTGCCTATTCGTGGCAGTCAGCTATAGGCTCTCACTCTGGCCAGTACAAAATGGCCACAAACTACATGAAAACTGCCGTAGAAGCATGAAAAAATCAATTATTTCCACTATTGATGGGAGTTGGGAAATGCAAAGTGGGTCTTGGCCTTCCCACTAACTTGGAGCATGTGCATGTAAATTTTGCTGCAAATCCGTCAAATTGTGGCCGTGCATTTGTTACGTACACACACACACAAACCCTGCCTTATATATATATATACATATGTGAAAAAGTGGGTCTTGGCCTTCCCTATAACTTGAAGCATGTGCATGTAAATTTTGCTGCAAATCTGTCGAAAATTGCAGCCGTGCATTTGTTACACACACACACGCACACACACAGATCCTGCCTTATATATATATATATATATATATATATATATATATATATATATATATGTGAAAAATATATAGAAAATAGGAAAGAACTCGTTAGGTAGATAATCCAATGTTCTTTAGTATTTTTGTTATTATTTTTTAAAAATAGTGCTCGCTACAAAAGTAGAGCATAAATATAATTATTTATTTAAAAATATGATTCCAACATGCTACATAAAAGTTCTCATGTTTCAAAACAAGAGCTGAAAACTTCAATATAATTATTTGAATTAAATTGAATTAAAGTACTAAAGTGTGTATATATATATATATATATATATATATATATATTATGAACAGCCTTTAAGTTACATAAAACCTTATTTCTAATTAAAAAAAAAAATTATGCATTAAAATTCATGTGGCATTATCATGACAATTTTACCAATATTAGTTAATGCCAATTGTAAAAATATTAATTTGCATAATAAAATCTGACATAGTGTGAACGTACCAGAAAATGTCATTTTGAACTTGATTATACTCTGCTCACTGTGAACAATATTAATAGGAAATATGACTGGATGAGAATTTTTCAATGTCAGTTATTATTTTTCTCATTGAAACTAATATCCTCATAACTTTGAATTTCCTATCAGTTGAATCTCAGTATAAAGCAAAATGAAAAGTGTGTTCCATGCTCCCTACCTTAACATCTCTCCATTGCATTATGAGTAAGGTCAAAGTATTCCCTGAAATTGGTGAAAAGATTTTCTTTATGACCTCATGTCAGATCAACTGTAAATGCCTAGATGTGTGTACATGATTGTAACTTGAGTAAAGTAAGTTGCTATTTTTATTGGAAGCTGCGTAATTAGTGAATGTAATATAAAATTGTCACTTTTTTGCTTATCAATCATGTCACTGAAGCTTCAAAATACATCTATTTTTCATTGAGAACCATGTACAATGTTGTTGTTTTTTTGTTATAACCAAATGTTTTGTTCTTGTAAATTAAGTGCAACTGTCAACTCCATAACTTGCTCATTGCAAATGAGTCCAGGCTGTACTATATTAGCCATTTCAAATGACATCTGGATTAGATTCTTGGTATAAGCTGCATCTTTTAAGAAAATGTATAAGTCTATTTTCATATATAGTTTATAAGAAGTAGCTCGACAGATTCATGATACCTAAAGTTTAAAATCAATTTTTAAAATTGAAAAATCTTTCTTGAAGCTTTTATCTTAGTTTTTTTTTTTGCTAAAACTGATTTTAATGACATTTTTAGCCATTGTTCATTGCAATGTAATTCTTTATTAAAAAATCTTCCAAAAGTAAAATATACTTTTCTGAAACTTTATTTGAGAAATATTAACTGAGTTAAAGTTTAATTAATCTGATTTGAAACAAATATTACTTACTTTAACTTTAAAATCTCACAGAAATGTATTTTCTAACACAGTGGTAGCTGTTTATTTAAATTGATAGCATATTGATAGTTTGAATGACAGATGAATGTTTACCTAATGTTTTTTCTATGGTGGATATAACTGAAGAATATAACGTGAGAACCTTTTTTTTATATATAATTTTTAAGTACTAATTTCATTAATTTGTAAATAATTCCTGAAAGTTTCATTAAAATCTGGCATTTATTTTTGCATAAATTTCCAAATAAATTTTCCAAATCAGTGTCTTTTTCATTGCAAAAAAATGATGCTAAAATTTGATATGCTAATTCATAGTCTACTCACTGATGCAAGAAAGGCAAGATTTTTAACCAACAATTTTGAACATCCTAAAAAGGATTAAAAAGTATAATTAAATAATCAAAAAATACTTTGGTCTTTCCTCTTGATAATAACAAAGATTTTGATGCTAAAACTTTGTTTTTATCAAGTTTGAGGCATTTTTTCATCATAGTATACCTTTTTTTTTTTCTTTTTTTTTTCAGTGAATTAATGGGGGTACCTAGTTTATATATTTTATATATGGCCTGAAGACTGAATTTAAGCTTGCAACAGACTGTCGGGTGTGGGTGTTGACCCAATGTCCATTTTTATATTTATTTACATATGCTCTATCCCTGATATTGAGCACTTTAACCCATAAATATAGCATACCTGAAAAGTATACTTTTTTCATATATATATATATATATATATATAAATGAAAGAACTTCCAAATAATTATATTTTACTCTGCAATTGCAATTAGCCAAAAACTTTCGAATATATTTTAGTAAAATTATCCTTTCTGAATCCTTTATACTCAACTTTATTATTTAAAATGCATAAATGTAACACATTTCTCCTGAAGCTGCTTTACAACCTTTTGTAATCTACTTTGTTCACCTAGTGAATTTGCAAAGTTCATGATTTATAAACATTTGTAAGCAGCTTGCTCTGCAGAACATTATTTGATATAAAAAAAAAAAACATGTTTGTTGCGGAAAATTACTTGGGCACAAATAAAGAGCAACAAAATCATCTTTTCTGATTGATGATGCAAATATATTGCTTTCATGATTTCTTTATGTGAAATCTATTGATTATTGTAATTGAATATGAAAACATGTTTAAATACTTGAAACCAAAAAATTTTTTAGTGTGACATTAGTATTTTATTAATCACTCCAGGGCAATCATTATTTTCACTGCCATAGTTAGAAAATCTGAGGCAAAGAAATTTCTCATTGTATTAGCGGCTTTTAAGTAAAATTGAAAAACATTAAATAGTCAATATTATTGAATAAATTTATGAGATAAAAGCTCTTATTGCTTGTGTTAAAAGAATTCACTTGAATTCAGTAATATAAAATAAATCGATTTGATTAATTGATGTCTACAGTTGAAGTGCAATATCCACTCTTTTTACCTCTACTATTGATCCTTATGTTAACCTTAAAATGTAGTTTAATTATGTAATTTTTTTTGTTAAAAATTTGTCCTCTATTTAACGCACATAAGGAGAAATGAAATATAACGCAATTAACTGTAACTTTGATTTGATTTTTTTTAAATATACACATTATATACAAAAGTTTTGAATGAAGAAAAAATGTCAATTATTTTGTAGTTTGTATAAGAAATTCATGATAATTTAAAAAAAAAAAAAAAATGTATGTTTTTATTTGGAATCTCTGCTATGGCAGATGCTTCCTGATTACTTGTAATAAATAGTCAACTCCTCAGTTTTTAAAGAAAAATGTAACAAAAATAATTTAGTTTAAAAAAAGAAAAAAGTATGGATTTTTACAAAATTTATTTTTTAATATCTAAGTAACTTTTTTTTCTTAACATTTTATCCCAAACAAGGTGATAATGCCACTAAGATATAATGGGTTACTGAGAGTGAAATAACAGGAGAAGATATTAGTCAGGAGAAAGGGCAATAAAAGGGCAACAGAAGATGGTCATTGATGTTGCACTTAAATGTTTGAAGATTGTAGGTTGCAGGGAAGCAAGAAACTGGAAGAGAGCCCCACAGGTGAGAAGTACTAGAAAAGAAATTATTAGAATAGAACTTACAGTTAGCCATTTCAACAGTAAAACCTAGATGCCAATCTATTAGAATGCTTACTACTAGGGTGAGGTACCAGAAATGAAAGCTCATTAGAACATTTGTCATGAGACTATAGAAAAGTCAGAGGGAAGCCATGTCACATTGATGGGAAAAGGACTGAAATCAAAGTTCCAAGTCAAAACTGATAATATTACAGACCCTTCTTTGGATTTTGTTAAAGATCTTTGGATATATAGCAAGGTCACCAAACCAAATGTGGCAGCAGTATTTAATGCATAGTCAGATGGTAGATTTATAAATGTGCAAGAAGGATTCTGGCAAGATAAATTGTCTGGCATGACACAATGCATCCATTTTCCTAGCAATTGATTCAATATGATTATTCCACTTGATGTCAGTCCAGGAGATTAACATCAGCTATGCTGATGAAAGGTCAAAATAGATGATGATGGCTAAAAGATAGCAGTTTTGTTTTGGGGGCATTAAAATTTACAAGCCATTTCTTCTTGTCTCTGTTAACAATGGATTGGAGATCATTTTTGAGATCAGCTGCCAATTTTACTTTATCAGACATACTATTAAGACAGGAATAAATAGTTGTCATCAGCATAAATACTGGGAACTAATGACATCAGGAAGATTGTTGATAAGAAATAAAGTCCAAGTATAGAGTACTGGGAGACCCCCCCCCCCCCCCGACATACATGCACATTAATGTGAAAGGATCTAGAAGAGTGGCTGAATTAATTAGAGCCTCTAGTACTTTGTCAAAATGAGGTGAAAGACTAATAAGTCGATAATTTGAGGGGTCAGAAGGTTCACCAGAGTTCTTAAACATAGTCACTATAGAAGAGGATTCTCAACAAGCTGGAAAACAAGTAGCAGCAAGCCATTTGTCATAGAGAACAGGAATCAGTAGAGGAACACATTTTCTTAGGACTGTTTCAAGGATACTGTCAAGTTTGGAGATGATAGCAGAAATCATGAATTATACTAATATCACTCTGTAGAGATTCCATTTTTTTAAGTGGAAGGTGGGTGATAACAGATGAACAGGCAGGAGAAGATTGTAGTTTCACTTGGTACTTCCATGATGGCACAAAAGCTTCAATGTCCGCTTTCACCCAGTGAGAAACCTTGGTGACACAATTTTCAATGGGAAGGTTAAAAATTTAAATCTAAGACGCATCATGAATAAAATCACAAAATGAATCCCAATCAGTGCATAAGGGGTTTTTGCCTAATAAATGAGCAGAAAGAAATATGTAGTGGTTCAGTTACTTTTGCACAGCACTGTATTTGCATAATCCTCAACCTATAAATAATAGAACAGGTTGATTTTTTTTTTTTTTTTTTTTTTTTTTTTTCCCTTTTTTTTTTTTTTTAGAAAATCAGCATTTCATTTGGTACAAAAACTGGGGTTTGATGTGATAAGTATTGATACCAAAAATTAGATTCATTGCTTTTACCAATTTTTGAGCATTTAGGTTAGGTACCTCCATGAGATCGCTAAAAAAGAGCATAGGATGATGAAAAAGACGCCAAACTTGACGAAAACAAAATTTTATCATCTAAATGTTCATGTTATTATTAAGAGGAAAGATCAAAGTATTTTGGGGGTATTTTTTTACATTTTTATAATCGTACCAAGCACATCTGAAATTTTTGTTAAAAATCTTTTTTTTTTTTTTTTTTTTTTTTTTTTTGAGTCAGCAAAATTGACAGATAATCAATCATGGCGTCCATTTTTTCCATTTTATAAAAAAGATGAAAATCTCACTTTGAAATTCTTTTAAAAATCAATTATCATTTTTTCAAAACTTATTTTGAGAAAATCAGAAATTATAATGTTTATTTAAAATATTTTGAACCAAGGTTGGCTTAGCTTCTGCGCCAAAAAAATGTAATTTGAAAATAAAACAAAGCAGGTCATAAGCTTTCGCATCACTTGACAGGTGTTGAATAACGTATTGACAGGTTACGTGATCATAATTTGTTCTACGGAAGGCGAAAAGTGAAGTTATTTAGATTTAAGTGAACAAATTTTTAAGGAAAACTTTCAGTGCTCTAATTTTTTTTTTTTTTTGTACTTAGCTTTCACTTTTATGTTACGGTTCTTTATGGAAAATATATTATAAAGAAATTAAAATAAGACTGTTAAGAGTGAGATTAAATTTCATATTTCATAAGAAAGGTATCTAATTAATTTATAGGTACCTTTCTTATGAAATTTTATCAGAAGTGTACATAAAATACTATAATTTTATGTACATTTATTACATTTTACTGTGTTATTTGTATTTCCATTCATTTTATTATTAATTTTGATATTTTTTTTATGGAAAAATGTCATAACTGAAATTAATATAAAAATAAGATCATATAAATTTCTTTCATAAGATGTTACTGATACTTGTATGTACCCTTCTTAGTTGAAATTGAAAAATCAAATTAACTTCTCCACATATGTTTCACAAAAGTAAAGGCCTGAAAAGTGAAGAACAATGCTTAACTCAAATAACGTAACTTAATTGTATTCTGGTTGGTCTTCCATGCTTTATAATTACAGCCCAATTATAAACACAAAATTAGATATTTTTTTTAATTACTGTGGATCTTCTGATTAGTCAAAATGATACAATTTACAATGTGCTAAAAAAAGATCTATCTCATAAGGAGACTTAGGAGACCCGATGCGGCTTTTAACTAATTTTATAATATTTTAACAACTTAAATGTAAAAATTTATTATAATTAATAACAAAGAAATAACAAATAATTGTATTAAAAATTCATTTTTCATTGAAAAAATTTTTTTGCTTTCGGAAAATATTGTCCATATTCATAAAAACAACTAAAAGCAAATAAAAGCATTTGAAATTAAATAATATATTTGTTTTATTGAGTTTTGTATGTTACAATTCAGAGCTGATTTTCAGGTAGGGGGTCCAATTAAAAAGAAAAAGAAACATGATTTGCATTCCTCAAAGCCTTGTGCTTTTTAACTATTGTAATCACTAAACCCAATGCGATCGAATTTCTAGCATTTTCATAAAATTAGTAATAAATATAAAAAAAATATTTCTGCCATGACTTGAATAAAAAAAAAAACATATTTATAATAATTTCGATCATCTGTGAATAGTTTCTGAAAGTTTTTTTAACATCCAACAATTATTTTTATTTTTGCAAGATTTTCCAAATTAATGTGTCATACAAAAAAAAAAAAAAAAACGTGCTAAAAATTGTATGTTATTTTACTAGTTCTGGTGATACAAAGAGAAACAAGGTTTTTTTAATCAAAATTTAAAAAAAAAAAAGGAAAAATTTTAAAAAACTAATTAAAATAAACTTTGGTCTTTCCTCTTAATAACAAGCATTTAGACGATAAAATTTTTTCATCAAGTTTGGCATCTTTTTCATTGTGCTATGCTCTTTTTTTAGTGATCTCATGGAGGTAACTAATTTAGGTTTAAAGATTGTCTGAAAAAAATGTACAGAAATATCTAATTTCTGCAAGTTTTTGCTTACAAGCTGGCTTTAAAATTTTACTATTTCAAGAATAAACCCAAATATAGTTGATATTTTTGTATTAGATACATTGAATGGAAAATATATTCAAACCAGAATTGTAATTGTGAATCACCACAAGCAAAAAATGCAATCTTTACTGTATTTGATAAGTAAAAGCCGTAAGAGATTAAAAAAAGGCTAATCAATGAAAAAGATCTTGCACAATTTTTTAGGTCATACTTAATTGAAACAAAGAATAGATAAGATGTATGTAACACCATAATACGGCTAAGATAAAATGTATTAAATTTGCATTGTTTAATGAAAATCACACTAAATTACTGCACTGTATAGTATAGTTAAATTATTCAATATAATTTCCTTTTAAAGTAAATTTAACTGCTCTTTGCACCTTGCAGATGTGCAGGTAAATTTGGCAACTCTAATGTTATTGCATTCATTAAAACCTCTTGCAGTTCATTATTTGAAAAACCTTGTGCAAGCACAGGTTCACAAACTCCATTTTATGAGAGATTAATCAAATTTGATCAGTTTGTCACTTTAGAGTTGAATGTAATTTTTTTAATCTCTTCAGAAACAAAAAAAATATTTTTGTGCTCTAAACTTTTTAATGCAACATTCTGTATTTCATTTGACTTGATTTAGTCTCTTGATCATGTTGAAGATATACAACTGTTGGTTATGGAATTCATTATCCCTTTTAATTTGAAACGAACTGCATATATTTCAATTATAAATTTTATAAGGCTGTACAAGTTATAGATTTACGTGGATAGGCACCATCAGTAAAAAAAAAAAAAACATTACCCTGATGGCTAAAGTTGGCCATTTTGCTTGATTTAGAGACTCAATTTTTGATTCAGCAAATCTAGGGTTAACTTTTCCTCAAGAAATTCCTGTTGCATATTTTAAGAGCAGTCTCTGGTCACCACTTAAATCTTCCATTGCCCCTGCAGTTAGATATAAGTTATCCAGAGGGCCACTGATAGTGTTAAATTCCACCTGGGGTAAATCCTGGCAATCATTTCTGCAAAGTTTCCTAATAAAAGCAGTAGGGCTTCTGGCAGTTCTAGCAATGTACTTAAAAACAGCTCATTGCAGTGGAAGTTCATTTTGATGAACAACCAGTGGTGTGCAACTTTCTTTTAATATTTTTTTTCCAGAGCTGTAACTAGCCCTGTCTCACAACCAGTGTTTGTACTGGTATTGTCCACAAGAACTCCCTTAATGGAATTTATGCTGTTGAATTCTTTTAAAACAGCAACAACATCCTCTGCTAGAACACCTTTTGCACCAATGTTAGTGTTAACTCTGTGTGTGAGATAACTATTTTCCATTGAGTGCAATACCATGGTTCCAAAATCACCCTGCCATAATAAATAATGCCTATATTCTTAAAGCAGTATAGGTGCATCCATTGAAAAACAAATTTGTGTATGAGTAGATAATTAAAAACAATACATACTTAGCAATAATATGAAATATTGCTCGAATAACATCTTACAATCTCTTACAGTATAATTCTATGTGATGTAATATTTTCCAGCTTTATTGATTTTGATATCTGATCTTATTGACAAATAAGAAAATTGTAAAAATTCATTAATATCCATAATTATTTATGAACTACCTCTGCTAAATTGTTCTTATTCACTCTTATTGTCTGTAAATCTATGTTGTGTAAAAATTTCTTACTAACCTAATATTGTTTCTGCTAACTTTTGAACATGTATTGAAAGAATTATCTTTGTATTGTTTCACCATAAATACTTGCTTACATTTCCCTATTTTCCTTTTGTGTGAAATACTATGTTTTTTTGCTAAGCTCTCATTGTAGGTTTATTTAGCATCTTCTGATCATCATCATGTGATATATGTATTATTGTTCTCATTAATTTACCTTACTCTTTGAACTATTAAATAAAACAGGTTCATTGTAGATACAAGTAATATTCATACAAATATCTTTTATTCATCAAATATAAAAGTAGCTCCCATTGTAGCAGCTTTGGTATTTGCATAATTAAGTTTAAATTGGTAAATATAAATTTCAATATACTTTTATATACATATATATAAATTTTTAGCTATATCCATTCTTGAACTAAAATACAAACCTTTTCTTTTGTAGATTGAAAGACTCTGTGATAGAGTCCAGTCTTCTACCTTACTTGAAGATCGAAGAGATGCTGTTCGTGCCCTCAAGTCACTGTCAAAGGTTAAAAAAAGCAAAACATTTTTTCTTTTCTTTTTTCAAAAACTTTTCATGCATTATAGTCTTGAAGTAAAAAATTTGAAAGTTTATTTTTCTGTTATGAGTTCAGTATAGGTAATGTATGTAACTGTTGAAATTCAGAAGAAAGAAGCAGTTTTAGATGATTTGCATATTGATTATGATTTCACCTTAGTCAAAAACACCCTTTTTCCAAATTCTTGAAATTATGGTGGACAAATTAGTCCTGTCTAAATGCACTTAATTCTAAATTCTTGTAACTTAAGTTGAGATCTGTAGAACATATCAACTGAAAACACAGATACACACACACACAAGTTTGATTAAAAAGAAACAAGAACTGTCTAATTTCTTATTGTATTTTTTCAATTTTCAAATAAGATGTTGAATATTGTGATCAAAATTTTGGATAAGTTTATGTGTTGCTTTACAATCAAGTACTTTTGACCATCCAAGTCATTTTCAAGAACTAATGTGGTGTCTGTGTGGTAGGTAGAATTCCTTTCTCCTTGAAAAGCTGAAAATCTTGAAAATGACCAACACTGTCAAGTGCTTGAAAATAAAACAACACAACATGAACTTTGGGCATTTTATCCAGAATTTTTATCACAATATGCAACACCTTATTTGAAAAAATAAAAATATCATAAAAAGTTAAGTAGACTGACCTTGCCAGTACTTTTTAATGAAATTTATTTGGGTGAATACTTGCAGCCAAAATATACCACACACATGTGTATGAATTTCTGGGTATTATAAACCTAATGTCTTCAGCAACCGTTTTTTACAACTGGGATAGGCGGGAACAAGAGGAGGACAACAACACTCAGAAAACAGTCTGCCTGCCTTATGTAAAAGGGTTATCAAGGAAAATACAAAGGATCCGCAGCCCATATAACATCAGGTCAACCTTCAAAAGCTTGACGACACTTTGCAGATATCTCTCCCAAGTAAGACCCCCCCCCCATAGAGGAGAATATGACTAAAGACTGTGTGTATGCTATCCCATGCAGCTGCGGAAAGAAATATAAAGAGGAGACAGGCCACCCCCTTAAGGTAAGGCTTTAAGAACACCAGAAAGCTGTAACACAAGGGGAAGTGGAAAAACCAGGTGTGGCTGACCACATATGGAGAGAGAAGGGAGATCACCACCCTCTGTGGGATCAGGTTGAGATCATAGACGAAGAACACCATTGGAAAATTTGTAAACTTAAGGAATCAGCACATATACTAGGCCAGAAAAATCTCCTGAGCTGACCAAGCATAGAAATGAATACAATATGGGAACCAGTAATAAGGAGTGCCAGAGAAAAGCAATAATAACAACAAAAATTTCAATATGAGCACTTGTAAAAAAATGGTTGCTGAAGACATTAGGTTTATAATACCCAGAAATTCATACACAGATGTCCTCAAGGACAGTGGATAAAGTTGTTAGTTAGATCCAGTGACAGGACCCAGAGAGTGTAAGTTCAATACCCGGTTAAGGCAGTGGAGAACTTTCAGAGGGAAATTAACAGGAGATAACTGACATCCATTAAACATGGCACGTGGAACTAGAACAGTCTACATTCCAACCACCTGAAGAAGGCCGAAACATAATAAATATGGCGACAAAGATGAGGACAATAGTCCGAATAATGTAAATAATGTACATACCTCATCTCAGAAATATAGACATGCTTTGTTAGGAGTTAGATATAAAGCATCATTCTCAAATTATTGTAATTTGAGAGAATTATTCATATAATAAATGCCTCACTGCCTTCTGCTTTCCTGCCTGCTGGAAGACATCTTTTGTTCCGGTTTTTAAGAACTCTGGTAAGCCATCCGAAAACTTCCAACTATTAGCTTATTAGTCTTCTACCTCTTTTTGGGAAACTCCTAGAGGCCCTAATCAATGCTGAATTGGTTCATCATCTCCCATTACTGGACCTTTTCTCAGACAAGCAATATAGTTTTCATTTTTCCAGGTCAACTGCTGACGTACTTTCGATAATTGCAGAAAGAGTCTATCATGCTCTAGATAAAAACAGTGATGCCCAGGCTGTAGCATTGGACATCTTGAAAGCCTTTGACAGAGTCTGGCATTCAGGTTTTCTCCACAAGCTAAAAAGTTACAGTGTCTCTGGGCACATTTTTGAACTGATCTAGTCTTTTCTATCGAATTGTGTAATGAAATTTATACTGAATGGCCACTCATCTAGATCTTTTTGTAATAATGCAGATGGGTTCCATCCTTGGTCCTACTGTTTTTAATTTTCATTAATGACCTTCCTAATGACATCAGCTCTCAACTTGGTATCTATGCTGATGGCACAACAATTTACTTCTGCTTCGATAGTAAGGCTTATCAGTCCGACAAAGTCAAAATGGCTGCAGAGCCCCAAAACAACTTCAAGTCCGTTGTTAACGGGGGTGGGGATAAAAGATGGCTTGTTAATGCCTCCAAAAAAAACTTCTCCCCATTAATCATCTGAGAGACCCCTTGCTGCCTTCTATCAGCATGGCTGATGCTAACCTCCAGGAAAGTGACACATTGCACCTTCTTGGGCTCAAGTTCTCTGCTGATGTGAATTTGAAAGAATATTTTGCTAGGTCAGCTGCTAAGAAAGTCTGTTCACTGCGTTGGGCGAAATAATTTTTTTTCTCCAGAATCTATCTTGCATATCTCAGTCTACCATTTGTCCATGCTTAGAATATTACTGCCACATATCGTCCAGTGCCCCTGCTATTTATCTTGATTTCTATGACAAAATCCAAAGAAGAATCAGCAATATTATTGTTCCTGATCTGGCATCTTGGCTTCAGCTACTTTCCCACCTCTGTAAGGTTGCCGCCCTGTGCCTTTTTTATAAATATTTTCATGGTAATTATTTGGATGAGCTCTTCACTAGACTTTGTGAATTTAAGTGTAATACTAGACTGATGTCGAGATCTCATCAATTTACAGTTGAGCTGGTTAGATGTAGCCATAAATCCTATGCTAACAGTTTTTTTCTCTTGCATTTCTTGCTTGTGGAACTCGCTTCTGGTTCCATACTTTTCAGCCTACTTTACTCTGCAAAAATTCAATGTCAATCACTATCTACTGTCATCCTGATTACTCTTTTTTTCTGCTTATTGTTTCTATTCCTAATTCTTCCATACCCTGTAACTCCTTGTGTTTTAGTGGCATTACTGCCATGCATTGGGTGATTTTTGATTAAAAAAAAAAAACTAAAAAACTTTGTTACAAGCAAAAGAAACTAAATGATTATGGAATTGTCAAAATGTAATGTCATTCTAAGTTCCATCCATATTAAAGAAACTTCTAATAGGAATTAAAATGATAAGTTTTACAAGTTTCAAGGGATAAGTTGGAATAATGATTTCTTGGTCTTTCTCTTGCAGAAATATGCCTTGGAAGTTGGAACTCAGGCAATGGATATACTCATTAAGGTATTGGAGACTGATAGGTAAGTGGTTTATAACAAGACCCTCTGTTTTTTGTTTTTTTTTCCTTTCTCTCCTTTATATATAAAGTGTATATTTGGTTTCATTATCTATGGAAGCATGTCTCTGTGTCATACCTTTTCACTAGAGATCCATCCAACCGATCTTAACCAAACTTGGCATCTACATTGTACAATGTAAGAGATAGGTTCTTAGCATAAAAAGTCAATTTTTTTAAAAAAATCAATAATCTGATCAAAAATCAATAAATTCAACTTTTTCCGCCTATTTTGTTCAAACTCGGTATGTAGGTTACTTACATCATAATGAACTCAATGATAACTCATTTCTATTTCTACACCACTGTGTTTAGTGAAAAACTGCAAAAAAACAAAAAGTTGATTTCAATACAAATTTTAAACTAAAAACTCCCTCAATTTTCAAGCGATCTAATACAAACTTTACTCAATTGTAGCCAACAATAAGTTGATTAACAGTCATTTAACTTGATAATTGAGTCCACCCATATAGTAAAAACCCACATAAATAGTGAAAAATGGCAATTTTTACTGGTTACTTTCTTATTTTTCGTTGCACTTTCAACCAATTTTCATCAAATTTAACAATTGCTTCATAAATGTATCCTCTTCTACATCCCTGGTAGCATACTGACAAATTGAATTTCAAAAACTCCAAAATAATTATGAAGTGGGTCTTCATGTTGCCTGTTTTGCCCCTTTATGTCTTCGGTTAACTTCAATTTAATAAATACAGACTACTTTATATCAGTAACTGCATTAATTCAAAATGTTTCTTTTAATGAAAGTACTTTAAATAATAAGTTAATCTAAACATGATGCTGTTTTTGCTTCATTCTAATTAAATGCTTTTTCTGATAGAACAGTTGGGTTTGGCTGATAGTTTTAAATTAATGTAGGAGTATGTGAATTCTCCCCTATTAAAGTTTAAAACTCAAATTAAGTGTATGCAGAAGTTTTTAATGTAATCTTTTTTTAAATCAACGATTGAATGCAGAGTTAAAAAAAAAAATTTCCCCCACTGAATAGAAAAAATGGCAAGTCATCTTGGTAAATTAATAATATTAATTTTGTGTCATTTAGGTTCTTTTAAGTGCAGAATTTAGCCAATAACACTTCTAGTTATGTTGAATATGAAGAGTAATATAATTGCTTTCACAAGCATTTGATAAAAAGACTTTTGAGAACATTTTTAATCCATAAACAATTGCATTTCAAGTTTTTAAACTCTTAAATTATAAAGCTTACTAATTTTTTATCAATGTAAAAAACAATAGGAGAGCTTATATTAGTTGATGTATTTCAAAGCTTACTGATACAAACAATTTATACAGTCTGAACTTTTTCATCTTTTTTGTCTTAATGACAATTATATTTCTTTTTTTATCTATAACTTTGACAAGTCATTAACATAATTAATATTGTATATTCCGCAAGAAAAAAAATGAAACTTCTTTCTTATACGAAAAAAACAAAGTTACTCTATTGTTTTTGGATTAGCAGCAACATGTATACAAAGAAGAGGTTCAGTTATCTGAATACAATTGGGCCATTCCTTTTTAACATTTTAGTTGTTTGTTATATTTTACAGCAAAAAACAAAAATTACCTCAACATAGTATAGCTATCATCAGTCCTTAAGTGTCTATCTCATAGCATTGTTTTAAATTTATTTTCAATGTCAGTCCTCCTCTGGTAGATGCCTTGTTGATGAGAATGGGTTTGTGTTAGCGATTGGTGGGGGCATAAGGTATCTTATCAAGTGGGATGCAGTTTGGGGTTGGAGTTCATTTATGGCCAAGACCTTTTATTGTTTGTAGTTTAATATCAGTTCCTACTACATGGTGTTTCTTATACGAGCCCCAAGTGTGTTTTTCTGGAATTCACAGCAAATTGTTTTTGTACTACAGGTGTCCAGTATTATTAATAAGCAATGGGAGATTTAAACCCGTTAAGATTAATGTAAATTAGTTGAATTATAGATTTATAGATTGGGGGTAATACCAGAGCACCCAGTGGAATAAATCTTGCTGTCCAACACACTTGTATACGTACATATCTTCATACATACATATATATACCACTATATGCACTACCTATATATATATATATATATATATATATATATATATATATATATATATATATATATATATATATATTTCTGTCTGAATTTCTGGGTTGAGAAGTTATTATTTATATTATTTGCATGTGGACAATTGTTATCACAATGTTTCATCTGTTGTACCCTCCAAGTGATTGTCGATTCAAATAATATTCAGGATTTTGAACTGAACCCTTTACTTAATCTACAGGGGTAGATTGTTCTTGTTCTGCTGTCCATATCCAGGTTCTCTTCTAGTTCTTATTTAGTACTCTTTTCTTAGTGAGTCCAAGTACACACTGCTTGGGTTATAGAGTGAACTTGCAATTATGTTACCAAATTCATGAGCCAACACTTTAATCCACTAGACTATTGTTCTATGGAACATTTCTGAGTGAAGGACTTGGAACCTTAATCCTAATCTGCCTGCTAATGAATGCTGCCACTTTTCACACTTGACTGGACTTGGGCTTCATTTTTTACTGCAACCACTACTGTTGAAGATTTACTGTCACTTTTCTTTATTGACTCACCTATCATATTTATTTTTATGCAAGGTGTATTAAGGAGGTTCTCATAGTCTAGCATATGTGCTAATTCTTTCAGGCATCTGACTCTCTAGTATTCCTCTCTGTCTAGTATTTTTACTTTATTCCACAGGGGTTGATAACTATTTTCTCTCCACACATGATCAGACAGTCCTGATTTCATTGTCTCGATCCTCATTACAGCTTTTTGATGTTCTCTGGCCTTATTTTTAGTGAGTGAAGCTGCTTCTGAATATTGTCCTTGTTGTGTTGGTGGGTATGTTTATTTGTGTCAAATAAGAACAAACACACAGTTCAAACCTTTATACATTTTATTAATTATTGGATAACAATAGATGTAAACATGACCAGTGGATTACTGGTGGATTAATATTGTCCTCACTGGGAACATGAGAGAATGCCTGACAGCCATCTTGAAATCCTTTTTCTTCTCTGTTGTCCTAAAGAATTCTGATCAAAAGGCCTAACTTGTTTCTCAACCAGGAATCAAGTTAGCTCCCTTGTTATAATGTCTATCATAACAGTCTTGATATTATATAGACCACAGATCTTCTGAATCTTTTTTTTCTGACAGACCCTTGAAGAAAGGAAAACAGACTGTGACAATTTTTTGGTCCTCCTCTTTGACTCTTCTGTTTCTTCCTTCAGAAGCTGATGCCAAGTCTTATCTTTTCTTTTCAAGGTTGGAACAAAAAGTTTGTAGCATTTTTTCAATAGATGGCATTTGAACATGTGATTTTGTTTCACATGTAACTGAAATTTATATTATGTATACATATTCTCAAAGGTGACATTTCAACACATCTTTCTATACGAATTGAATGACTTGAATGGGTGAATTTTAAATGTTTTTACATTGATGGTGAAAATAAAGGAAAATGAGGTGCATTTTCCTCATTTAATGTTTTTTTTTTTTATTTGTGGAAAGGGGAAAAAAATGTGAAAAAGATATGTGCCATAGCTGGGATTGCTATTCATAAGTGTTTTGCTAGATTCAGAAGTGGAGATTTAGCTCTGGAAAATTGAGAATATTCTAGTAGGCCTGCAGTTGTTAATAATCACCAAATTGATTAAAATAATTTGGGTAACACATGGGATACCAGAGATACTCCATATATTTTATATAAACATTGTAAGTCATTTGAACACATTTGTTTATATGAATCACTATTATGTTTGGGTAATTTACAATTTAATGGAAAAAAATTTTAGTAGACCACATTTTCATCTGTGAGTCTGCTCAGGTGCAACAAAAATTAACCTTTTTTTTTAAAATAATTTAGAACAATGTGGAGTGAAAAAGGTCCTAGTAAAACAAAATGAGTCACTGTTAATGACTCCAAAAGCCAATTTGCATCCAAAGATGATGCTGTGTATCCAGTTGGATTGGAAGTGTATTTTTATTACAGGCTCCTTCTGCATGTTTGCATTACCATATATTTCAATGCCTACAGAATTCTCTTTATGGTGTTAGGGAAAGGTTCCATGAGTCACTGTTTGTTGAACAAAAAATGAGAGAAAGGGTTGCTGTTTGTTCAAATAAAATGACAGTATTTAATGTAAAATACACAAATTTTTAACTGTAACTACTATCACAAAATAAAAAAGTTTGTATTTAGAAAGTTCTATCTGACTGAAATGAAAATGAACATAGTCTTTCAGTAAGGAAGAGAGAAAGTGGAGTTGGGAGACAAGGCCAAAGGGAGTCCACTGTTGCTTTGGTAAGAAAGACTCGATGATGAGGTTGACTCATGTCTCTTTACTTCTGTCAGTCTTTCTACTGAGTTGAATGGATGTCTGCTTTATATGGCTTTGTGTAGGCTCCAGAAGCCTATGTTGTTTTTTTTTTATTGGTGGGAGCTGATTTTATTGGCTATTTTTTATTTTTATTTATTTGGAATATGTTTGAAATTGAAAGGTTGCACAGAGCTTTTGCATGGTGTGTTTATTTTTGTCATTTGATCTTTTGATTTGAAATGGTTAACTTCTGCTTACTCTACAATGGAAAGAACCTCAATTCTTTGGAAACCTGTAAAAATCACTTAGACTACTTCATAACTCAGAAAGATACCAAATTTTAGGAAAATAGAATCCTAAAACTGCCTCGAAGATGGCAAAAGATAATGGAACTAAATGGTACATATGTGGTTGAATAAATCTATGTTCAAATATGTAAATATTGTCTTTGTAATTCATTTAAAAATGTCACACTTTTGTTCCAACTAATATATATATATATATATATATATATATATATAATATGAGGATTTCAACAAGATTAATATGGTATTGATTGGTTGCCTTTTAGTTTGGGATTTAAAACACTAGTTTGTTTGATCTAACATTCTATTGGTTTCAAAAATATCAAAATGGAGTAATTTTTTATTTCTAAAAAAAAATGTGTTTGGGAGGTTTTATAAAACAAAATATGTGATAGAAAAATATACATGATTAAATTTTTCTATGTAGTTAGTATTTACATATCACTCCATTTTGATCGATAATTAACATCTAAACTACAAAATCAAGACAATTTCTTTTAATCTAAAGAATAAATGTGAATGTCACTGTCTCCCTTTTCAATTAAAGTGACACAACCCTCTAATTTTCAATAGATCATGTTACAGAAATTTTGGATTCCCAAGTTTTCATTACTGTGATTGTTTTCGGCTATTTTTTTTTTTTTTTTTTATGTGATATTTTGTGACAATTTCTTTTGCACAACAATTTTTATAACTTGGAAATAAATGTGAGAATAATTGAAATTAATTGCAAAATCCGGTGAAAGTTGCTCATGAAATAAAAATAATTGTTTATACAGAAAGTAAGAACCTACGCACATCAAATTGTCTTTACATTAAGTGGCGGCAGAAGAATTATCATTGAATTTTTAAAAAGTAAACTTAAATATTAATGCAATACTTAAATGCAGTGATCAATTTTGAGTTCTTCTGTAGTTTATTTCTTGCCTATTGCATACGGCAACAGTATGCCTCACAAAAAGAAATTGCCACCAAAAGAGGACCAAATTGCAATCAAAAGAACCATGGCTGAAGCAAGGAAAAGAAAGTACCCTTCAAATGAAAACCCAGATCAAATGGCAGCCAGAAGAGCTTCCGATACTGAGAATATGCAAAGACTTAGGCACTCTCAAACTCCTGAACAAGCTGAAGGCTCAATTAAGAGCCCTCTACAGGAGCTGGCTTAAATACCACCTGATAGGGAAGCTTTTAATCTGGTTTAAAATAAAGGAAAAAATATCTTATTCAGCTTCTCTTATGATTAATGAAGTAATCTGCTGTTGTCACAGCTTGTCTTGTTGCCTCCAAGTAGAGATTTAATCTAAATATTGTGAGGTTGTAAAACTAGTTAGTACATCAACTTCATTCCATAATCTCTTTCTCTGCATTAATATTTTAAAAAATACTAGAACAGGTTCAGATTGTTTGAACTTTAGCGTCAAAGTGCCTGGATGCACTCTTATTAGCTATATCTTGTTTTAAATAACAGGTCGTTTTTTGTTTTTTAAGAAAATGAATTTGTCAATTTTTAAGAATTTTTTCTTAAGTAAAATTTGTTTATTTTGTAGGGGTGATGCAGAAATTATTGGGTATGCAGTGGATACTTTATGCAACATAATGTCCAATGAGCCTTCAGATGATGGTAAGTTTGTTTAATTTTTGAGTGTACACTGCTTTCTGTATTTTAATACCATGCACCTAGAAATAACGATTTTTAAAATGGTTAAATTATAATTATTTACTGTAAAAGCATGAGCTGTTTATTTATTGGCTTTTTTTATTCATTAATCTGACAGATTTTTATTACTTAAATGTTATTTTTAGTGGATACTCGTATTTGGGTTGACATTCTGTTTATTTACCAAACAGTATTCACTTTCATCCACTGGCTTGAAAACTTGAGAAAACCTGTTAGAAAACATTTGAGTAGATGCTCCATTTATTTATCAAAGAGCATCCACGCTTGTCCACTGGCCTGAATACTCAAGAAATCCGAGTATCCACTAAAAATAACATTTTAGTAATATAAATCTGTTGAATTAATAAATAAAAAAATCCATTTTTTCTTTAGAAATTGTTTTTTTGTCTTTGGATACAAAACTGATTAGCTATGTTTATTTTGAGAGTCAGAGAGAGTTGGAGGGCATTATTCAAAATTTGCTTGATCATCAACATGCTCTGTGGCTGAGAGGTCCCAGGATATCAGATCTAATGACAGTTTCACCTGAGGGAGCACAAGTTCAGGTTGTGCTAGAGAAAGCATGTTTTTCTTGTAGGATTTCTCAAGTATTCAAGTTGGTGGATGAGAGTGGATGCTGTTTGGTAAATAAATGGAGTGTCTACTCAAATAAACTAAAAATCCACTAAAAATAACATTTAAGTAATATATATATATATAGTTATGTCTAATTACTGCCGCACAAAATTCAAAAAGAAAAGGTAAAAAAAAAGTCCTCACCTAAAAGACACCCAGGTTTACCACTTCATAGTGGAAGGATTTAGTGCAGGCTCAAATATACAATTTCAGAACAATAACCAACAATGACCAACGGCAAACTCCAATATACAAATTAACAAAATTTAATTACAGCTGGACATTACATGAAAACATTTAGATATGAGAATGCATAGAAAGATGTGTGCTATAGATTTCTATGTGAAAAGATGCATGCGTTACTTTATGAGAGCAAAATTTGAAACAAAAACTTAGCTTCTGTTTTTCTTCTGAAATAAAATAAGGTTTTTTCTTTTCTCTTCTCTCTCTCTTATTATTCTCTTTTTCCCTTTTCATTTCAAATCAGTTCGTTCACTCAAGTAGCGATGTCTTTTGATCTGTTCCTCTTAATTCTATGTTGTGTTCATTATCTGGTCATTTAGTTTTGGCACTGCAGAAATCATACATTTGTGTATGAAGATTCGATGCTGTGTAAGTCATAGGTTTAGCTATGCAGAATTCATGTTTTTTCAGATCCTTTGTCCAATTAAGTATATCACATGTGTTTCTTAAGTGACAGTCATGCTTTGCCATTCATTTATGCCCTTAATGTAAGCTGCATAGTGTTAAGTTAAATTGGAGTTTGTCTCATCATGTGATGTCTCTTGCCTGACTGTAACAAATGGAAGAGGAATTGTCTGTGCAAGATTGGTCTCCATTTAATTCTATGTAGGAGTTTCATGTGAATTGGTGTTGTCATTCCTGCTGTTCATTTTGGAAAGTCAATTAACATGAGAATTTAATATAGATTCCGTTTCCTTTGAGATTCGTCACCCAACTGAGTTCTGTTGATCTTTCCCACTCAATCATTCGTATCTGGTCACATGATTTGTCATGTGTATGAGGATCTATTTTTAGCTTTAGCTTCCATCTGTTGCCATGGTCATCAGTCTGACCAAATTGTCTTTTCATTCAGCGACTGCTATTACATACCAAAGGAGAGAGAGGCAGAGTTCACATATTTTATTGTTAGAGACATGAGGAAAGAGAGATGGGTTGGTAAGTGTGGGTATGGGTGGCAAGTTGTGGAAAGCCATAACAATATATATATAGTGTCTGTGCATAGCCAAATGGTTAGAATGTTAAAATTCCAACTATGAGACCAAAGTTTGAATTTCTCCATGGTTGATTTATCAATATATTGGCTTGAGGAGATGATCCCAATATGCTGAATCATTGGGAAGTGCCTGAAAACCATGCCACAATTTGACCCAAGCCTTGTGACAGAAGTTGTGTAGACAAAACTGTTTGGAAATTATCAGTGGTGGTTCTAGCATGAAGTCACAAGCAATTTTGATTGAAGGTTTGAGTAAAGAAAAAAAATAAATCACTGAGTATTTTAGTAATGTGACTGCATGAGGCAGGGAGACTATTTAACTTGGTGGAAGGTCTATTCAGATTAATAATCACATGGGTGAGTAAGCTTTTAATTGAATTCAGTTTATATAATGATGTTTTATATTAATAAAATTTTAATTTTATTTTCAAAAATTGTTTTTGAAAAATTGATTGTAGACACCTTGTGTAATTTATGATAATTGCTTACAGTAGAAATATTATAGAATATACCTGCATCTTCTCTACTTCAGTACAAAGAAGTTGAGCTTTTCTTTTTTAATGTGTTCTTCACTGTTTAAGGATGTATAAGGGATATTGTCACAGTAAGTTGAAACAGAGAGCTTTCAAATTTCAAGCCAGTCTATTGCATTCATTTCCACATGTGTCCTTGAGAAAGGCATGAATCTCTTCTCCACAGCTATGGATTAAATAGCAGGGTAGACTGGACTCTCTAGGTTGGGCGGCAACCAGTTCAAGAGAAGGAAAACTTTGATTCTAAAATGGGGAAGGCAACAGGAAACCACCCCACTATATTTCCCAGGATGTCACAGCAATTAACAGTTAATAAAGAAAAGGAATCTATGGAGAACCATGATTGTCTGTCCTGAAAAGACATGGCATCAAAAAAATTGTGTAAATTTTTTTTATCCACCCCTTTCACTGAACACTTATCCAAGCATTCAACAAGTTATACATACCAGTTATTCCAGGAAATAATAGGATGAGAAGATTGTAGTCTGTTCATTTTATATGCTCTATTCCAGTAGGAAAAATTGATACAAGAAGTTTACCCAGTTAATCAGCTTATTGCAAAATCCAATGATTCTGGTTAATAAATATTTGCCTTTTCTTTTTTTTTCATTCATCTATCTTATATTTCAATTTCTCATTCAGATGTAATCCATCTTCAGATTTTTCTCTTGAGTAGTTCTTTTGAATTGTATAGATAGTTTTGTATATTTTTTCTGCTTCCTAACTTTTGCATCACATTTGTATTTGCTGCCCTTTTAATAAATTTCACCTTTTAATCATTAGCATAATACTGAGTATTTTCATCTCTATTCCTCTACTCTTCATCCTTCAGAAAAGTTAGCTTTTGAAAGTTAGTAAAACTTCAAATGAGACATGTGGGAATAATGAGTTGTTTAAATCCCATAAAATCCTAGGAAATATGTTTCAAGCATTCCACATACATTTACTTTTTTGTATATTGTTCTCAGTGGGGGATACAAAAAACATTTACTTGTTTAACCTGATGGAAAGATTGTTTTGCTTTTAAGAAAATTTATTAATTGGAATATTTGTACAATGACCATTCTTTTTTCATCATTTTAGATTCTTTATCTTTAATTGAAGATGAAGTTCCAAATCACATTCCAGATGACCTTGGTGGTCAGTTCACAGAAATTTTTATTAAAAATTCTGAAAATGTTACATTATTATTGTCATTATTGGAGGTAAGTAACACCAATGAAGGAATGATCTTTCCTCACTTGTTGTTTATAAATGAGTTATATGTATGTATGTATGTGTATATATAATATATATATATATATATATATATATATATATAATATATATATATATATATATATATATATATATATATATATATATATATATATACACATGTGTGTGTAAATTTTTTCAGATAGAATATATCTGTGAAAGGACACTGTGAATAAGGACAACAGAAAAACTTACCTTAAAGTCTCTCAGAGGATGAAAGGCATTGGTTAAGTTTTTCTTTTGTCTTTATATACAAGTTATAAAAATATCTCTGGTAAATGGTATACTGTAGCAGGTTGAATGTGTGTTGTACTAGGTGTGAAGTAAGAGCATGAAAAAGGAGTATGCTTAACCCCAGCTGACTGCTTGGTAGTTATCACTTTGTGCTAGGGTCCCTGTTCATTTACTATGTTTACAGGAGGTCATTTACAAAGCCTAATGATGGGCAATCAGCTGTGCATGCATATAATCTCTCTCTACTTTCTGTTGGTCTCTACTGTCCAGGATCTTATAAACCTATATAAGGGAAACACATGGACATAGTTGAAAGCATCTGTGGCAAACAAGGTTCGCCTCAACAATGGCTAGCAGTCTGATATATTTGTGTTTCTTTTGAATAGAGTGCAGCATGTGTGTGCGAATTAGCTAGATAAAAATTGGTGTATATATTTTCTAATAATTGTGTTTTTCTGCTACAAATACTCCCTTACCAGAGAAAATGTAGTGTTAAGAATTTTCTCAAAATAACATTAATAAGAAAGTGTACAGGGAAAAAATGAATTGATTTGGTTAGAGAGTATCAAAAGTGGTGTTGGATACAAAGTTAATCAAATTAGTAAATTCTAGAGTATTTACTGTCCAAAAGTGTTTGTTAAAATCATGCATTCGAAAATCATTATATGAGATATGTCTGAAACTAATGTAACTTGATGGTAGCTTGCTGCTTGAAGGTGAAATAATGCTTTGGAAAGCATTACAGTTGTATCTGTTAACAGCTAAAAGTATCTAAGGAGTTGAAATGCAAAAAATTGGTTATTGTATATATGTCTTGTATGACTTGAATCTGTTGGGCCAATGGATGCATCAGCCTGGTATGATCTGTAACATCTTTCTTGGGTTGATCTGTGGTAACAATTTGTGGTTTTGTATTGTTCCTCGCAGGCTGAAAAAAAAGTGTTGAACAGTATGGTTGTGATGTGTATTTAAACATGTCACCGAAAATGTACTTGTGTGAAGTACTGTGTCACTAGGGTGCTTATAATTTTCTAGTAGAATGTAGCACGCTCTGGAAGATACTGAAGTCTAGAATGTTGTGTTTAGTATTAAAATTTTGTTATTTTCCAATGCTCCACATTGAATTGATTTTGTTTGAAAGGCCTGGTTTGTTTTGCTGTGCATGGATGAAGTTGGTGCACAAAATTTTAATAGTAGCTTTGATTTTTAAAGTTGCTGAGCTGATGCTGGTGAAATTGCTAACAAGTGTTGAATGCATATTTTGTGAGAACTTTCAAAGGTATCTGGTATTATTATTGATTTTTTTTGGAAATACATGTATTATTAAATCGTATTTGCAGATTTCTTTGTTTATGTTAAAACATCTTTGAATAGTGAAAAAGTCAGTGGGTCACCTTGGAATTTTTTTACGTCTTTATCTGTTGAGCCTAGGAGAAACAGTGCTGTTTAAAGTTGAAAACAGTTGATTTCCATGGTGTTTGAGTGGTATTTTTTTGTGTGGTTTGCATAGGTTTATTTGTGAATTCTGGGTGGTATTCTTGGAGAAAATGAGTAGCATTTTGCTTGCTTCAAACTTGTAAAATGAAAGTTATATTTTTCGTTTTGGTGAAAAAATTGTTTTGTGATGTCAGCTGGTTGAGTTAGTCAGCCGTTATTGTGCCTCTAAGAAAAAAGGGTGAAGCAAAAGGTAGTAGAGATGAGCATAGTAGTAATTGTAATAGCAATTAGGAATTTTTTGGTTCATATGTGTTGCAAAAAAAAATATTTGCTAACTTGAGGAACATCTTGTTCAGATAGTTATGTGTTTTAGAGATTTGTGATTTTGCTCCTTACATGAAGTTTAATTGCAAATTTGTAAGAGTAAGTTATTTTGTTGAAAGTTTTGTGTCCACATGGCATGGTACAGTAGGTAGCAGTTGGTTGAAATTTTCCATCACAGGTTTGAAAAGTGTCTAAATGATGCATAGTTGAGTTTCTTTCTATAGTTTTGTGGGTTTGTGTATCCAGGAGAAAAATATCATGTCTTGGTCACCAATCTGCTGTGGGTGACAGAACAATATATATGGGAGAAGAAAAGATTTAAACTAGAGAATGTGTTTGTGTGCATTAAGTTTGTGTAGAAGTAAGTGCTAGAGAAAAATAAATGAAAGTGAAGTGAAACGGGCATGCATGCTGCATTGGGGGACTCTTTTCTCCACATGCAACCTACGTCTTACCATGTAAGAGAAAAATAGAAAAGAGAGGATGACAGAGAATGTGTATTTAAGGGAAATGCACAGACGTAGTTGAAAGCATCTGTGGCAAATGCAATTTGCTAGTAGTCTGATATATTTGTGTTTTTAAAATTTATTTTGAGTAGAGTGCATCATGTGTGTAACTTAGCTAGACAAAAACTGATATGTAGTTAGAGATATATATTTTCTAATAATTGTGTAAATTTGGCTTTAATTTATTATCTCTATGTATAAATTGTGTTTTTCTGCTAGACACATATTAATTACAGATTTGAACCTGTTGGGTGTACTTCTGAAGCATATATTTTCTGTTTGTAGGAATATGATTTTCATGTCCGATGGCCCACTGTGAAATTGCTAACCATTTTATTAACTAATAAGAGCAAAGAAATCCAAGAAATAATTTTGATTAGTCCAATGGGAGTGTCCAAGTTGATGGATCTGCTGTCTGACAGTCGAGAAATTATAAGAAATGAGGTGAGTGTGTTTATTCATTTAATAACGAGTAATTTACAATTTTTGGAAAAAACAAACAAAAAATTCAATATTTTCTGCTATTACTTGATCAAAAATTTAACAATATATAAAAAAAGTTAATCTTTGGAAGGATAAGCTTTTTTCACTATTTCCAACTGAGTATCAAAATTAGTAATCAAAAAATGAAATGTGATTTGTTTTTATCTTTTGTTATTGACTATTTTTCCTTTTACAGGCTCTCCTGTTGTTAATCCAACTGACAAAAGGCAATGCCAATATTCAGAAGATTGTTGCCTTTGAAAATGCATTTGAAAGATTACTTGATATCATTAGAGATGAAGGCAACAGTGATGGAGGTAATTACATCCTTTCAATTCTCTCGCATCAGTATCATATCTCTGCTGTGGAGGAACTTTTATTAATATGTCAACAGTTTATTTATTTTCTTCCGACTTTACAATATTATCCATATTGGAAATATGCATTATTGATACCATCTTTTTTACATCCCTTAAATATTAAAGATTTTTACAAGTATCAAAATCAGTTTATAGGAAATTAGCTAGTTAAAGATATATTACTTTTTTTTAATTTTTTTTTTATAACCCCTGACAACAAATTGAAATGACTTTCTTCTGCACCATTTTTAGAAATAATTTTAGTATTGACTACAGAATAATAGTACATGAAAATGGTATTTGTCAACTACCAAAATATTAAATAAAGTAGTTTCTATATTAGTGGAAGAACTTTTACAGTAGTTATCTTCAGTTCAACTTAAGTATGAAGTAAGCTTTGTTTTGCTGTATATAATTCATTTACATCTTTCTTTCTTGTGTTTCTGAAATCTTTTCTTATTTCTGTAAATTTAGGTATTGTGGTGGAAGACTGCTTGTTACTGATGTTGAATCTGATGAAAACCAACACTTCAAACCAGAACTTTTTTAAAGAAGGGAGCTACATTCAAAAGCTGACTCCTTATTTTGATCTTGAATCCTCTTCACAGTCTGCTGGCTGGTCAGCCCAGAAAGTTACCAACATCCACCTTATGTTTCAAGTGAGTGTGCTAGCTACCTACTTGCTTAAAGCAGCAGCAGCAGCAACCAAGTCAGAAATTTGGTGGAAATTTCTTCCTCCTACACATTTTATTCATTCTTCACATAGACCATCTGCAGTTTACTTTCTCAAGATGGACTGTCAGGATGTCTGTTGAAATATCCAATTGAATGTGTTACAACATGAGTTGTTTTGCTTCTAATTTATGATTTTGCATAGTGATTTAAGAATCAGTTTATTTCTCAAAAGCTAAATGTTATTACTAATGGTAAAAAAGTTCTTTTTCTAATTTTATTTATTTTGAGCATAGAAAATAGAAAAATAGCCCATGTTGATAAACAGAGGTTAATGTATAAAACTAAGATAGAAGCAATAAAAAGATTTGACTATCTTATACACAAAGTATAAAATATTAATTTGAATTTTTTAGCTTAATTCAGACCTATGGATGTTTAAGAGCATCCTCTGTTAAACATTTCTTGCTTTTACACAAAATGCACAATTGCTGAGGTTAATTTGATAGTAATTTTAAAATCTTAGAATATAAAGTGTCAACTTTAAACTACTAGCGACAGTTGTTGCACATTCATAACCTTTAAAGTTATATATTAGAAGGGATTTTGTCCAATTTCCAAGATTTGATATAGCTTTAAACTTGGTTTGGTTAATCTAACATGTGTTTTAGACAGACATATCAATAAATATATTGTTTTTATTAATATCAGTTTTCAATACTAGATGTTTATTGCTATTCTTAATCTAGAATAGCATAACTTCTAATAATTTTACTACTGCATTGGGTACAAAAAAAAACAAACAACTTATAATTGTGAGAGATGATTATTTTTTAAAAAGAGCTGATATTTAAATAAATAAAATAATCTAAAAGAATTTTTATTAATAAACAATTATAAATCGTATCCTTTTATCTATACAAGATAAGTAAACTTAAAGTGTATTTAAGCTTCAACAAAATTTACAAGAAATGTACTTATTTTATTAAATTATCAACGGTTTAAAAACTATTTAAATTTTTAAGTAAACACTTTAAAAGAACAATTGGGTGAATGTTGCAGCCATATTTTAGTGTACTTTTTTTAATATTCCATTTTAATTCTTTGTATGCACCTTGTAATTTTTATCTCTACATTTATTTGGAAATCATTCTATGAAAGCATAATTAAATATTTTAAAAATACTGACTGCAGATGGTGCTATGGTGTTATAATTTTGTCCTTGTTTTTGACTGGTAGACAAGCTTGCTTGTGCATGCTTGCATTTCTTCTCACTTTCAGGCATGTGTCTTCTCTTAAAATTCTGATGAATAGTTTAACAAGTTCAAATGCAAAAAAATATATCTGTCAAACATCTTAAATGTTACTTCTTAATGATACCATATTTTCAAAAATAACATTAATAATGTTGTCATTTTTTTCATACATCTTTTACATACTTACTTGAAAGTCTAAATTTTAAAAAAATACCAACTTTAAAGATGTTTTAAAATTTATGAATTGAAGTAATATTTCATTTTAAACACATTTTTAGTAAGCAATCAATTTAAGCATATTTGATTTAACATTAAAGTTGGAATATAATTTTAAGTGATAATATTTGCCATACATGAGTACCTTGTATGTGTTAGCCATTTCCAATAAAAGTGTCATTAGTAAGATTTGAATCCAACATGCAAAATAGAACTGAGTGACATTTAAGTATTATTTTGATAAAAAAATTTAAGTAATTTTCTACATTATTTTTTTCTATTCTATAAAAAAAAGACATTAAAATTCAAGTAAAAAAAGTTAATGTTTTTTAGTTGTTCATAAAATGTGCATTATATTTAATGCCTGGTAAGTTGTTATTAAAGACTAAAGTTTTAGAACTTTTCAGGGATTTTACCATTTTGTTTTCATTTTTAAAAAATCTGTTTATTTTTTTTATTTTATTTTACAGTATTAAAAGGCCTAAAAATATTTCAAAACATTTTCAGCAAATTGGCCAGTGATTTTAAATAATTCAAAATTGATTTAAATATGAATAATTTAAGCCCTTTTCCATTTGATGTCTTTTTTTCTTTTTCTTTTTTTTTTTTATTCATCTTTTGGACAGTTTTTTTCTATTGAACTAAATACATTTTACCTTCAGAATTGAAATTATTACAGAAAATGACTTCATCTGTCATGTAAATTATGATCAAATAATAAATGTAGTTGTCTTTGTTTTAACTTGATTTTTTAATGAATTATCATCCTTTTGTATGGAAATGAATGCAAAATATGAATCGTATTTTCTATTCTTGTTCAAAGTAAATTTTAATAAATGTGCCACAGATTTTGTTCTGGTATCAATAAAAGTGTTTTCTTTACAGCAAAAATAATGAATTTGACTTGTGGCTTAGTAGCTTGTAAAGTCTTGTGTCATGTAATCACATGTGACAAACAGCAACATATTTGAACTAAAGACTTTATTGTTCACTGAAGGATGTTTTGGCAAAATCTATTCAAATATAGTGTAAAATGAGTAATTATAACTTTATGAATTTATTTAGTATGTTTTGACAAAAATCAAGTTGATTTGGAAAACTATTATAAGAGAAGAAATGTCATCTTGGTGTCTATCTATGTGCATCTTGCTTGCATGTAAACTTTTAATGCTACTTCCACTGCCAATCCATCCATGTTTATCACCATCACAGTCACCACTGCCACTGCATGTATCCACTCTGTCTATCATTTTAGTTTCATTTTATTTATTGGGACACATTACAGCCTTCAGTTCATTGTTCCTTGGGCAATTATTTCCATTTTATCAATTCTACTTTTTCATTTATTATTTTAAAACCTTTCTTAATTTTTTTTCTGAAATAGTTTTAAAAACTTTAATCTTTTCAAAGCATCATTTATCTGTATATATGTTTTCGCATTTGTTTGATCATAAAATCCCCTGGAAAATTCAGAAATTTTATTTTATTTTTCTTAAATTTCTTGTTACTGATCATTTTCAAATTAGATTTATTGAATTTTATTTTTCTACTTTGTCATATATTTTTTGATGATCAGATACTTTTATTTGAATGAAAAATTACTTATGGCCAATAAAAATATTCATATTTTTATCACTCAAATAATCTTCATGCTTACTTGGAAAAGTATCACACTTTTTGATCCATTGAATTGTTTTACCTTACTTCAAACTTTAGGTAAATATTTCATTTGTAAAATTAATGACTTATTTTATGAATATATAAGATACTGACATCTTAAGTCAGTAACATTTTATTAGATTTCATTATTTAGCTTGACTTATCTTTGAAATTAGACTTGATTATTATCTGTTATTTATATGGCCTCTTTTGCAATGATTTCTTTTGTGCTATTTTTTCTTCTAATTTTTTTTTGAGGAGCAACATTATTAATGTTTGTTTTTATTCATATTGTTGACATTTATTAGATAATATAGTATAAATATTATGGTAATATTTTTAAAATCAATTTCTTTAGTCATCTTGAAATATTTTATGAGATCGTATTCTCAAAAGCCTATTTAAAAATCTGTTTCTTTTAACCAATTTGCATTACTATTTTTACTTTTTTTTATTTAAGAAATTCCAATCTAATGAAATTTTCTCTGATTTAAATTTTTTTTTTACTTTATGCTTTCAAAAAGTTTAGCTTTGATAAAAATTTTTTTCTTTCTTTCTCTCTTTCTCATTAGATATTTATCATGATTTTCAATCTAATAAAAAAAAATACACACACACTATATATGATGCCTTGTAATGATGACAATATTTTTAATTCTTTTCGTATTGGAGAAAATAAGTATATTGTTGAAATTTTGGTCTTTGCTGTTCTAAAAAAATTTTATTAGTAGTAGAAGGCATTTCAAGGTAACAAAAAATACCATTTTCCAATATGATATCATCTAAAGAGTGACTCTTTACTCTCCTCAAGAATAGAAAATCATTCATTTATTGCTTAATAAAATATTAGACCTGCTGGCATTTATGCATGAAGCAAACAGATCTGATAAACAATTGATTAGGCTTTCAATTTCAATTTCTATTGGCTGACATTTAGCAAAACTTGAATTTCTTTTGATTTCTAAACTCAACAATAGCAAGTATGCCGTATCACATCACTCTCTATTCTCACTAAATGTAAATACTTGGCGTGTGCTGATATTAATACATTGCAGTTAAGCTCTACATAATTTGCTGATATTCTTTCACTGATTCTCTTTTATCTAACACTAATATTACTTTAAGTATTCACTTTTCACAGTTAAGATCACCAAAGAGATTAGCAAATTCACCTGCATTTTCTTTTCATATCAACTATAAAGACAGTTCTGTTGTTAATTTAGTATCCTTTATTATTTAAATGTATTTTTTATCAGTGACAATTGTTAAATGCTGCTTTTATACATTTGTCTGCAAGCTTGGATGTGCAGGTGGTGTAATGGATACAGGCTTGTAATTGGAAATCAAAGAGCTGAATTCCAATTCCATTTGGATTCATTATATCCACTTGTGCAGAAATACCCTTGGAAGGATATGAATCCACCTCTTCTCTTCTCAGCCAAGGGTTAATTAGTAGAATTTGTGTCAGTAAACATTATTATCTCCAAAAAAATTCTTACCATGTAAAAATATTTTCTGGCTTTAAATAACCTGCAAAACATTGATTTGTTGTTTTTTTTGTTTTTTTTTTTTTTGTTTACTGTTTATCAATCATATGTTTATATTTAAAAGTCAGTGTTTCTCTGAAATAACTTTTGTCATATCATAATATTTGTAAATGGATTAGAACTTTTGTAATGGCATAGTCCATATGACCTTATGCTCTTCAGTTTTGAATCAGATTTGATTTTGATATGAAAACCAATGAGTTTATATGGTTAGATTTGATCTCCTGCAACCATTAGCTCTCATAGAAATGATGGAGTAACTGTAATACATAAATAGGCTTTACAAAGTAAAAGGATGGCAAGTTCAGGAGTTTGGTTTTTTGGATTTGTACTGTTCACTGATGACCTTACAATGAAAGTCTGACTAGTTGCAATGAAAATCAACTGAAATTAATATGAAAAAAATTACTAGTAAAAATCAAGATTCATGATGTTTCATGTAAAATAAAAGATCTTCTCTCTGTTAAATCTTTATAATGATAGTATTTTTTTTGATTTAATACAATTCAAGGATCTGCAAATTTTGAATCTAATAGAAAAACATTTTCTGTAAATAACCAAAAGAATAATTTGTACTAAACAAGAAGACTTGGTAGAAAGAAAAAAAAAAAAGAAAGATAACTGTCTGCACTTATTTAAAAAGAAAAAAAAACAAGCAGCTTAATTCTGATTGTTGACAGGATCAGCAGCTCCAAAATGTTGCTTGTTTTTCTTGACTGAAATACAACAATTCTGTTCAGAGCTGAACAGCTTTGTTATTGAGTCAAACAATATTTATGAACACCTAGCAAACAATAAATTAAAGATAATGGTGCTATGTTGATCCTTATGAACTGAGAGGCTAATTATATTTAAAAAAAAAAAAGCATCAACTATCAATCATCGATTACTTTTTTTGCTGCAAAGTTGCGTTGAAAAGTGTTCAACTTTACTTACTTGCCAAAAATATGACCAAGCATTTTATGATTATTATTATTAATATTATTAAGGGCCTCTTGATTAGGCAAAGCTAAGAAGTTTTCAGCACCTTCTACTACTGGAAAAATATTAAAAATCAAAAGTTCTTTTTAAATGTAATTAATTTCTTATCCTGTAATGATATAATTAAGTATATCTTTACTTTTTAGCAATGTTTAGATTATTTCCCCGCACACTATTCTCTCTCATATCGCCAACTCCAATCCAGATGTTTTTTTTGTTTTTTTTTTAATCCGCTTGATTAATGCATGTAACTTCTGTTGCTCCTCGTATGTATTTGTATTGTCTTGAGTTACTTCCCATGACCCTCTTCAAGCTCCCTCCCACCAAATTCTGACAAGTGGTGCACACTACATGCATACATAGGGTATTTTGGTAACATTGGGCCTGATACTCTTAGTTATCTGCACAAATCAATAGTTGGCACTGCACACTGTCTTTGTGCATGTGTGCTTGCTTGCTTTTCTTTCATAATACTTTTATTTGAGCAGTTAACTAATTGTGCCATGGGGAATGAATGGATTTGGTATTGGTTTTTACTACCATATTGTTTGGTTAATATTTCCCCCTTTTTATTAACTTTGTCCTTTCACTAACAATTCTCACTTTTAGGTTTATTACATACTAGTCTCCTAAAAGAAGAAACAAAATAAATATAATGATTAGTATTTTAGAAAATGGTGCTTGACATTAAGCAACTGGTGTTGCTGTGCACAAAAATTACATTAATAATTGATCTGATTCTTATTTATACATAAAATTTCCAATTGCTTGTTCAACAATAGCAGCTAATAAATAAATCATCCATGATTGTCTTTTTAAACAAAGGAGAGAGGTAATGAGTCAGTTGATAAATTTTGAAAAACCAATTTTTTTCGATGCTGCTGGTTATGATATCAATTGGCGCTTCACAAGTGTTATACAGTTGGTATTCACATGAAAATATATTGCTGAACTTGCTTTAAAAACTTTGTAAACCATTGTTAGATATGATTTTTTTCTTACTTTTTCTAAAGATAAAGCACCTAAAAATATATATGAATTTTTAAATAGACTAAAAGTTTATATTAAAGTATTTTTTTTTATTCGTTTAAGTTTTTAATCTTCCTAATTCTTTTTGTCTTCATGTAACACTTATCCAGATTATTTAGAATAATATTCAAAATTGTTATTAAAAAAAAGCAAACTATTGATTCTGAAAGAAAATTAATCTTATAATTTTAAGTTTACTCTATTTTGAATATTTAGTTTCATGTTGATGTTTTATTAAAGTATTCATTTAATCCTCTTTTGTCTTGAAATTGTTTATTACTAATCATTTATCAGATGGTAAGCATTATTCCATACTACGTTTTTTTTTTCTTTGTATTATTTTTCATTTTTCAAAAGAACTCTTATCTTAAAAATTCTTAAGCATTGATTTTCTCTACATTTCTTGAAAATATAACTATATCCTTTTGTTTGCTTTTTGTTGGAAATTACTTTTCTATTCTTTTACTGTTTCATTCTTCTTCTTCATTAAAAATTGAAGCCTGTTTATAAATTAATGTTCATTTTTTAAAAATTAATCTTTTTTTTCTTACTTTTCCTTCCATTCCATCTCTCTTTAATAGCCAGCTACTTAATCTTCTTTTCATTCCTCTGTTTTCAGATAGTTTTCTTTTCACAAAGCATCACCTCACAGAAGGATCAGTTGTGTATACAATTTTCCATAACTGTTGTTATTAAAAGAAAATACTTTTTCCTACAAAAGTTTATAAGTTATATTAATATTTTCAGATTATTTTTGTCGTCTTTGCAGAACCTCAAATATATACTGAACAAATAATTCATGAATAAAAAAAAAAAAAAAAGCAAAATAATAAAAACAGAATTTAAAAAAATTGAAATAAAATTTAACCAGATTAAATAAGTATAAAACTACAGAATGATTCAATTTAAATGTTTTTCAGTTCTTGCTGTTTATGAATATCTTCAGAAAAATGCTTTTGTGAATTCTGGAAAAGAAAAGCTGCATTTATCTTGCTTCTTCATCAACCATTGCTTTTCCTTCATTCTGCCCTATAATCACTTGCATTACATTCCTCCTAATTTGCATTATTTGTCTTCTGTTCATTTTCAATTTGAGTCTTACTTCAAATCAAATGTAGTGAATATCATAAGTTTTATTGCCTGTTTGTGGTGAAACAGCCAGCATGAGTAAATTCTTTAATTCACTAAGTCTGTAGTTCAAAACAGTCCCATATGTGCCATAACAGATGATGCTTATGTTAAGGTATAAAATAACAGCCTATGTTTGTGTATAGTTAAAAAAAAAAATATTGTTTTTTGTCTTAATTTAATTTTTTTTAAATTTCTGTTTTGTTTTAATGGTGTACTTTTTATTTAAACCCCCTCTCCAAAATTTCATATTTTTATACACAGTGTGTTGATTAAGAAAAGAAAAATCATCAGCCCCTCCTTTGTTATTTTGTAACTGCAGCATGAAATTCTATAAAGCAATTTCTCAATAGAAAATCGCAGTTATCTGCCCATACATTATCTAAATATCACCTCATTTCTTTATAATTCTTTCCTATTTTTAGAATTTCGACTTGATATTTTTATATTTTTTTCTCTTTTGGTCACTACCCATTTTCTCCAAGCTCTTCATTTGAACATAGACAAATTTCACTTCTTCATTTTATTGTTTTTTTTTTTTTTTTTCTTTTAATGAAATATAAATAATTACATTTCCGTTTGATTTGAATAAACAGTTCAAAATTGAATGATTAAACAAATGCAAAATAAATATTGCATAAGACAAATCAGTTAATTAGCTAATCTCCAGTAGATATTTTACATTAACAATATCTAATTTGATGTCTTAAATTCATGGGTTGCCATTAAGAAGTTAAAATTTTATAGAATAGCTCATATTTAAAGCTTATGTTAATTTGACATATGTTTACATAATTGCTTCAAAATAATTTATTCACTAAATATTTGAATATTTAGCATTAAAACTTAGTCTCCCTGCGATAATTCCAGTTTTTGGTGGAAAATTTTATAATTTTGCTTTTTACTATCAGTTTACTAATGTCATTGATAACTATTAGATTGATACATTATTACAAGTTTTAATTAATATAAGATCCCTTAAACTTGTATGTGTAAAAGCCTTAGAAAACAAGACTAATTCTCTCATTCTGTAGTACATATATTAGTATGGTTGTGCTAAAAAGGACAACGATTCTTATTAGGTGAAACATGCTACCAACCCGGCTTATTAGAAAGAGGAATACAGTATTACTTTAAATAATGTACTACCTTGAGCTTTATACTTTGCTAAAGTTAAATAATTGTTACTTAAAAATATGAATTTAAAACTTCCTTTCAAATGAAGATATAATCTGAATAATATAATTATGCTGTTATAATTTTGAAAAAAAATAGTGGAGTAATGCTTTCCAGTGTTGGCTATTGTACTGTTTGCTGTTGTTATTGTGATATTTCTACTTTGATGTTGTATTGCTCTGTCATTCATTTCCCTAATGTAACTGACTTGCTTCATTTTGCCTTCTGTGTTTTTTGTTTATTTTTCTTTCTCACAATTTAAAAATTGACTTGACCTTTATTTTACAGACTGTCATTCTTCCCTGTGCTTCAATGCTCCAACCATGTTTGTCACAACACTGCTGTTCTTAAGCTTTGATAATTTTTGTTTTTAATTTTTCACTATTGTCACATGAACCTTCATTAGTTTTGTTTCTTTTTATTACACTACAGTACTTCTAAGATTTTAAATTGAAATCCCTTGTTTATATTTGCATGTTTACTATTTTCTGTGGTTTACATTTTATATTTTGATTTTTCAATTTTGATTTTAGTAATTATATGAATTCAGTTCAGGTCATTATTTTCATGACTTTTGCAACTTTTAATTATGAATTTAATCTTTAGAAAAGTGACAGACAATAGAGGAACAAAATAAGACAAAGATGTTTGTGATTCTCATTCCTTCCTTCCTTTTATTTAATATTGGTTTAAATCAAAAATAGTTTTTGGTGCAATGAAAAATATTAAGACATATCACTTAATATTTGATGTACAGTTAATGAGAAACATGTTAAAATTATGTTTTTTTTTTTTTATATGCAATATTTGATTTTGATTGATTTTTTTTTTTTTTTTTTTAACTGCTTTATTTAAAAAATCAATCAGATATTGTATATAAAAAAGTATTAACTAGCTATTCATCACACCATGATGAATAGCTAGTTAATCTAGTTTAATGTGTTCAGTCCTCATTCTGTATCCCAATACTGTGGCCTTTTATCCAACTAAGTTAACCTTATTAAATAATTAAATACCTCATTTAACAAGTATTTTTATGACCAGTTAATTTTCTGTTATAAAAGTCTGGCAGCCAATGTGTTTGATCCTTGCTACAGTATTAATGCTCTGTAATCATTGCTTTATGGTGACATGTCCTACTTTTGAAGTATTATTTTAATAATACTACATACAGTTGTAAATAAATTATTCCAGATAAAATTTGACTTTTCCAAATTTATACCTCAACAATATACTGAATTAACTCTGGAGAAATTTATAGGTATTTTATGAAAAAAATTATTCTGAAAAGTTGAGTTTAATTATAGCCTTTTATGGTTAAGTTTTGCTTTTGTTTAACATCATATATAACACTAATTTATTTTCACTGCTAAAACATTCTTCTATACAAAATTGAGAAGGAAGAGATTATTCTTTTGATAAGCTTATTTACTTGAACCAGATTAACATGAAATAAATAGAATTTATTTTCTTTTTATAAAATTTAAAGGAAAATTTTCTTTTCGTTATTTGTATACTTAACTTCTATTTAGCATACTAAAAATATCTGCATATAGGTTCCTAATTCAATTAATCCCCTCATAAGTGAATTTCATAAGACTGAGAATATATTTTTTTATGTTCTTTTCTACATCCTCCACAGTTTATTGTTTTGAATTTGTGATAGATCTCTCTAATGAATGAATTTATAGTCTGTAATGGTTCCATTTGTGAGTATATTTAGTGTGTAAACTTTATCAAGTGTTTAAACAATATTTGTATGTGTGCTTCACTTGAAACTTTTTTTGTGACTTGGTCCAGTTATCAAATAAGGGAAAAAGAATACAAGAGGAATAATTAAAAAAAAATATTGTAGATTTTTAACTTGAAATATTTATGTTGACTGCACAATTGTTTTGTAGTCTTAAATCACGAACAACTTCTCTTACTAATTTTTAAAACCATTGTAATCAAGAGTCCATCATTTTTAAGTGAAAGTAACTTCTACAACTATGCAACAGTTTACTGTTTGCCAGTTGTTCATTAGTTTATATACAAATTCTGAAATGACGAGATATTCTTTCAAAGTGACTGTCACTACTAATACTACTACATTTGCTGTTTTTTTTTTTTTTTTTTTTTTTTTACTCATTGAAAATGTAAATATGTATTTTTCACTTCTGTAGTTAGTCCGGACTCTGGTATCTCCCAACAACCCACTCAATCAGACAGCAGCCTGCCAAAAGGTGATGAATTCTTGCAGTAAGTTTAATTTATTTTTATTTATTAACAAAATCAATTTTAAAAATAACGGAGGTGATGTCCCTTTCTTTTTTTTCTCCATGGTGTGAAGTTATTTGCAACATTATGAAAATATTGGTTTATACTGAAGTGGGAATTAATATATCTGCCTTTTAATCTGTGAATATTATCCTTTTATTAAATATAATGACCCAAATATTACTGGTTTATGTCCTGATAGAAAGTGTAACACAACTAAAGATATTCAAAAATGTAGGTATAGTCTTCAAAAATGTAGGTATAGTCTTTTCCTTCTGAATTCATCACTATTGAAGAATTTTACGTTAGTTTTATCCAGCTTTGACTCTGGTGACAAAAAACCTTTAAGAAAGAAACACGCACTAAACTCATTCTGAACTGATCTTTTGTCATCAACTATATCATTTTGGTTGATAAATGTAATGTGCCTAGGAACTTTACAATGACATTTTCATTTTTATTTCTTAGAGGCAGGAGTTATCTTTAATTGGAGTATTTAAAGAAGAAAAATTTAAATAGGAAACTTAATTTAATTTTTTTTAAGTATCTTTATGATAATTTTGTCTTTTCTTTTAATTGAATAATTACTTTCAAGATCAATTCTCTATTGCCTTTACTGAATGGGAATTTTTTTTTCTGCTATGATATCAAGTGGTGTTTCTGTTGCAATTTGCCTTAAATTTTTACAAGTTTTTACAAATTTTTACAAGTTTACAAATGCGCCTCATTTTTCATAATGACTTTTAATTGTGTATTGTAAACTATTTGTAACTGATTTTATTATAAGAAACCGATTTATTTGGCTGATACTAATCCTACAATAAAACATTATGCAATAGATTTGAGAAATGTATTTCTGTATATGACACTCAAGCCTCTCACAGAAAGCAATTGAAGAGATCTTTTATGCTTTTTTATGATGAGATTCTGAATTATTTCAGATTTGTTGAAACGGTTATGCACTATATTGATGGCAAGTGGAGTACCTGCAGATGTGTTGACTGAGGTAAAAAAAATTATTTTAATCATCATTTCTCTCCTATTTGTCATTAATAAAATCAACTGCAAACAACAAGAAGCAACTTTAGGCTTTTATTTTGGTTTTTAGAACCATTAAGTTTATCTTGCTTTTTATTTCATTTTATTACTTATTGATAATGAGTATATTGAAGTATTTAGTAATATTCAAATATTTCTTTTTAATTCCTTGAATACAAATAGGTCATTGAAGTAGCATTTTAATGAATGACTAAGCAGCTGTGTTAGAAATTCATTTTTAGTTTAAAATTTTATGCTTGTGATCTTGAGCTTTTGTTTTGCTGACATTATGACTTATTTATATTTACTTACTGTAAGGTGTGTTGCTATTGCTACTTAAAACAACTGGTTTTGTAATTTTTTCTTTAGGTGGAACTATATATTCTACCATTGTGCTCTACCATATTTTTATTATGAAAATTAGAAGCAACCATTTCATTTTTTTTTTTTTTTTAATCTACAAGTTTCTTCCAGCACATTAACTGCTTCACTGAAACAACAAAATTAAAAGTTGCTGAAATAGAAATTAATATAAATTGCTAAAAATTTTATTTATTTATTTTTTTTAACCACTGATTAAATATCTTACTCTTTTTAATAGACAATCAACACTGTATCTGAAATCATTCGTGGAAATTTGTCCAATCAGGAATTTTTTGCCTCTGTGATGGCACCATCCAATCCACCTAGGTGAGTTACTGAAGCTTTATAACAATGTTTAAAAGAAATCAAGGATCTCCATATTGGTCACTTAACTGGACTCTCATAGCACAAAAATTGCTTGCAGATTTCAAAGGCAACTTACTGAACTTTTGGCATTTAGTGATGAGATGATGGAATGCCATTGGATACAACTTGTCACAGATTAAACCTCATTGAGCTTTGTTTTCTCCTACACACAGGCAATAGAAGTCAGTCAACATCAAATCCACTAATAATGAGAAAAAACAAATTACACTGGTGTTAGCTTTCACTAGTGAGAGAAAAAAGCTGCCACCATGTATTTTTTTTAAGAGAAAAATCATGTTTTAGGAGACCTCAACATGCCATTCAAGTTGCTTGTTTACAAGTAACATCAATATAACAGCCTTTTACCGCTGCCTACATCTGGTGGTATAACCACATTTAGTGGTCCATTCCTCAGGGTCTTAGCCCTGTGGTTAAAACATGGTCTTAACTCTGTGCTGGTCCAAGATGGTTGTTGGTCACTGGCCACTTTGATCCACACCAACTCTACCCACATTGTGTTCGTGATCTCAGAGCAGAAGAAGATCAAATGTTGTAGTAATCACAGCACTGGTTCAAACTGTGGTGAGTGTTACATTAAGGAAGAAATATTTTTACAATGAAAAATAAACATGAAAGATTCATTGGGTTAATCTTTAATTGGTTTATATAGTTCTTGGTACAACAAAAAATTAACCCTTCCTGTCTCAATCTATAGTGACACTGTGCATCACCTAATAATTCAGTGTTCAAAGTTCTTTAGAATCAGGAAATCTGGTAGCAGTTGATGTGGATTCCAGAGGCACTTGATGTGAAAGCTGTTTTCATCTGCATGCCAGACTCTCAATAGATAAAAATAAACTTTAGGAAAGAAGAAATCCAGATGGTCCCATTTTCACTAAGAAAAATGTTTCCTTTCTCTCTCAGCTTACATTCCATTTTGGGCTTAACCTTTTTCTGCTCAGAATCAACATTTAACCTCCTCATAGCCTCAGTGTCGCACAGTGGCTAACAGAGGAGCTTACTCTTTCTGACAGGCCACATTCACTGATCAGAAGTTTCTGGTATATACAGGGTGTAGTAAAAATACTTTTCCAAAGTATCAGCACATGTCAAGTGGCCCTAGCATGTTATACATCTCATAATAGTGCATGGAGGGTACTTCAAGAGCAGCTCCTGTATCCATATCATTTGCAACATGTGCAGGGTCTTTCACTCCCTGATCACTCACCATGGATGAACTTTGCTGATGGCTTATTGTACAAACTGCCAATCCATTGTTTGTTTCTTCAGTTTTGTTTACAGATGAGGCAACATATGGAAGAGATGGAATAAGAAATTTACACAACCAAAAATTGTGGGCAGATTGGAATCCCCCCTGGTACAATACAGGCTAGACACCAGCATTGGTTTACAATTAATGTGTGGGCTGTCTGGTAGTTCCATATGTTCCCCTAGCACATCTTACAGGAGCTGTCTACAGAGATTTCATTTTGAACACACTTTCAGGCCTGCTAGAGGATGTACTCCTGCTAATATGAAGACACATGTGGTTCATGCATGATGGAGCTTCAGCACATTTTAGTCACATTGTTTGCGATGCACTGGTTGACATCTACCATGAAAGATTGATAGGTAGGAGAGGACTGGTTCCATGGCCTGCACATTCCCCCCCACCATGACCTCAATCCTTTTGATTTTTATCTATGGGACCACCTAAAACAATTGGTTGATGAAGCAGACATTAATAAGGCAGAGACACTTCATCAACATGTCATGAGGGTGGGAAGAAGGGGCTGCAAAATCATTTGACACCATGTGGGAGTATTTGAAAAAGTCCACCAGTCAGTGATCCAACAGGTGAATGTGTGTATGTGTGCAAGCAGAGGACATTTTGAACATTTCTTATGAGTTACTGTGTTAAGGTACAATGATGGCCTTTTGGTCATATGATTATATGGACATTTTACCTTGTTTTGGTGACAGGAACCCACCCCCAAAGTTTGTAAAAAGTATTTTGGATTGTCTCTTGGATTGTACATTTAACAGCCTGTATCATAAATTTTGAACTTAATAACTCAAAAACAAAGGATTTGCGGCCATATGTTTATATGGACTTTTGTCCTTGTTTTGGTGTGAGGAACCCACTCCAAAGTTCATAACAGTATTTTTGATACACACTGTATATTTGGATAATGGAAGCAGCCTAGCAGAGCATCCCTGAAACCACTGTGGCAAAGTCATTCAAAAACTACATTGTAAACACACTGGACAACAGTGGAGATGACATCCATTTTTGAGGAAGAACAAGATGACTGTTGACAATGATGACATCAATGACAAAGACATCTACTATACTGAAAATATAGACAAAATTGTTATGATATTTACCTTTGATATAGACAACAATCAAGAAGACTAAAATGTCTATAATATTTATATGTATTGTTTTATTTTTTTTTATTTTTTTTAACAAATGCAATGTTTGGTTAGTGGTTTAAACTCTTTATCATACATTAGTTTGGAACATGGATATAACTTTCAGTTATAATATGAACCCCTCACTTTTAAGTTTAAAAATCTGAAAATGTATATCTTATTCATGAATAAATTTGGAGATTTCCTTTATTCTTTTCCCAGGAGTAATTTGTTTTTTCTCTCTCAAGTAATATCTCATATCAATTCTTCCTAATTAATTTGTTCCTCTAATATTTTTTCTTTTTTCCACTGAACCATAGTATATGACCTAGTGATTAAACTTTTGATAGACAGCAAATAGATACACTTAATCAGTACTTGTTCTGTAGAACAGTCACTTAGTGGAAAAGATTAAAGCATAGTGATTCCTTATCCCAAACAGAAGATCTGTGTAACTCTTCTTTCATCATTAGAGGATATTTCTTTTGAGTCCTTTAACTGTTGAATCCATTTTGTTTTGCAGACCTGCTATTGTGGTGTTACTGATGTCTATGGTCAATGAGAAGCAGCCCTTCGTCCTACGCTGTGCAGTTCTTTACTGCTTCCAGTCATTTCTTTTTAAAAATGAAGTTGGCCAATCTCAAATTGTGCAAACACTTCTGCCTACAACTGCTGATGGTGAGAGAAATAATCAGGGTACTAATTTATACTTATGTTGATGTTTTCACCTGATGACACTCGGCACTCTTCATCACTTGTGTCACCCTTGTGTTGCAATCCTTTACACAGACGCCAACCTGAGTCCAAATTTATTTTCTTCTTATTGTTTTTTTTTATCTTTGTTTATTGTGTTATTGCAGTATTGCTTCCCTATAGTACCGAAATTAAAGTGCATACTCTTAGATTGTTCTACCCATTTAACAGAAGTGTTTCTTTGTCCCAACTCTTCCTTACACTACTAATTTTTGTGTTTTTTTAATGGTAATTTATTACATAAAATTCTTTGCAATGGTAATCCTCACAAACCTATTTTTGTTAATGCAACTGATAATTTTCCAATGAATATCTCTTTAAAAACAATAATTTATAATCTAAGTTAATTCATGCTGTTTAAAAAAAACGCGGCATCTACTCAAACACTAAAATATGTTTGAAGTAATGCGAAAAATCTAAACTTTGTGATCAGTTTTGGTGTTACTAATAACTGAATATTTAATAATTGTCTTATAGTGATAATTTGGACAATTAATCATTTGAGTGACCAAGATTTACTTGCTCAATTAGATGAGAGCTATGTCATCAGGTGTGAATTCCAATCTTCCTAAAATCAAAATTTCTTAATACTTAAATTCTTGTCTCATCTTTTTGTAACCTACTACCTGTTTGTTTTCTTAAATAATTATTTTATTATTAAACAAAAACTTCATATAATTCTTTCTCTGCCAGTTATAAATTGTTTCATTTTTTTTATTTCTTTGACGATTTGTTAATTTTTGTAATGAAAAATAAAAAATGATGATAATCTGGTTATATTGACAAATCATTGTTTACCTTTTCTTTTTCTAGTGAATACTATCACAGCTGGACAGTTATTGTGCGGTGGCCTTTTCAGTGGTGATTCTCTCTCAAACTGGTTTGCATCTGTGGCTCTACTTCATGCTATATTGGAAAACAACACACAAAGAGAACAGCTGCTGCGTGTACAGCTAGCCACAAGTCTAGGTAACCCTCCGGTGTCTTTGTTACAACAATGCTGTAATATGCTTGCCCAGGTACCTACATCTTCATGTTCATCTTTTCTTTATTTCTACCTGCTGGCAGGTGAGATGTAACTTAGACTTGAAGGAATTTTGCGCATTAGAATTAAATTTTCTTACACAAGTGCTCTTTTTCCTTTCTCTCTTGTATTGATCTATCCACTCTGGGATTGTAAATTTTCTCTCTCGCAGATGTTCTTATGCAGTCATCAAAAACCCTATATATTACATGTGAGTGTAGATCAATAAATCCACAAGTAGATTTTGATACAAAATTTTCACTGAATAATGTTTGTTCTATGTGATTAATAGAAAAATACTGTGTTAAGTGCATTGACAAGGAAGGAAATTGTTTAAAAATAAATATTTGTTGAGTAAAATTTTTTCTCTCTCATTAGGCTACAAACTTATATAGCCAGTCAAGAAATTATCAAATTTTAAACATATAATTTTTTTAATCTATGCATTTTAGCGTTATTTGATTACTTTTATTTTCATTTTCAGGGTGGAAAGTTGCAAACTCGTATTGGATTATTGATGTTGCTGTGTGGTTGGTTGTCTGATTGTTCCATTGCCGTCACCCATTTCCTCTGTAATACAGCTAATGTGCCTTATGTATCCTTGATGCAAAAATACATATTTGTTTTATGGATATCAATAAAAATGAGCTGAGATTTATATAATAATTACTGGAAAAGACAATTTAGGGTTGTTGATGAATTGCCACTATCAAATATCTATAAATTTACTGCAAGCTAATTCTTCAATATTTACACAAGATTAAAAGTACATAAGAAATGCGTTAGCTTCATGTTACTCTAACTTTCCAAATAAGGAGGTCTTTCCTTTCTTACCTTTTTAACAAAAAAAAGAATTGACATTCACAATCCTGACTTATTTTTTCTTTATATAGAATTCTTACAGTGATGTGTATAATTTAGTTTGTACTGCAAATATTTCTGTATTATCACTATCAATAGTAATGTTAGTTTCCTTAATGATGTCTCTAGCTGATTGCACAAATATCAACCTCTGAAGGAGATGAACAAGAGCAACTGGTGCAGGGTTTGTGTGCATTTCTTTTGGGAATCAGTGTACTTTTTAATGATGACCAGAATGAAACTTTTAACAAGTGAGTGAACTGTTTGTTATAGTCATCTTTGTAAAATCGGCAACATTGTTTGATATTGTCAATCATCAGAAATAAAATGTATACCTTTTTATTTAACAATGACTATTGGTTTAAGATTTTTTTAGAAAAATGATTTTTAAAGGGGAGAAATTTTGTAGTAAATTTTTCAGTTATATTTAATGTCAGTATGTACAGAAAAGATTCACTTGTGTAGAAATGAACACCTATCAAGCATACAAACTAAATCAACTGTATTTGTTTCTTGTCCTACTTGGCAAAGAATAGTTTGCTGTTGGAGTTGATGTGCTGTTAAAAACCCACTTAAACTTAAAAAGTTTGCTGTTGGAAGTAACAATGTTAAATAATATTGTACCTTGATACTACTTGAGCAGTTTACCTCTTAAAAATAATATTTTATAGAAAAATAGTAAATTGTTTATAAAATGAGATTGTCATTGTTATCTTGGTTTTCATTTGTTGTGAAATCAATACACATTCATAAAGTATATCGAGAAAAACAAACGAAAAATTTAAAATATAACAGGAATTTAAAGTATTCATTTTCCTGGTATTGAATATGCTCCACCTTCAATAACAAAACCTAATTTTGATTTGCAAATTTGAGAGGGGGAGAATAAACATAAAATTAAATAAAAAAAATATTACAAAAAAAAAATCAGTTTCTACGATACAGAGTAAATTCTTGAGACTTTAAAACAAGAAACATCTACATCAGAAAATACAATAATTTTTAGGTTGCATAAATTAATTTGTCATTTAAAATGACTCTGAAATGTTCCTGAACCAAATGAAGTTCAATTATTGATTTTTCATATATTTCCAGAGCGTCACTGTGTCAGATCATAGCAGACCGTATTGGAATGGAAACTTTCATAGACAAATTGTCCCAAGTTGTCAAACATGAAAGTTACACAAAAGCTGCCAAGAAGCCACATCTCAACTATAAACACCCAAATGAAGTGATATTTGATTACGAATTTACTCGTTTGTTCAAATCTCTGGAAAGTAAGTTTTATTATATATTTAATAACATTGTATTCACAGCAATTTTTTAAGAAATCAAACAGCAAATGAATGGTATTGATAATGGGTGAAATTAGTAGTTTCTATACAGGAAACAATCAGTATTAATTGACTAAACAGTTATTACTGTTTTGGTTTTTTTTTTTTTTTTTTTTAAGTTTTTCATGAAATTTGATTTAACATGTTCATTATTGTCACACTTTCTAGTATTAATGGGCGTTTCCTTCCAAACCTTTTGTTTATGATAGTGTGGGAAGTTAACATCTTGATAATATCATTATTTTCTCTTCTAGTTACATCTGCTGTCCGTTTTTTTGTTGGAAATTTTCAAGTAAAGTGGTTTTTGTTATTTGGTACAGCTCTATATGATTTTGTAGCACTAATCTATAGGGATTGATTAAGGATTATCTTTTTGATGCCAAAAGGATTCACTTGTTTGAATCCATTTTTCAAAATGAATATTATTATGTGTACTGAGAACAATAAGAACTTTGATACAAGTCAAAGAAGACACTAACCATATCTATATAATACTAAAACTCTAATCTTGTATGTATGTGTGTTCCTGAGATACAACTTAAATAATCCATACCCCCAATCAATCCTGTACTGTGAACCATTGCCAAGTACAGTGCCAAATGTAAAGAAATATTTGCATATTATATTCCAACTAAGTGTGTGAAAAATAATAAACACTTATAATACATTATAGCAACACTAGCAGGGATACCCAACATTGCTTGGAAGAAATAACTTCATCTTAGGTTTCATTGCTATGTTGAAATTCAATAACATGATTCATTGTCTTGATCATCAATCTGATGAAAGACTCAGGGGTCTAGATTTCTTAAGAATATGACTGGAGGTCTCTCTTTTTCCAAATGAGATTATGAAGTGTCATGCCCTATGGTTGGAGGGAATTATATACATTTTTTTTTTTTTTAAACAAAAAATAATTATAGGATGAACATTCCACTATTTATTTTTATCAAATTAACACCAGTAATTATTTTTCTTTAAATTGGAAAATAATTACTTCATTTAAAATAATTTATTTGGTTTCATAGTGATTTTTAACCCTAGAACACTAACCATCAATTAAAGTTACACCACTACTAACCATGGGTATATCATACCCGATTTTGAAAATATCAAAAAAAATATTAAATATAAATCTTTATTTGAAATATTTTACATGCACGCACTTCAAACTTTGTACTTTGAGTTAACATTAGTAGGAACTGAAAAACATATTATTTAGGTAAGAAAATCAGGTACTGAAAATTGTAATTAAAAATAGGAAAATTTGCGCTGGGTACTATATACCCATGGTTAGTGTTCTAGGGTTAAAAAAGTTTTTTTACGCTTAAATTGTTTTTGTGATTAAAGTAAAAAAATAAAGACAGATTAATTTCATGAAAAAATATTAATTCAAATATATATATATATATATATATATAAGTTGTAAACAGTCTTTCATGTTCTGTCTACAATAGGAAAAATTATATATGATATGAAATATAAATATTTTTTGAAAATTTAAATTTAGTAAAATTTTTATTAATTATAAAAAATAATTGAACAAACAGAATATTTTTGAAAGCATAAATAATATTTAGAAAATTAAATAGTTTAGTAAAATTTTTATGATCACCACCCCAGCATGTTTAAAATGATTGTGTATATTTAAAATAATTTGTTTATGCATTAATTTTTAAAATTTAATATCTAAACTTTTAAAAAATATTAATTTCCATAAAATGGTAAAAGTGATGTAGCAAACAGATTCCACTCAACAATTCATTAGGAAAGATTTTTTTTTTTAAATTATAATTTGATATAAATATTTTCTAGTAAATTAATTGAAATAATTTAGTAAAAGTTTTATTAATAAAAAATAATTCAACAAAACCTCAGTGAATATTGCTTTTTCAGAATGAGAATTTAAGGTGACATGCCAGATACTTGTAGGGAATTAAGTAACGTACAAATCTTAATATTTTTTTAAATCAAAAAATAATTATTAGATAGGCATTCCACTAAACTTAATTTGATACACAATATATTTAATTTATTAACACCAGTTTTATAAATATGATTTTAATATTTACCTCTGCTCGAGTCCCGCCCAGAATATGTTACCAGCATATTGTAAAGATAAAATTATATGTAAACATAATGAATGAAATATTTATTTACCATCCCTACAACGTAAACATAAAAAAAATGTGTGTATTTAAAGTAAACCTATTATTAAAAGTAGGTAATTAAAAATTTCCTGATTAAAAATGCTGAAAAAAAAATACATTATGTTTGTAGAATATCTGATTGTAATCTACTGAACCCCCCCACTATATCTACAGGAATTTATTCTGTTGTGTTTTTACAATTTTTGTTTTGAATATTTGAATAAATAAATATTAAACTTTTTTTCAAATAATTGTATTTAATATTCTTCTTTTAAATTTACTCTGTTGTTTTAAGATTCATTTTTTAAAGTTATGCTTTTATTTACTATAAATATGGAAATAAATTCAAGAGGATAGAATTAAAAAGTAAAAATAATTATTCCTGAAAAATAACAATTCTGTTCAGGCTTCTTTAGAAGCCATTTGGCGTTGAATTACAAATTTATTGAATATTTTTAAAATATTGCATACATTACAAAGTGAATACCATATATACTTGTGTATAAGCTGACTTCATGTATAGTGTGACTTTGGAATTTTTTTGCATGAATTTTAACCCCTCCAGAAAAAAAATTTGTGTACAGTGCAAATGGTCACCAAAAATGTATGATTTTATAACCTCTTCAAAAAAAATTACCTGTGTATAGTGCTATTCCTCTATTTTTTGCATAAAATAACTGATCATAAAAACTCCCTATACTTGTGTATATATACGGTATTTCTGAAAAACAGTTCTAAGTTTTCATTGATTTTGTAATTTTGTTGTACTTTTGACAATAACTGTAGGCAATGAAAAAAATTAACTTAAAAGGTGTTAGCATGTTACTTTAAAATGAGAAGAGAAAAGTTCTGTAATTATTCTATATCTTTGCTGTGGCATATTGGACAGATACAAAGTTTTTAAGAATACTTTTTTTATCTAATGGTAATCATTAAGATCAAAGAAACAATACTATTTAATGTTCAAACTTTTTGTTTTGCTAATAATTCTCTTATCTGATTTGTCTCATTCTCTTTCATTGTATTTTTACTGGTGGACTTTTTATTGTTATATGTTCTACAATGATTGCAAAAAAATTTGAGTAGAAACAGGTTTTATTGTTACTAAAGACAATGGATATTTCTGTAAAATTCTTGAATTTAATTCTTCCATGTTTTGGTTAATTCATTTTGTGTCTAAAGTATCTTTCTGATATACAGTCAAAGGGAACTAGAAATTTAATATACTCCTGTCACCTATATTAACATTGATGTATAGGAAACATTATGTTAGTGCCAAGATGTGCATTTCCATTTCATTTTGACAGTCAAGTTGACATATTTAGTCTGACAGAGAGGGCTCTAGTACTTTTCTTTTCTCTTTCAATTCAATGATCATATCCAGTATATGAAAGCTAAGCTTATTTCATTTAATGAATTTATTTTTAACACTGTCAACAAGATATATTAATCCTAAACTAAAGCTTTTTCATGAAGAATAAATTTACTTTGTAATAAGTTATTCTTATTTTGCATTAAATATGTTGTGTGAAGGTACTAATGTATATTGTTTTATTATCAAAATAATTAAAAAAAATATTGTTTTGTAACTGATATGTGATATTCTACAGTATTTTGTTTTCTTTTAATACATTGTGCAGATGAAGTGTTACATGCTGTTTCTGTATCTGATGACAAAGGTAAAAGCAAATCAGCTAGCGTTCAGGAACACAGCAATATTGTAATACAGTACAAAGAATTAATACGAGAACAGGTGAGTTATATAAATTAACATTTTACTGTTTACATTATGATGTGGAGTAAATATCACACCCTTGGTAACAGAAATGAACTAGGCAAGACACCTTAAATAAAGAACTTCAAGTGAGTCAGGTAGTCCATCAGGAAAATTTAGTCTTTCTCTTGAGAAAGCTTCATTTTAGCAACTAAAAAGCAATTTTACTTATTGTCACTGAAATATGTTTGAATAATTGAAAATAATAGCTGAGTAAATGCATTCCTGTTTAATAAAGCAGCATTTCTACTAATTATACTGTTTGTGTAATATTAGGAAACTGAATTTGAATCTGTGGAAAATGTTTTAGTCTCATTTAATTTAAAATTAGCAAATAATTCAATTATAAAAATGTTAGTTTTCAAGGCAAAAGCTTATCCAAGAACTACTTATTTTTATCAGAAATTTTAGTTGTAATTGACATAGAAATGTGACCTTCCCTCTTATATACTGAGGTCACCACCAAGCAGTGACAGTCTGTTTCATACTTGAATGCTATCTTCAGACCATAAAGATTGTGTTCATGCAGGAAACAGTCTGTTGCAACTTGGTGTTGACTTCAATGTTCACTTTTATATTTACATATGCTCTATCTGTGATATTGAGCACATTTACCCATAAATATAGCATACTATATTTTTATCACATATATAAAAGTACTAAATTTTTGGCATTTGTACTGATTTTACTTTCCAGGATACTCAGCTGAATGAAATGAAAAAAGAGTTAAAGAAATTACAAGCAAAAGACACTTCATGTAAAGAGGAGATAGATGAAATGAAACTGCAAATTCAACAACTTAAAGACCAAAATGCTGTTTTAAAGGCCCAAAAAGGTAACTCCCCACTCCAGTCTTGTTTAATTTTCTTAATTCTACTGTTCCTCTGTACTCACATTTGATGTCTATTATTGATATTGATAACTTTACTCTTTAAAAATAATAATTTTCTCTCCTCAATTCTGCATAAAATTTAATCAATGATGATAAAATTTCACCTTCTGTTTCATAAAAAAGACACAAAATATTTTTATTGAAGAATTTTAAAATCACATCAAAAGAATTCAAGAAGCTTAATATATTTATGTTCTATAAATTTCCAAAATGAAATATGAAATAAATATTTAAGAAAAAAACCTGTTGCTTATATTTGGTAACCCACACTGCCCTAGTTTACACTGTGGAAACTTGTCAAAATAGTGAAATTTCTTTCAATTTTAACTAATGATATCTTATTTTTTAGGCTATTTTGATAAAATTAGTATGTAAACAAAATTTAATCTTTTTCTTTATAAAGATGCAATTCTTTCTCGTGTGTGATAATTACTTTTTATTCCATATCTCTTTAAATTATGTTTCTATTTCAACAATAGCACTTCTTTTCTGAACTGACAATTTCATAGTGTTTTTTTTTTTTATTTCACATTTGTTGCACTTCAAGTTGTATCTCCCTACACATATCAAAATAGTCCCATCCTAAAGTAAAACAGATGCTCATCAATTTAGTGGGCATAGAAGTTGTCTTTTGCACAAAAATTTCTAAGTTGAAATCTTTAGTAGATAAAATACCAGAAAAATTCAACTCTTAAACAAAAGAAAATCACACCTGCTTGTAGAGCAATTATAATCAGTTGGTTTCATATCTCTCTACCCATACAACTCAAAGCACATGTGAATCAAAATGAGAGTATACTGTGTTCATTTTGTGCAAAACTGTTGGTTCTAATGCATCAAAATTTGTATTGCTGAACATTATCAGCTGAAGCTCATTTTAAATCAAACTTGTTTCATTGATGGATATTATACAGTTTAAAGCTTTTTTTTTTAATATTTTCTTTAATGATGCATTTTAAAACTACATATAGTGCTTATTCATTTTTGTCTATTCAAATCACTTTTGCTTCAGCTGTTAGTTTAATGTACTTTCTTTAAAAAAATACATTAAACTGAATTAATATAAAATAAAATATATATACAGGGTGCGATGGGTAAATTAACGTCATTGTATATTTTTAATTTCACGTATGCGTATTGTTTGTTTTTGATCACAGTATAGCAGGGCCAGTTGAACGCCGTCTTTAAAAAAAAGAGCACCGTGACACAATTCACTCCACCAGAAATTTGGAAATGGCATGCTGTACTGCTTGACATTTGCACTGGAAATTCCAATACAAATTTCAGAGTGTTTGGGTGTCAATCTGAGGACAGTGTATAGGATTCGGAAAGAGTTGGATGAGTCTAATGGTGATTACAAATGTGTTTGGTCTGATCACTAGTAATGGCGACATTATTCATCTTCCCATGGTGCCTCAGACTCAACACAGAAGACTACAGGAATTGCTTTGACAAGGTAGTGCTGCCCTGGATCAAGAGGGTGGTTGCTGGAAGACGCTATGTCTGGCAACAGGACTCTGCACCATGCCATAAAAGCAGGAGAACCCAATCATTGCTGTTAGACAATTTCTGTGACCACATCAGCCCTCACATCTGGACACCTAACTCCCCAGGCTGCAACTCCCTTGATCATTATGTGTGGAGGTGTAGTTGAGCAAGAGACCAACAAAACTCTTTGTAACACCAAAGATGAAGTGAAGGCAAGGATTATGGTAGCATTCACTAAATTAAACAAGAAGACTGTCCAGAAAAGGAGATTCCGAAGTCATCTGGAGGCTGTGGTTGAAGTCAATGGTGATTTTATTGAATAAATTTACTCTTTAGTATTTCAAGATATTGTGTAATTTTGGTAAATATATCTCTTAAAATGATATGTTAGTGTTATTTTCATTTTTGCATAATTTAGGCGACAATTTATCCATCGCACCCTGTATACTAGTTATATTTTTAGTTTTTTATTTTCTCTAATACTTGGGATTTGGGGATTAAATTGATAATTTATTTATATTTTCTTTAAAAAAAAATAAATCTGGATACATTTTATGAAAAATAAAATTTAAAAAAAATGAACAGAATATGTTTTAGCTTAACTTTGATACATGGGTCCATAAAAAAATTGAAATGTAATTTAAGTAATTTTCAATTTTTTTTTTTTATGACTATTTACTTATTCTAAGGATTAGATCCTATTTCAGAAGTTAAAATGAAATTGTGTAACCATATTCATTTATTTATTTTTCTATCATGTATTAGTGCTTTTCATGCCAAAGACCCCTACTCAAATGTTTAATAAAATTTATATTTAATCTTTGGTTCTGTGGATCATGAACTCCACACCCCAATAGTTTTCTTCTTGCTGGGAGAAGTGGGCTGAAGAAGACTCCAAATTCCTAAATGTATGCTGATATAGTTAAACACTGTGTAATGATAGGGAGAGATAGTAATATAACTTTTAATGGAACTTCATCTCCACCTCTAAAAGGAAGGAAGAAAAGTACACAGTGAATCTGAGTATTCAAACAACTTTAGCATTTGTAATGAAGAACCACTTCAAATAACTTTTAGTTACAAGTACCAAGGTCAATTGGTTGCAGTATGCTATTACTGCAATTTTACCAAATCATTATATTACATCTTCATCCAGTGCTTTAATAAAAATTTTAGTTCCAATCAAAGGCAGAAATTATTATATTTGATGTCATTTGTTGGATGATATTGCACAAGTGACATCAACAATTGTCTTTAGATGAAACTTTAAAATAATACCACTTTCAAGTGATGAAGGAATATTGGCTATAGAAGAGGCTTATAAACAAATTTAGACTGCAAATCACCATTAGAAGAAGATCATTCCAACTGTCCAGAAAGTCTTGTTCATCAGTTGCAATAAATGTATTTTTATTCCTATTATTTTTCTAGATTGAAGATAAATGAATTTAAAGATTTATAATAAACATTTTTTGAAGGACACCAAGTTTCAGCCATGTGCCTCTAATGGATACTTTTTTATAGCAAGTTCAGGATGGTATACTTTTGACCTGTTTTTGCCCTACTGTCCAACTGAACTTCTGGCTGTTTAACATGTAAATATGAGATTTTGAAAAAAAAAAGCTTAATCTCTGTTGGGCTCTGAATCATAGGAAGAAGTTGCAAGGCATTAACTGTTGGAATGAAACTTATAGGATCAGTCAGAATTGTCCTTGTTTCATTTTTCTATTATTTTGTTTTTGAGAACACAATTTTCCCCAATGTTTAGGCTGGTTGGATCTAATAATTATTGATTCAATCAGTATTATATTTCTTTTACTTTATGACATTACACTGATAATGATTTTCCACTTGTTTAAAACCTGCATCTTCAGTTATACACTGTTAAAATCGGCTTCTGGTCCAATAGCACACAAGACAGAAAATTTTCCAAGTTCTAACCAACTTTGAATAGTCATAACTTGACTACAAAATTGATAAATTTGGTACCATTTTTTATGTTTTGTCAGGCTTTCTATGTCTATATTAAAAGTTTTTAGATATATTTAAAATAAAATTTTAATTTCAGATACCTACTTATATACAATTGTCATAAGTTCCTTTTTTTTTCTCAAACTCTTGAAGAATTTATTTACAAGAAAATGTTAACAAAACAACCTAAAGCTTAAAACTTATCACTTTGCTCACTTTTATCAGTATTTCATAAAGTCAGCCTCTTCCAGATATTAAAGACAGATTTTATGTATTTCTTTCCCTTTTGAACTACAAAACATGTAAAGTATTCTCTAAAAGTAGAAAGGAATTTATAGATATATCCTGTAAAGGTAATTTCTCTGTAAAAGTTTTAACTATCAAGTAATAAAATTTCCCTTGTGACTTATCCAAGTAAAGTGCTATTAATAGTAATACCTTTATTTTATATAACACTTGGCTTAATCATTAGATCTATCTCCAAAACATTAGTGAATGCAGAAAATATAGCCTAAAATTAACACTATTTTAACTTCTTTATTTTCACAGGTTCCTATGGATCCCAAACAGATTCTAAAAAAGAGGAAGAATTATCTCAAATGAAACAAGAACTTGAAAATTTACAATCAAAATTAAAAGCTAAAGATGACGAACTTCAAAAAGTAGTAAGTGCTTTATGATTTGTCTTTCTTTTTTTTTTTTTCTTAACTTTTTTAAATACCATCATCTGTATGGGGTGCAAGTTTAAAAAATTATTTCAGTATAAAATAGAGCTACACAGGAAAAATAACAACACATTTTTTATGATTGATATTACCTGCTGTAGATTTATTTGTAGGAATTTTCATTGTTTATCAGGTGGTGGTATTAATTGGTTGTAATTAGGTTTGATTTACTTGAGAATAAAATAAGTTGATAGAAGTAACCAAGATTTTTATAAATACATGGCAAATGTATTAGCAGACATTCTAGAATAAAATAAAGGAGTGTTGATTTAACCATGTTACTCATCATTAAGCCTTTGAATACATAAAGTTCAGGGGTTATTTAGTTTTCTTATCTCACATCAGTACGTGACCTGGTCTTCTATGGACATTTTTGTTTATGCATTATTTGATTGGTTAGGGGTTATATTGTCTTGTCAATCAGAAAACAGTTGAAACCAAACTTTCTGGTAGAAAATAATATAAACAGCAAGATTTTTGTGCATCAAAAAGTTCAGAGCTGACATAATTTGCTCTCTACTGGCTATAGACTATAGATCATTGCTGGGTATCTAAGAAGCATTGATCCTGGCTCATAAGTTTCATTGATGAAATTAGATGTATTTGAAAAATCAAATCAAATATTAGATTAGAAATTGCATATCTAATTCAAGGTAATTGTCAGAACTGTCACTAAAATAGTCCACTTTGCTGTTGACCACAGTCAAAATGCTGGAACTGTTCTCTATCAAGACATCTTAAAACTATGCCCATTGCATATGCCCACCAGCTTTGGTCTGATTAGCTTGTCAGTTTTATCCTTTGAGTTGTAAATGTGCATTTCCAATTCAGCATTTTTGCTATTTATCTTCATTCTTTATGTTGTATGTGATTTTGTAATCATATTAGAATAAAACTCCTTTTACATTTGTTAACAAGTGTCTCTTCAGTTTTTAAAGTTGTCAACAATCATGGAGACTTTGGTTTGTGAATGAACTGGCCCAGTTAGATCAGTTTTAAATGTAAACCATCTACATTCCTTCATTTAATCACAGCATGTTTGTGTTGATGATAACTCTATCAACCTCATTTTCTGCAGATATTTTAATACAATGTGGGTGCAGAAAGTGTTGATGGCGTGAGACCTTGTAACTGGTCAATGACAAACCAATAATCTAATAAAGGCAGTGACTATGCACTAACCAAATATTGCTCCATATCTTTTTAACATTTACAATCACTTTTAGCTATGATTATAAGTTTAATAGTGTGTATGATGTATTTTGAGATTTTACTTCATAGATTTTATATTAGAAACCCTTGGGTAATTTTTAAAATTATCTAAAAATGTGTATTTTGTTTTCTATCATTAAATTGGCTTACACCCACTGGTTCTTGTACAGTCACAAAGTTAAGCAATGCTGAGCCTGGTCAGTAACTAGATGAATGACTGATTAGTAATACCAGGTATTGTGCGCTTGAATGTGCAGGTGGTGTAATGGATAATGGCTCAATTGGAAATTGGAGAGCAGAGCTCAAATTCCAGTTGTGTTTTTTATATTCACTTCCATGCAAATGCTCTTGGGAAAGGTATGAATCCACCTCTTCTCTCCCCAGCTATGGGTTAATTAGTAGGACTTATATCAGTAAATCATTATTTCAAAAAAAAACTCTTACAATCTAAAAATATTTTATGGCTTAAAAAACACCTGCAATGGATTGGTAAGCTGTAAAATAAATCATTAAATTAACAAAGGCACTTTAAACTTTGAGGCAATATTACTGGTAATATAAATCTAATATTTTAATGAATTTGGTTATTGCTGTATGAATTAATCGATAAAATGAAAATAGCTATAATTATAGGCTTTTTGTGTGCCTGAGTTAAACCTATATGCAACAAAAGCCTACTCCACTTCCTTAAAAATATTAACCATTTTAGATCAACTAGTGTCGTGTTAAATATATGAATTCCCTGCTCATGATGATATTTTTTTTTTACAATGTCTTAAGTTTAGGTGCTTTATTTATGATTGAAGAAAAGATTTCTATGATTACAGATTTGTAAATTGTCAAATTTAACCTTATGCTGATAATTGTCAAATAAGTTTTACTTAAATAAAGATAATCAGATGTAGTAGAAAAAAAAATTGCTGAATATTTGTTGTTTTACAGAAAGTAGATTTGATAGCAGCCCAAGCAGCTTGTGTCAATCTGAATGAGTTGTCTGGGGGAGAAGAGAATAAAGAGAACTGCCCTACAGAGACAGCCCATCTACAAACAAGCATTCATCAATTGACAGTAGAGATGACGGAACTGAGACACACTCTAGCAGATAAAGATGAACAAATCCACACAGCACTCTCACAAAAAGAAGAATTAGAGAAATTACTGGAATCTAAAGTAAGTAACAGGCATAAATTTCTGCTTAAACTATTTTTAAATTATCAGCTTTTCTTCTTAAGTTTCAGTTTATAATTACATTATTTTAAAAGTTAACCTATTTTGTCTAATAAAACATTTTAAAATTTAAAAAGAAAAATCTTATGTACAATTACATTTTTTTAAACTATATTTCTTTTTAATTAAGTAGCTTTGTAAAGCAGGAATTAAGTTTTAGCTTATTTGAATATTCTGTTAAATGTGTATATTTATGAATGTACATCATTGAAAAAAAGTAAAAAAAATTAATAACTGTTAGCTTTTTATTTTCATCTGAATGAAAAGAATAAGAAATTATAATTTAATACACACTGTACAAAAAGGTCTTCTATTTTTTTTCTCTAGAAAAACTGTTAAAAAATTAGCTAATCTCAAAATTATTTTTAATTCCTAGTAGATGTTTCATCATTTTTTTCCAAGAAATAACTGATTTGTAATTTATATTAAAAGAATTTTCAACATAACCTTGAATGTTTCTTGAAGATTATCATATGTAAATTTTATGTTTTTTGAGAGTGCATCATCTTTTTTATCAACTAATTTGGTTCTTCTACATAGATCAAGTAATGAGATATTTCCTTATTTTAATGCCAATATGAAATATATTACCATTGCTGACATTATTGATAATTTTGAATGTATGATATTATTTATTCTGTGCTATAAAAAAGTGACTGCAATATTTAAGATTGATAGTTTTATAAACTATCAAAATCTTAAATATACAAAGCAATTAGAAAATCACACTATCTATTCAAGCTAAAAATAATATTATAAGACAATTTATATAATTCTATTTGTTGAGTTTAAAATATAAAATTCTTTCATATTTTACTACTTCATCAATATACATTGAATATATAGAAGTGTACTTTTTTCCAAATAAAATTAATTCCTCCCACATGCTTTATTCATTTATAATTTATAAATGTCATTTAATATTTAGATGCTCATTAAATCTGATAGAAAAAAAAAATCAATTGATCCTGGTTGCTAGTACAATATAATTTAGTATTTATAACATTAGGTAATATCATTAATTTGTTTCTAGGATATTATTGTTTATTTATTTTTACATCTATATAAACACTTGATTTAACATATTTATTAGAATATTGTATCACTGAAAATAAGAAAACGTATTTTGAAATTAAGAGGTCTAAAGCATACTGAATCAGACGATGGTTTCTCCTACAAAGATGAATGCAGATTTGAACCCTGCCGGAGAGCACATTCTCTTTATTAAATCTCTCAAATGCATAGCCTAGTAGATTTAATTCACATGGTTTAAAAAAATATTTAAAAAAATAGGGTGGATACTCAGATATAGGTAACCACAAAATAGCATTTGGGATAGTAGGAAATATTAGGTTGGTGCAAAAATAATGTCGTTTTCTCACATATGTTACTATGTGAGAAAACGATATTATTTTTGCACCAACCTAATACTTTTAAATAGAAAATCTATTGATTTCATGGGCTGTGACACTCTGGCTGAGTGGTCTAAAGCATGCTGAATCAGATAGTAGTTTCTCTCTCGATATATATATATATATATATATATATATATTATGGCCATGGGAACTGATTTGAAATTGGTGAAATACAAATAACTGTAATTATTTCTACAGATAGTTTTGCATAGACTGGTGTAGTTAAAATATTGAAGTGTAAAATTCATAAAACAGAAATTTTTGTTTGTTGCTTTCTTGTTTATTTGTATTAGCTAGCATGTTAAATGGTGCTCCTGTCCCTATTGTTGTCAGCCTGAATACATTCTTCTTCTTCCTGTTATTTTCCCCCCTCTCTACACTTCTCTTATTTCATGCTTAGCCAACAAGTATCCCTCATATTCTCACTACTACCAGCACTACTCTGTTCTTCTTTCCTGTCTGTCTGTCTGTCTCTCTCTATTTAGTGAACTGTTACTTTAAGATAGCTCCACCTTGGACTCCTCATGTCATTGCAGAAGGCTGAAAGCAACACTGAGGCAGTGCCATCTTCGGTGTCTGAAGAGCAGCTGGCCACCCTCACTGAACAAGTAAAGACAGTGCAGAGTGAGAAGACAGCTTTGCAAGCACGTTTAACAAAATCAAATGATGAGAATTTAAGACTTTTGGATAAAATAAAGGTGAGCATTCAATGGAACCAGGCTAAAGAAACTTTCCTAATCTTTTAGGCAAAAGAAGTCAAATTGGATAGGGAAGTGGTGAACAAATAAAACATAACTTTTTTTTTTTTTTTTTTTTTTTTTTTTTTTTTTTTTAATTAAGAGTAAATTAGAAATGAAACCCATTCAATAACATATATTTAACTAGTTAAATGAGTGCCAATTAAAAGCCAAAATGGTTATTATTTCCAAATGTTATATTTATGAAATGTTAATTCATCTTTAACCCTAAAATATTAATTTTTTTTTTGTATTATTATAGAACTCTTACAGAGTCACTGTTTCCAAAGAAATAGTATTCATAATCTTAGTTTACTTTTGATACAGTTCAATCATTTTTTTCTCACCATAAGAATGATGACAGAGTTGTTAATTTCAGGAAAGATAAGTAAACTAATGAGGTTTAAATAATATTAGCTTCAAGTGAATTTAAACCACCTTTCAAAAACTGTAACATCTAAATCTCATTTAGGATGTATTTAAGTGCATGCATGTGCATATCTATGTGGTTTCACTCATTTTGGTTATGTAATTTCTTTCAAGGTATATTTTTTCTTTATTAATTTTTGGTAACATTGTTTTTTCTGCTGCATTTTGATGGATTTTGCATGGCTTTTATCTCCTCCTTTGGCTTATCTTTATTATTCACTGTTAGTTTAAAATATTTATACATTACTACTACCTATTTTTGAACCTTGTTTTATTTTCTACAGTATGAATAGTATTTAAGATTATAGAAATGAAATCTAAAAGAGGCAAAATTTAACAAGAGGAAAACAGCTTTTTAAAATTCTTTAGATTTAATTAATCACTGAAATATGATGCAACAATTTTACTCTAGCATAATTCTGTTATAGTGTAAGAGTTTAAATTTTGACCAGTTTTTAATAACAATTATCTATTTTCTTCATGATCTGAAAGACTATGACTGAAAGTTTTTTTTTAAATGTGTACCTAAAATTCTAAATGGTTTGTCTTGAATTAGTGAGTTTTAAATCTTTTTTTTACCCTTTCCAGAATAAATTTTTATTTCTAAAGGCTGCCAATTTTAAGCTAACTTAAATTACAAATTGCTCACTTTTATTTGTTTTCTTGTTCTAGAAACTTGAAGAGGAGAAAAATAATATAAATATTGAGAAAGAAAATATTTTGGTTGACACAGAAACATTGAAAAAAGAACAAGAAGATCTCTTAGTGCTTTTAGCTGATCAGGACTGTCGAATTGACCAATATAAAAAGAAATTGAAAGAGCTTGGGGAACTTGTGAGTATTCTTTCTTTTCTCCGTTTTTCATCAACTTTCTTTCTCCCAAACCAATTTCTTTTTAATGATAAGAATTATTGGGTGTTGCACAAATTCATCTAGCTTCTACTTTTTTTTTTTCTTAAGGTAGTTTTTTATCAAATCCACATATAGCCAGATTTTCTTACTCTCATATTTAAGTCTTATTGTAGTGTAAATTGCCCTTTTCTTGCTCTATTTAATTTCTTCTAATCTAATCAATAAGTAGAGTTTATATACTTTAGTATACTAAACTTTTGAAACCCAATATAGAGACCACTACTAAACTATCCCTATAAGTTAACATAAGATTTTCTGGAAAATAAAGTAAATTCTGATTTTTCACATATACACAAACCTATTTTATAAAACGGATAGGCAAGCTAATGTTTTTCAGAACAAAAGTTTGCAGTGATCCTTTCAATATGAAAATGAAGTAAAACTGTACACTGAGACAAACATTTTTCTGTAATGATAAAGTATTTTTCAATTTTTGCTGTAGATTGTTTGCAAGGAATAATAAGTCAGGGAATTCAATAATGGTGGGGGGAGTGATTTCAGTGGAGTACTGTTTCATAAGTCCAAATATGTCTGAAAATTCTGTAGAGTTTTCAAAGTATTCTTTTTTATTATTATTTTTAACACGTTCCTTGGGAAAGGTATGAATCCACGTCTCCTCTCCCACCTATGGATTAAATAATAGGACTTTTATCAGTAAACCATTATTTCTGAAAAATTCTTACAGTCTAATAATATTTCCTGACTTTAAAAGCTTGATAACCTATATATATATATATATATATATATATATAAAAAAATAAAATCAAACAATCAATTCTTTTGTTGAATTACTTTTTTTCTTGATATTACTTTTTCTAGAAATTTCCAAACTTAAGAGAATATTTTTTTTATCTAACCACTGCTCATTAACAGAAATATTTAATTTCTATTAAATCACAAGCATTCATTATAAAGAGAGCTTAATAAATTTTGCTGTGTGAATTGGTAAAAACAACATCCAGAGAATAATGTACTAATGGTCCAAATCCTATATTTAACTTGTATCGGTGTTGATGAGAATTTTATTTGCATTCATTTATGTTTGATTATTTTATTTTTGTCTTTAATGCATGTGTAAAATCAAATTTCTGTATTGTTTCTTAGTAATTGATAATAAGGATTAGAAAATGGTCAAAGCAGTTTCATATAGATTTTGTCTTGCACCATGGAGAATCAAAAACTTTTATTTTCATATTGTAATTAAAATTTGATGGGATAATTTTTTATTAAAATCAGTACATGATTACTATGAAATCATTTTTCTTTAAATTTTCTTTATCAATACCAGGAAGGTTTTTGAAATAAATTTCAGAACTTTTCTAAGCATTTGTTGGTTAGACTTTTGCCACAGCCACTTTTAATATTGCAAAAAAGAAAATATAGGAAAGAATAAAATTAAAAAAAAAATCCCTTCTGCAAATTTATATTGATACATTTGTGCACAGTGAGTGCTGGTAGTAATAAGAATAATCTATGTAAAATTACAGAGCTAAAATTTATATTAAGAATAATTATACATTTGTTCCTCACTAGTTAATGTTATTGAGTTTCATGCATACAACAATCAAGTACAATTTAAAACTGTACAACCTAACACTTCTTTATTTATAGGCTACTGGTAAGATAATGGGGTAGTCAATTTTCCTGTGGAGGGAAATAAATGAATAGATAATAAATAAAAAGAAAGAATAATAAATAAATGTGCATGTGTGTAAAATACACATTGTTGACTTTGATAAATTGAATTTCTGTTGAGAACTTAAAAAAAAAATTCTTTGTCGGTTTAGGACATTGATGATGATGACGATGATGATGAAGATGATGATGACGAAGTGGAAGATTATGATGAAGAGGATAAGGATGAATCCTGAAGCCAGCTCCCTGATTATTGCCACTAATGTATAAATTCTCCTCCAGCAAAAATAAACTTAACTTCAATGCCAGCATCTTACATCACCAGGAATTATAATATTGTTTCTTTCTCTGTTTCCTTGTTACTTCAGCCAGCCTAAAAAAAAAAAAAAAAAAAAAAAAAAAATCTAATAAACAATGTTTTCTTTTTGTTTTGTTTTAATACTCAATTGAAAGTTGAAAGACTTGAAGATTGTGATATTCTTAATAATATTACAAAAATTAAGTTTAAATTGACAAATTTAGACAGTCTATTGGACCTCTTGATTATTTAGAAATCTGCCCAGGTCCAATTCTGCAAATGACATTGCTTCCCACCATGTCAGCCTTGTTAATTAAATGAATAACATAGATGTAATCTTATTTTCTTCCTCCTCATCTCCCTCTTGTTTCCCAGTCCCTGCTTTTATAAACCTTAGATGACTATGTACAGTTTTAACACTGATGATATATGTGTGTGGAAGAGTTAAATCTTTGTTGGAATTTTTTCTTATTTGGTTCTTTACATTTCACCTCTTGAAATATTAATCATTTATTCTAGTTTGTACTCATTTACTTGTTCACTCAGAAACACAAGCATGATCAAGATGGATCAAAATGTCTGCCTTTCTAATGATTAAATAAATAAAAAAAATCAAAGAAAAAAACACTGACACCTTCCTTACAATCAACCCTTTCCCCGTTCTCTTGTCACTCATTATAATCTCTAACTGAATATATATTTTTAAGAAACATAGTGGGGGTTGGGAAATCAAACTGTTTCTCTTACATGTTTGTGTTGACTTATTGCTCTTCTCTTTCATGTAATCACCAACAAATGAATTAATGTTCATCAAAATTATAACCATTGAATCCTTTTTCATCTTTGTTTTTCTCTCAAATAGCTATTTTATCAATGAAAAAGGTTAAGAGTTCTTTTATTCTTTTCCTCTATATCTTGTATTGCAAAACAAAAAAACAAACTACCTAAGCTTTCACAATTCCTCCACTGAATAAATTAAGTAAAAGTGAAAATTTTAAAGATTTTCAAGTAAACCTAGTTTATCAATCATCGAATGTTTTTTGAAATAAACTGAACATTTTCATTTATCAAATAATAAATCACAGGCCATGAAAGATTGTAATGTCAATTAAACTATTAGGTTGGTGCAAAAACAGTCGGTTTTTGACGTATTTTTTAACGTCAAAAACCGACATTATTTTTGCACCAATCTAATATCTATTACAAAATGGCTTATGAAGACATTTAAGATAGCAAGGTAGCTTTATTTCACACTTATCCATTTAAAATCCTAATTCCTTTTTCAGAACACACTTCAAGGTTTAGAAATTAGTCATACCTCTTCAGTATATATCTTTAATCATGTTAAAAACAATGATTATATAGCCTTTTATTCATCATTCTAAACTTCATTCTCCCTCTCTAAAGATATATAAGGTGTGTGTAAGTTTCAAGTAATGAGGGAAAAAATTCAAATTTCCCTATAGTTTAAGCAAATAAACCAAGTTTTCTTTAAATATTATATAAATTAAAAACTAAATATCTATAGTATTTTTCATCTGTACCAATTTTTGTTTTAATTTCTAAGAACCAGTAAAGCCATTAAAAATATTAGCAACCATAAAAAATTTTTTTGCAATATAAGAGAGAAAAACTCTATTTTCAGAAACTAGCAAACATCTGAGCATTTTTACTTAATTTTCTTTAAGTAAATTTTTCTCTACTACTCCTTTGCAGATTTTTTTCTATTTTTTTGAAAATAGCTGTTCTGTTGTTGAGTAAAATTCCAATTTGATGTAATATCCTGTTGATAATGTGTGAACTGAATAAAGCTAAAAGTTTTTTTTTTTTTTTTTTACATACTGGAAACAAAATTTGAAGCAAGGCAGGCAGTTTTAATGTGTGAATGAGAAAAGCATATAATTCATTCATATTAAAAAAGAAAATTATAAATCCACCACCCATATTCATGCTTTATATTTATAAGCAGTTTTTTAATATATGATGTTTTCCCCACTTCCTATTCTCCTTTCCTCTAAAATTATTTCAATTTTTTTTCTTTCAATGAAATACAAACTGTTATTTCTTTTAGCTGCCTACTTAATCTGATGGTCTTTAATTCTTCATATCGATGAAACTGTCTTTTTGAGTTTGATTAGGCTTTGATTTGTATTGACAAACTTTGCTGCATAAATCTAACATTATTTTCATGGTATAACAGTTATTTTGCCAAATTCAGATACATCAATGCCTTTATTTTTGAAAGGTTTTTTGAAACACTTTTTTAAAAAAAAGTGAATCAAGTTTTATATATGCTTCTTCATTTTGCTTTGAATTGAATTTGAAAATGCAAATGTTTGGCCAATATTTTGTCTGGTGCAAAAATGCTTTATCCCTGTTTTCTTCCACTAATCACATGACTATTAATGGCATTAAGTGTCATATCCCATCCAGTAAACACGTTCAAATTTTAACCTAGAAAAATCTCATCTGGATCTTGGGCAAGTCTTTCACTCCTAATCCCTGCAGTCAGTTTTCAAAAAACTCACACACCACCAAAATGGTGGTAATATCAAAATTAATAACCAAACTCCTTTGGGCTTGTTATTCAGTCGAAACAGCTTGTAGATTTGAATGGATGGTTTTGATTGGCTATTCAGTCCCCCCCCCATCCCTCCTCAGTCACTGATTCTATAGTGACACTGGACCATCCAAATTCACAAGGACCATTTTTCAAATGTTTCACTCACTGATTCTTCTTTGAGAAGTTAGAGCAATCAATTGTACAGAAAAGGGCTTTATTATTATTTTTAATTCTAAATTTTTGAAGGTTGCATCAGTTTGTTTGTTCCAAATTGGTTATGAATAAATTCATGAAATTTTTTTTCTCTATTTATTTCAAAGATTTTGTTATTTTATTAGTATTTTTGGTGAGAAAGCTTTTTTGATTTCAAATGAAAAAAAAGATTCTGTAGACTCTCGAGTGTGGAACAAAAAAATTAAGAAATAAAAAGAATTTTAAGAAATGTATTTTTCCTCTTGATATTAATTCCATGTGCTTTAAGGATATTTTTTAATGATTAATTATTACTACATTACAAAAATTATTATTTCACTTTGACAAATTAAAAAAAAACTTGTCTTTTCTATTTTAATGCTTTGTGGAAATATTAAATATTTTTTCTTAATTCTGTCAAATTTCAAAATCTTTTCTACAATCACACTTACCTATTTTAAAATTTATTTCTATCTGTTTATATAATGTTTGAAATTGATTTTGTTTATATGAAAAGAATTTTTAAAATACATATTAAGATATTTAAAAATAAATAAATAAAATAAAACAAACACTTTATCAACCAAATAAATGCCCTTCCCCCAAAATTCTGATGTTTGGTCATTTGGTTAGATTTTGGAAAGTGGGTCAGTCCAGGAACTTTTCAAAACCCCTCAGAATATAAGAGTCAATTTCTTTAGGTAAATATGCTTGAGTTTCATTGATTTGGTGCTTTTAGAAACTACTTGCCACAATTAATGAATTGAAAAATTAAAAGAAATAAAAAATGTATTCCTTAAAAACAAAAAAAAAAAAAAAATTCTACTTTAGCTACAACTGAGACACATGAAAGTTTTTATTTGTATTTCCAGTTTTTATTTTATATATAGAAAAAATTAAAATCCATTGTTAAGTTCTTAATATTCCATGATGAGTTTTAAGAGTGATAGTTGTTACTGTCTTATTTTTTATTTTCTCTCCTGCACTCTCCTCCTCTATGTATATGATTGTTTGATTAAAATTTATCACTTTGACAAGCCTGGGTGATGCAATGTTTTACAAAAAAAAAATGAACAAGATGCAAGCAATGGACAAATGCATTATTGAGATAGAATGCAATGATCACAGGGTAAACATTACTCAATGGTGCTTCAGTGCTGAGTAATACCCTCAGTGTTCACGCATATGCAGTAATGTGTGTGTGTGCCTGCCTGACCCACTTGCCAAAATTTGATCTACAAACATCGGGATGAAGGCAGGGAGGGGTCTTCTTGGTTGTGCCAAGAACTTTTCAGCATCCTCTAGTGTGTTTGTGTGTAGACTTTAATTAATGGCTGTAGACTTAATTTACATTTCCAGTGCCACCTCAATACATCTTTGATCCACATTTTGGAGACCTTCAACAAGCAGAAAACCCCAAAATATCGAATGAATGCAGGTTGCAATCAAAGGAAATTAACAGTTTGAAGAATTAGGAAATCTAACAATTCCACAGACTTTATAGAAAGTATCCAGTCATTTTGAATATTTTTGTGATAGGGTGAGTAGACTCCCAGTTGTTAACAAAGTTAAATCTAGAAAGGCACACTTTAAGAAAATCACAAGTGAATGTCTAAGGAGTATTGGAATTGTGAAAAAAGAACTGGGTAAAATAGTTTTTACAAATTAGATGGAAGGCTTAAAGAATTTTAAAAAGCAATGATCAGAATTTTAATAAGACACAAACATATGAAAGTGAATTTATCCATTGTCTTTGTTCTTGAGAATTTACAAGAATATTAAACACTATTATGTTGTTTATTAACAACATCCTAAAAATGCAAACCAAATAATGCAATGTTCATCATTTACCAATTATAAAGAAATCTTTATATACCATTTTATAAAGTTTAAATTCTTTGGTAATTCACCAATGTTTTGCCAACCACTCTGAAGAACACAATTCATCAATTGCTTAAGTCAAGGAGCTTAGTGTCCACACTTCATTTAAGATTTCTTTGCCTGTTAACACTTGGCTGACACTAAATAGTCTATTAGCAGATTTTCTAGGCATTTTTACAAAATTTAGTAATGATTTAAAGAAAAAAAAAGTGGAAAGGGGGGATAACCTATAATTGTTGGAGTTTCAGGCCTTTGATTTCTATTCATTAGTCATGTTTGATCCTAAATCACAATCAAAAACAATTGGAAAATTAAAACCAAAAGTAATCTGAGATACAAAATAATTTGATATGTATAATATCCAGAAAAATCATGTTTATTTAAATTTTCTTCTTCATAGATAATTTCAGAAAATTTTCAATAAAAAAATTTATTTTTATTTTATAAAATGGTAAATAATAAATATTGCATTGTAGTTGGTTCATGTATTTTGAAAATTTTATAGATTTTTACAAATTTTTGAATAAAAATATTTCCTTTCAAATTTTATAAAATGATAAATAATGAATTATTACAATATGGTAAATAATAAATATCACATTGTACTTGGTTCACATATTTTATAATTTTGTAAATAAATATGGCTGTGGGAGTCTCAGTATGAAGTAATAGTGGTTGTCAACAGAAAAAACATCTTTTTGAAACAACATTTGTTTTGTGGGCACAAAGGTTAGACTTTGCCAAAAGGACTTTGTAGTACTATCAGGCTCTGAAATTGAAGCCAATGGAGAGATGAAAGAGAAATCTGCACAAGTCCAGCCTGAGGTAAAAAAAAAAAAAAAAAATCATTTTTCTCTTTTATCCTTTGCAGTAGCTATGTACCTTATTGGGTTTCATAAAGTAGAAATGGCTACCTAGATGCCAATAGCCAATGGTATGATTTAATGGTAGGTACCTCCATTTATTCCATTAAAAAAAAAAGCATACTCTGATGATAAAAACAAAGTTTTAACATCAAAAATGGTTATTATTAAGAGGAAAAGGCCAAAGGATACTTTGATTGTTTTAAATTTTTTAATCCTTTCTCGTACCTTTGAAATTTTGATTAAAAATCTTGTTTTTGTTGTGATCATTGGGTGGGCCAAAGATTAGTATTGGAAATTGTAGTGTCTTTTTTAACGTTAAAAACAGATTGTTTTGGAAATTCTTGCAAAAATCAAATAATTGTCAGATTTTAATTACATTTTCAGGATTTATTCACAAATGAATTAAATTATTTAAAAAAAAAATTTTTTTTAACATTTGTTACCCCCACTTAATTTTATGAAATTTCCAGAAATTAATATTTCAGCCTTTTCATATTTATATTAGTTAAAAGCAAGACTCCTTGGAGAATTTAAATCATCAATTTGTTTTTGTCAAACAGAAACACCATTTACCGAAAATCTGATCTGAATCATAAAATAAAACACTTTTGTCTTAAAAATTTTTTTTTCAATGAATAATGAATTTTACAAGTGTCGTTTCCCTTTTAATTTTAATTAGAAAAATTTATTAAACACCAATATTTTTAAAAGAATTTTGAATTTCTTTTTTTGTATTTTCATAAACGTGTCTTTTTTTTTTTTTAAGTACAGATGACCATACACAACATTATCAGAAAATAAGAGTGATAACTATAGTAAATTTAAAGTCAACATTTCTAAAATTCAATAAGATATTAGATTATAGAGAATATTTTCCTAATTTTTTTTTAAGATTACTGAGTACTTAAATATTATATAAAAAAAGGCTAAATAAAGATAGTCTCCATAGAACAACAGATTTGTCATCAAGCTGTCAAACAGTTTCTGTCAGGTTAAAAAATACATTTCTGCAATATTTTAAACTTAAATAATATTTGTTTCAAATCAGATTAATTATATGCTAAATCAGCTAATAAACTTTCAGAAAAGAACATTTTATTTTTTCAAGGTTTTATAATAAAAGGGAATTACATTGCAATGAAAGGCAACTAAAAAAATGTCGATAATCAGCTATTTTAACAAAAAAAAGAAAAAAAAAAAAACTCTTTTCAGTCAAATTAATTTTTACAATACAGCAAAGTATTTTATTGGGAATATTAAATTTAATCTATTAACTAGAAATTAAAACTAAAGCAAAGGCTTCAAAACAGATTTTTCATCTTTAAAGATTCCTTTTAAATCTTAGGTATTACATTTTTTTTTGTGTGAAGAGTTCAAGATACCAGTGTTGTTAAGAAAGTAGGGGAATTGAAGCCATGATTAGATGCTTTAAGGAAAAAGGTGAACATTTATAAGTTAGCAGATAATTGATAAAACTATCATAATTACTCTAAAGAGTATATCTTGGAGTGGATCAAGCTGTATCTAAAAGGAAGAGGATATAAATCTTACTTATTATAAAACGCAGATTGTGTGTGTGTCTGTACATTTATATATTGGATCGGATTTCCTACATTTTTCAACCGATTTCAACAAAACTTCACAGGACTACATAAAATTACCTTGCGGTGGTTCTGACAGCGCCAAAAATGGGAAAAACAATTGTTTTTGCACGAAATCAATTTGAAAACACAATTAAGAGGCATTAATGAAAGGGGGACAACTCATATCGAGTTATACTTATTAATATCGAGTTATACTTATAAAACCCAGGTTGGTTGTTTGTGTTTGTTTATATATGGGATCAGATTTCCTACATTTTTCAACTGATTTCAACAAAACTTCATTTTTTTTTGGGGGCATGGTAGGTAGTGTTTTTGTTTTTTTTGTTTTGTCTTGCACACTTTTTTCTTTATTTTTACATTCAGAATGCTTTAAAAATTCCATTTACAAGACAATTGTTTATAATAAAATTCTATTCAATCTGTAGACCCATAACGATTGTTTTTGTTTGAGTTTGGGTTTGACCAATTCGTAAAAAAAAAAAAAAAAAAAAAAAAAAACGAAAAAATAAAACTAATTAAGACGTGTGTCCGTCAACCTTAAACAATAATCTTTGTCAATTTTATTTTTCAGTCTTTATGATGGTCGATACTTGATCTATCTCTTACTGTTACATCCCCGGGCAACGCCAGGCTCTACTGCTAGTATGAACTATTTGAGCATGACAAAAGCTTTACATTCTTTGATGGGAAAGGAAGGGTAAAATGTGAAATATTGTTGGAGTTGGCCAGCAAAATTTAGGAGTTAACCAAAGTGGCATACAGGGACACAAAACGAAGAGGTGCGGCAACTAGTTGAGTACTTTATAGACATGTTAAAAAATGAACTTATGCACAATGTTGTTCAAGTGGAACTGGATAGTTTGGATGATGGAAGAGTGTTGGGGAATCATGGTCATATAAAAGAGAACATGAAAATTTGAGATTAAGTATCTGCTATCATTTTTTAAAAGGTGATAGTAGATTGTCCTGAGCAAGAGAAAAATTAAGGAAAAGAAGTGGCAGGTAGGAACTATTGGCCTTTGGTCAGTGGGTTGTATAAGCTCACACCAAAAGCATATGGCTTTGTGTTGTATGTGCAAACACCAGAAGCATAAAGACCACATTTGTCCATTAAAAGAAGGCTTACTCTCAGAATGGTACAATAAGGACCATGTGAGGTGTATGAAGTCTAATAGGATATGTTACAGAAGGAAAGGTTGCCCTCTAGAATAGTGGAAGAAAGTTGGATGACAGGTAGCTGGGTGAAGTGTAAGTGTTACTGTTAGCTGTGATTTGGACACAGAAAATGTTCCACCCTAGAGCATATGCAGAATGTGCACAGGGATTAGACTCTTCAGGTGTCCACTGTGTTCTCTGAAGAATAGATAGGATACCTTGTGAAAAAAAAGTGAATGAATAAGAAATGAAGTGATTAAGTAGATGAAATAAAAAAAGTAATAGATTATTAGTCTTAATGACCTTGACTTCAACCCGGATCATAGTTATTGTGAACTCCATGATCCTTTCATTATTTGCTTAATGCTTTGCCAGGGTTGTCCTTCTAGACTGGTTGCCAAACAAGGATGAAAAGCCTAGTAAACTCTACTATTTAATCCATAGCTGGAGGAAGAAGTATTTGCTTATAAGTGAATGTAACAAACTTAACTGGAATTTGAACTTGGCTTTCTGATTTCACATTCCGAATCACTATCCATTACACTACTGCACATCACCCACATTTGGATGTGTGGGTGGTGTAATGGATAGCAGCTTGGAACAAGAAATGGAAGAGCTGAGCTTATGTTCCTCTCAAGTTTTATAACATTCACTTTCACACAAATATCCTTGGCTAACCTGATGAGATGTCTGCCTGAAATAACATCCAAATATGACATGGAGACCAATACTGAGGAAACAAAGCTGATGAGAAATAGTGAAGATCTCATCAGGACACCAATTACAGTCAGTGGTCAGCAACTTTAGACAGTGAAACAATTGAAATACCTTGATGCAATCAACAGCTAAGATGGATCCAAGCCAGAAGTCAATATGAAACCAATCTGGAGAGACAAAAAAAACTCACCCTTAAAAATAAACAGATTGTTGTGTTCCCTTATCTTGATGGTTCTCCTGTATACATGTGAGTCATGGACTCACAAAGGTGGATCTAAGCTGCATGGATGAGATACCTCAGATACCTCTATCACAAATGAAGAGGTGTACAGAAGAATGAATCATCAGATAAATGGCTATAGAGATGTGTTGACTGTAAAGAGGAAACTGAAGTGGTATGGCCACATAACCAGATTGTGAGATTTCTACAAGGAGGAAGGAGATGCCAAAGAAAATGTTCAATGTTGTGTTGATCAGTGACCAAATCAAGTGGAGGCTTCTTGTTGAGCAAGCTGCTATACAACCTACAACCCTGGTGGGTTATGGGACAAGAAAACCCTTGGGAAAAGTATGACTCTCCCAAGCTATGAGCTAAATAAAAAGGCAACATTGAATTCAAAACCAGATGTAGTCCCCAGAGAAGCACATACTATGCAGCTAATGAAAGGACCATGGAGTTTACAGTAACTGTGATCCTAGCTATGATCAGTCTTGATTGAGGATTGATAGATACTTAAAGTAATTCTACTCCTTATAACAGATTTATGATCCCTGTAGAGTGCATTGCATACCCTTTAGATAGCTTGGGGCCATAAATAACCAGAGTTAAGCAATGCCAAGCTTAGTCAGTACCTAGATGGATGACCACTTTGGAATACCAGTAATACTGTAAGCTTGGATGTGCATGTAGTGTAATGGATAATGGCTCGGAATTGTTAACTGGAGAACTAAGTTATAATTCCAATTGGGTTCCTTATATTCATCATAATCATCATCATACCCTTGACTTTTGTAATTGTAGGGGGTCTGAATGCAGAAGCCACACTGAATCTCTCCTCCACAATGGTCTATCAATGGCAGCCATCAGCAATTCTGGTATAGTCATACTTTTCTATTGTTTGATATTGTCCAACCAGTTCTTGAATTGACATCCTCTCCTACATCCCCCTTCAACAGTGCCTTGCATGATGGTCTTGCACAGGCTGTCATGCCTTGTAACATGTTCAAACCATGCCATTTTTCTCTGTTTGACAGTGGCGAGAAGAGGTTCCTGGTGACCCACAAAACTTTCAACCCTTTTTTGCACAAACTCATTGATTTTATGCTCCCAATAGAAAATGCCAATGAGTTTTCTCATGCATTTGTTCTCAAATACTTGGATTTTTCTCTCTGTTTCTGCCAACAGTGTCCATGCTTCCGATCCATATAGGGGAATGGAAACTACCAGCGATTTGTACAGTCTGTACTTTGTTTGAAAGTTGATTTTGCTCCTCCATATTCTTGGTAATTTGGCCATTGCTGACATAGCTGTGGCAATCTGTGTGCAGATTTCTGAGTTGCAGGTGCCATCTTAAGACAAGATTGCTCCTAAGTATTTAAAACTGGACATTTCCTCCAGTGAAA
>OZ010589.1:76745298-76895298 GCA_963932145.1 Acanthosepion lycidas | reverse complement strand
AAATTAGAGCCATACTTACCTAAACAAAATAGATCAAACCCGGATATAAAAAACTTCTTCTCCGGGTCCGACAACTCTCTTATATCCGGGTTACACTGTGTATATATATATATATATATATATATATATATATATATATATATATATATATATATATATAGTAGTACAAAAGTAATCACACATGTACATACATACAAACAAATATTTTTATGCATGTGTACTGTATCATATATACAGTATACACTGTATGTATTAAATTACACCCATACTCACATAGACTCACTATAAAAAAATTCAGTTAATAACTCATTCTCGAATTGCCTCCCTTAAAAATCAAATTACCCAATGGGTCAAATGGAAACCATGGCTCTAGACTATGAATTGAAAGAAAATAACTTTTTGCATGTGTTGAAACAGAGAAAGATAAAAAAAAACAAAAAACGAAGCTTTTTGCATATGTAGAATAGGAAAATAAAAAAAACAATTTGTATCTAAATAAAAAAAATTGGGCTCAATACAACTAAAATGATATTAATTGTCAAATATATGAATTGAGAAAAAGTCTTTAAGGAATGCTTACATTGCTTATAGAACAAAAGTGAAAAAGTGACATGTCATGATACTGTTTTGATGAAGATACAGAATTTTGAAAGTTGAAAAATAAAAGGAAATAGTAAAGTGGTGTGGTGGGTTGTGACTCACTTGTACAAGGTTAGTAAAGCCCCAAAGAGTTTTGACAGCAATCATTGAAAAAGAGTTTCAGCTTTCTCATATAGAATTGGGAAATAATATGCAAGAAACCTTGAGTGCATTTAAATGAGCATTGGGATTCAATGTGGAAAACTACTCAGGAAAGTTAATTAGCTTAAAAAAATTACATAGGTTGAGGACATCTTAATCAGACCAGAATATCAACTTGGAATTAACTTAGTACAGGGCCATACCCAGTATGGCCCTGTACCCACTTACTACACAGGCCAAGTTGGCTAAAAATGATAATGATAGATGACTCCCTTGGGTTAAAGTCAAAAAATTATCTCCAAATACCATTGAGATTGTAGTGCCACGCCTACATTTTCTCCAATTCTAATTGGTCAATAAATACATACTTAAAAATAACAGGACAATTTATCTATCGCATTCCACCATAGTAAATTTGTTCCTACACTTTGTTCAAAACAAGCTTTGCTACAAAATCGCTGATTGGTCCATTTTCCGTCCAATAGGATATTTTTCATGTATATTCAAAAATGTACTAAGCGTCTCTTTTTGGAGCCACTCCGGATAGTATAAATATGGATGCATTCCAAAAACCAGTAGTAGTAATTTCAGAACCACAGTCAAGGTACCCAGAGACAATAGTTCTCATTTACTCGCTCGTGTATTTCATCCTACTCACTCCGCATGTACATACACACTACAGAACATTATGTAACACACCACCAGTTCTCAGTGGACACACCAAGTTAAATCAACTTTGTAAGTTGCAACTACTGAACAATTTTCTGAAAGAAATATTCTATTTTCAACATTGAACTCTGAACATTTACTCAGACAAATCTTCTTTAAGACATTTCCTTACAGTCAAGAGGAAGCTACTTTTTTCTCCCTTTTTCACTCATATTGCAACTACTTTGTATTATTGTTGAATTTAATATACATATTTCTTCGTTAAACAAAATTGGTTCTCATTGTTTTTTTTCCTTGATGTTTTAAGTATTATGTATGAATGTTGATTACCTTCTCAACACACAGCCGCATTATCTATTTAACCCATTCAACATTGGTGACCACAACACTCGAGAAGCAGTACATTCTATAATTGATCAACTCGACGTACTAATCAACACTTTACAATATTATGTTGTTTATATTAACATTACCAAAAACAAAACAAAAAAAATCACTTTCTGTTGGTTTTGTGTAGTTTCTTAACCAAAATAATTCTCATTGAAACTCAGTCAACTCAAACAATAGGTCATAGTTAATTGGAGAACTGGCTATATACTTTCTAAACAAAAAATACCTTTGAAATAAATGAGGGTTCACATACTTTTGGAGGCACTTTACAAGTTCCTACACAATATCAAACAAATCTCAGTGAGACATGTCAAAATGCCTTTGAACCATGAGCTCATTTAAGTCATGTGATGCTATAATCTGTTCAATGTTCATATCTAGCTCTGGATCATTAACTACATAAACACTCAAACACTGGTTGAAAGTACTCAGAACATTACATACAATTTTGGCAAGTTCCTTTACAAGTTTCCACACAACATCAAACAACTTAAGAGTCCACTCAAGGTAGAGAGTTACTTAATGAGGTGTTTCTAAAATTAAATTTCAACAGAAAAGACAAAAACATGTCACAAAATCATTTGATGAAAATGTATACATTTTTTTCAGTGTATATTTTTATACATAATGAAAGATTGATTTGTTTAACAGCATATCACCTCCTTCATGGGTCATTTAATGCTGAAATTTAATTATCTTGAGACCTTTGAAGTAATCAAAATATGTTCTTCTTTCACAATTGAATACATGGTAGATAATACTCAGTTTTTGTGGATATACATTTTTGTGGGAACATAACTACTAGATGGAGTGATATATATGTTTTATGCTGTAGTTTTGTTGAAGTTATATTTTGGAATACAGCTTGATTTCTTTAAGAAATTGTAAGATATATGGATTAATGTCATGAAAGAGTTCTTTCATGTTGGTTGTTTGGTTGATTTTGTTTAGTGGCATATCAAGCTCCTTATGGGTTATTTAATGCTGAAATCTAAATATTTTGAACAATTTTATCACTTCAACTACATATATTTTGAATGAAACTGGATGTCTTCAGCTACAAATAAAATGTATTGTTGGTAATTTTACTTTGAATATGTATAGTTGGAGAGTTTTTATTAAAAAATGTATTGCTGGTATTTTTAATATAAAAATGTATTTTTATACTTTTGTAATGTTTTGTTTTTGTTTGGATTTTCACTATTTACCCATAGCTTGGACCCCAACAGGTGCTACCACCCTGAGTCAGGGCGGACCTGGGAACAACAGCAATTAAGAGGTGGTTTCATGCTTCTCAAAACCTCTAATCTCCCAATCAGAAGTCTTGTTACCAGATGTAGTCTACCATAATACCAAGGTCTACATAATGAAAGAAATAAAGTTTGTAAAGAATTAAATACTTTCTAAATGTTTGTGATTTTTGGCAATATATAAATTAGGGAAATTTATCAGTAACAATAGATACTGAAAGTTTCATAGTTGATAACATATAAGACCCCTTTCCTACTATTGAAATTTAATTTGACAAAATTATGGAATTAGGTTAGGTTTTATTGATTTGTTTTTTATGGCTTATAAAACTTTTGCAGAAAATATTTTTAGATTGTAACAATTTACTAACACAAATCCTACTAATTAACCCATAGCTTGTGAAGAGAGGAGATGGATTCATACTTTTCCCAAGAGTATTTGCCCTTAAGTGAATATAATGGTCTCAACTGGAATTGGCCAGATTTCCAATTCCAAGCAGTTATTCATTACAATACCTGCACATCTGAGCTTACAGCACCTGGTATCACCCATCCAGGTATTGACCTAGTTTGACATTGCTTAACTTCAGTGATCATGCAAGAACTGTTGTTTCAAGTGATATGACTGTAAGTCATTAGGTTAGGTACAAGTACTTGTCTATGAAATCCAGGTAAGCATTAGCATACTACACACCTGTTTTACATATAAGATCCAGGAGATATATTTGATTCATTTTAGAAGAAAAAGTGATGGAGGTCTTATATACTATAAAATATAGTCGTTTTTATTTGCATTATTTATATTCAGACTATTGTCCTCATCTTTGTTGTTGTTATTGCATTGTTTCAACTATTGTGCTCTCCAGAATTCCACAGGTGTATATTGATCTGGATAGCCCACAAGGAATTTTGAACTTTTTTTTTAACTAATGTTCACCCAATACAAGGACCAAGGGCCACTCAAGATAGAGGGTTACTGTATGGAGTTATATTAGAATAAGGGTAAGAAGTGAATTTCTTGGGGCTATGCAAGAAAGATAACGGCTAATTTTAGACTTTAAGAGCTCAAGATTTAATTAGTGAATAAAATTTCAGAGTTCAGACAGGAGACATTAGAAGTATAGAGTTGAAGTACACTTCAGAAGGAACCAGAAACATAATCCTAAACAGGAAACAAGGTATAAACAACTATACCTGTAAATAATAAAAAAAAAAGAAGGGGGAGGAGTATAAACCTGATGATAGACAAGCCTATCTACTTCCCTTTATTTAATCTACGGGGGTAGACTGTTCTCATTCCACTGCTCATGTCTAAGGATATCTAGTTCCTAATTTTAGCACTGCTCAGTTATTGCTTGCCTGATTTCATAGTCTAAATACACACTACCTGGCTCAGAGATTGAACTCGCACTCATTATGTCATTAACTCATGAACCAATGCTTTAATTCACTAGGTTACTGTCCTATAGAATGTATTGAAACATCGTGAAAACAATAAATGGGAACAACAGTCCAAATATAGCTTAAATAATAACTTCTCATCCAAAAAATTAAGACAGAAAATGGTCATTCTTGTTTGCTTTAATAGTTTAATTTTTTTTTTTTTTCAAAAAAAGAAAAGAGTTTGAAATGAGAGCAGCTACAGGATTGTAATGGACAAGGTTACTATTGGTCACCAGTTTGTAGTGGGAGGAGTTGTAACTTGTTTCTAATAAGGATAAAGACTTTCAAAATAAATGAATTCAACATTTTCAAAAGCGATGAATTTTTCAACATGTTGATGAGTTTCATACATATTTATTTTATATAAACAACAATGGAGCCCACAAAAGAGAAAGAATTATATTTACTTGTGTACAGAGGGCTAAAAAAAAAGAAGATAGAAAACATTTATGCACTTAGCTGTAGTGTGAGTGTGCATGCAAGTTCTCATGGTTCATTTGTAATTAAGTAGTCAGTTTGCCCTAGGAAAGAAATCTCCCACAGCAAAGACAAGTCATGATGTTGTCACTACAAGTTGATAAAGCAGAGTAAAACTTTCTTTCCAGTTTTTTCTCTTTCTCAAAGTGAGATGAAAATTATTTTTTTATTTTTTTCTGCAATTTTAGCTTACTGATAATATTACAAATGTTACTTTTTACCATGAGAATAATGAAATTTAGAGGGAGCTTTCAAGACAAGTTTTAATCATTTTCAGCTGTTAGCATCTTAAAATAGATTTGATGTATAGTTCATCATAGTCACTTCAAAATGCCGTCTTCATGCAGACATCCACTAGGAATAGTAAGGATAGAAACCCTGTGAAAGTACCATACATAGATCTGTAGTATTACTGTTTTAAATATTGATATATATAAATATTTCTTTTATCAGTCAGTTATGTGCCATGTGTGATACATGCTTAGGCGATCATTTATATTTCGATACATGACTGACGAGGCAAATTTTTTCCCCCCCCCACAGTAGTTTGCCATTTCTTCCTGCAGTAGACCAGTTGCCATTCAAGGCTATAGAACTCAGTCTGTCCTGCTATTTACCCATAGCTGGGTGGAGTAGAAGAGGAGTCATACTCTTTCCCAAGGTTATTAGCATGTAAGTGAATGTAATGGATTCAACTGGAATTCGAACTTGGCTCACCGATTCCTCAATCCAAGCCGCTATCCATTACTCCACCGTGCCTCCTCATTTGTGCATTGACAAGGAAAAAGATTATGTTGAAAAATACATTATGTAAATAAATGCTTTTATTATCATTAGGCGAGAGAATTTTCTTTTTTTTTTAAAGTGTTTATTTTATGTATTTATTATTATTATTATTATACATCACAAATTATTAGGCTTTTGCTACATAAGTAATAAAAATACTTTCAATATATTTCTTTTATATTGAAAGTATTTTTATTACTTATGTAGCAAAAGCCTAATAATGTGATGTATAATAATAATACATAAAAAACACTTTAAAAAAAAAAGACAATTTTAAACAAGTTTTTAAATTTTAATCATTTAAAACATTTTGTAAGAATATTACTACATTATATAGGTAAATCAATAAATCTGTTGCCTAAAGCATTTATTTACATAATAAATGCATTTTTCAACATAATCTTTTCTCCTTGTCAATACACATTTCAACACTCCTCTATAGATTGAACATTATACGGTGAAAATTTCAGATCAAAATTTATTTAATAATTGTAAAGCTACAGAGATTTTTTTATCCATATACAAGTTGCTACCTGAAAGTAATTTGAACAGCATGTGTGAATTTAATGTAGTATAACTTTTACAGTTAGCTTTTATGAACAGTATTTTTATATGGTCAAATTCACTAAACTTTTGGGTATCACATACATAAGAATGACAATTTTCTATTTGCCTATTAACAGTCTGTTTCAACAGTATAATTTTCAAAATGTGCATTTGCTTCCCTTAGATGCTCCTAAGCTCAAGGGTTCTTTTTCAAAAGTGGGTAAATAATAAAAAAAAATGCTGAAGGTAAAATCAATCAGCTAATTGACAAACTTTTACTTATATTAATTCTCTCTCTCTCATATATATATATATATATATATATATATATATATATATATATATGTGAAGATGGCATTGAAGCATGAAACACTGTCGCTGCTTGGTATTGATCTGTGTCTACTTTTATATTTACATACGCTCTCTCTCTAATATTGAGTACTTTTACCCATAAATATAGTATACTTTAAAAACAAAACTATATATTTCTAACTTAAATAAAAAAATATTTTTTTCTATTTTAAGTAAAATTTACGCATATAAACTTGAAATATGTCCAATTCTGTAAAATTTTTCTAATAGAACTTTTCCTTTTTCTTATGAATCTCATCTTTTCATATACATAGATACTTAAATTGTTATGCCTTTTAAAATCTTATTTGAACTTAATGAAAATTAGAATTTCTAATTAAAATTTTAAGTAAGTTTTATTTTTAGGAAAATCTAAAATTTTTCATATGGCTATTTGGTCAAGAGTTGTCTTTCCTTCTCCCTTCGCTTTTTCCTCCTGCCACACTTCTCAGAATGTCCCTTCTTCCTTTTTAAGCTTGTAGCAGTATGGATTAACTATTTGCTTAGTTAGAAAGCTGGACAAGACAAGGCTAAAGGATTGAGATCTCCTTGTTAGCTGGTAGCCATATTGTGTGGCTTGATGACATAGTGCTGACTCATGCAATTATTGGTCATGAGTCAGCTCAACTGGACATTGCAATGAGGATCCAGACCATTTGTCTTAATAAGAAAACAATGCACTGACCCTGATGCTATTGATCCTTACTCTGGCCAAGGAATGTGGCTAGCCACTCCACTGACCAGTGGAAAAGGGAGACCACAGAGAAGAGACATTTCTGATATCGTAGTCACTGTAGTAAACAGAGAATTAACAAGGCTTCTGCATTCTAGTCAGTTCCATAGAATGGAAATATTCTTTGAAAACTAGGGCATATTCTAGCCTTGTATCATTAAGATTTGGAATTTTAATTTTCCTGTTTTGTTGGATCAATTTTACTATTGTTCTTTCTAACCTTACTGATTCTATTTTCTGTTTAAATTTTTACATCCATTTTCAATAATTCTGGCAGCAAAATCCTGAAAAAAAAAAACAGGAAGAAAAAAATCTGTTTTTTAAAAATTTTCATATTTATTTTTCTATTTTCCTAGGCATCTGAAGGTCTTTTAATAAGGCTTAGAAATTATGCATACTTAAACATTTAAAAACAAATACAACACTGATCTTAATATATATTTCTGATACAATGCAAAAATTTGTACAAAGTCAGGCAGTTGATCATGCACTCTCAATTGAAAAATAACAATGTACAAACAATATTCCTTCCTCTGTTGACTGACACTAATTCTTCATGCATTACTTAGGATTTTAACTATAATACTAATATGCAAAAGTGTGGTGAGAAGCAGAAAAAGAATGACAAGGAAAAAGAGATTCACTTTGGAGAATAAAAATAATTGATATTAGTTTGTACCTGTCCTATTTCTGTGCTCACAATAGGATGATAAAATTTCAAATCTAAATTGTTTATCCATTTAAAATGTTACATTTATTAGAAAATATATCCAATTTAAATACAGGAGTAAAAACAAATGACTTCAAAGGGCTAGCTTATACTCTATTCCCAGATGTGGTTGTTGCCAGACAGAATGGGGAAATTAGCTCTGGTGAAACAGATGTCTGTTTCAATTGCATTTGTATGTATATTTGCATGTGCAGATGTATATTTTAATTCAATAACAGATCTAAAAATGTTTCTACAATTTTTTTTAAAAAAAAGCTATCAAAATAATTCTACTTATTACAAAATATTTTCCAAAAAGTTCAATAAAATCTCATAATTATCTGATTTTTTAGGGTTTAAATTTTTTTTGTTTCCATGATTTTATTGCTCAGTCCAGAGTAGTTATCCAGACTGAGTGGGATACGAATGTATTGTCCCAATGTCTTATTCCAAACTTAGTCAAATTATATCTGCGTGTACTTGTGTATATATTAAATGGCATAAGCACATGTCGACCACACACATGTAGACAGTGTATGATGGACAGAGTATTGGTCTATTTTTTATAATATAGATAATAATGAATCAATATAAACAACTAGTTCCTCTTTTATAATATAGATAAGCAATACTGAATCAATATAAATCATCAGTTCCTCTTTTATAATATAGATAAGTGGTATTGTGGCCATTTAATATGTTATCTGAATGGACATCAAAAGTGAAGCTGCTATTTCAGATAGCTAATCAAATATTTTTTTTGCAATTTTTTTTTTCTATCATTGCTCCATCATTTGTTTTGCCTTTGTTCTCAACATAGTTTGAACACAATTCAAAAGCCATTAAATTTTAATCACACTTGCTTATCAGCTGTAGCCAGTGCTGGATTTATTTATAGGCTCGTATGGGCTGCAGCTCAAGTGTCCCAAGATTAGAAGGGCCCTCTAGACTTGGGCCCCTAATAAAACTAAAAAAAAAATAAAATAAATAAAATAAAGATATAAAAATTGAAGAGATTTGCTTATTTTCAGACTTAATGGGGCTCCTTTGAACTAATTTGAAACAATTTAGAGTTTTGGGGCCTCTCTAGTTGGGGTGGATCAAGTGGACCCATTTAGGTCTTTTATGCATCTTTTTTATACACATATAGATTTTTGATGTAGGTCTTTTAGTTTTGCATAATTTTGTCTACTTTTACACCTGGTACAGACATAAGTACAAAATTGCTCAATATTGTACAAATTAGTTTTTTTTTTATAGACACAGCTGTGATGGTGGTGGTAGGGGCAACATACATAATGAAGGGGGCTCCAAATTTTATTAGCCCAGGGACCTCTTAAGGCCTAAATCCAGCCCTGGTTGTAGATCTACTAGTCATTTCTTATTGGAAGTTGATTTTAGAAATATTTCACCAACAAAGAGAAATAAAAACATCATCCCCACTCCCCGAGTCTGATGCTTTCTCTTTCACCTACTCCTTTCATTGCCGTTTAACGATTTTGCTTTTGCAGAGATAAAAGGGGAAAATTGAAAAATATTAGCTGAGAAGTGAAATGTGTTTTTATAAAAAATGATGAAAAAGAAAATACATTTCCCAACATTTCATACACTGATATACTTTGACTAGCATCATCATCTTGGTTGTTTGTTATATTTTTCAGCCATTGTACTATCCAGCTTCTATTTCAGTTGATAACCTGAGGATTTTGAACTGAATTCTTTATTCAATGCTACACTAAAGGACAAATGACCTAGTAAATAAGAGCGTTGGTTAAGAATAAGATTAAATTAACTGGCGATCATGAATTCAATTGTGTAGCAATGCAAAAAAAAAAAAGAAGTCATATATTCTGGTTCACAAGTAAAACAGATATCCTCTATCACCGGCAGATTGAATAAAGCCTTCAATTTGAAATTCCTAGATGGTTTCCAATACGGTGAAGGTATAACGGTCGAAATGCTGGGGCCATATGGAGATGAACACTGGTTCAAGAAGTGTATGAAAAAAAAAATCCTCTTTCAAAAATTGCGTCTTACTATTCTGGAAGATAGTTTCTTTACACAGAAATGCTAGAAATTACTTAAACTGAGTAGCCCACTCATAAAAAATATGGAAACTTTTTTGGGAAATCATTTTTTTTTTTTTTTTTTGTAGATCAGCATTCTTTTTTACTAGCCTTTCCTTCGGCCGCGACACTTGTCAGAATAAAAAACTGATTTGTTATCGATTTAGAAAGTGGATTCTGTTGAAAAACAAAAAAACTGTTTCGATGCAGTGTACAACAGTGGAACACACTCTGATTCAGTTACACTAACTACAGTGTCAAATTGATCCCTAATTTTTAATATTTCCCTATTTTTACGAGTGTACCAATCTATTTTTAAGTAGTTCCCAATGCTTATTCATTATCATCCGATGACCAATTTCTTGGTGGTGGCGTTTGTTGTTATTGTTTTCTTGTAATTTTTATGGTGTTGGTGGCAAGAAGATAGTTTTTGTGGGTATTTCGAATCACTTGAGGATGGTATTTAATGGGATGTATATCACTTCCAGTTCTCCGTAACACCTATCTGGAAAAATGATTCTATCGAAACTAGACAAGTTAACATTTAACAATTGAATAACAATATAACATGGCGACCCTGCACTGTTGCTGTTGGACATAGCTCCAGTGACATTGGAACAAAAAAAAAAAAATCACACGTTTGACGTGGGAAAATCATCAGCGATGCTCCCAACTCACTACAGACAGAATACGAGTATGAGGGGTTCTAACAACTATGTGATTTTCTCCTTCAATTGAAAATTTTGATTGTTTCCAATGCTAATATTTTCTACCGTTTTTCTCTCGGTTTGGGTTTATATTGATTGAAATTGAATCTCTACCCAACATGATTTTATTTTATTAATTTTTTTTAAAAAAAAAAAAAAAAAAAAAAAGGTAAAATTACCACACAAGTTTTTGTCCCCTGTCTCATCAGAGGTACCGTAAAAAAAAACTGCGTAATTTTATTTTTAATCGTAGCTTAGTCGTTTGGCAGAATACTGAGAATAATAGTCAATAATAATACTATGATTTGCTAGGGGATGCTGACGTCCAGTTCTTATTTTTATTACTGCTCAGTTATTACTCGCCTTCTTTCAACTGAAAGTCCATACTACAACTGTCCGACTCAGGAATTTTTTTAACTCACAATTCATTTACTATCACTAAAATAAATTAACGCGTCAACGCTTTTCTATGGTGATTTCAATTAGAGCCGGATATTGCAGAGTTTAAACTCGGTGGCAACTGAGCGAGCAATAACTAAAATTAAAAACAAGACTAAATAAGAAATAGTCTATTCAAATTTTGAAATAGGTGAGATGTCCCTAAACATGGCCAGGAGAGAACAATCTCTATCTCCATTTAAAAATCAATGATGGTTCAGTTCGAAATTCCCTGGATCGACAAGCACCTAATGAAGGCTGACAAGCACAACGACAAAAGTAAAACGATGAGGACAATAGTTCGCATGTTAATAATGAATGGTAATTCCTCGTCCAAGAAATTCATGTTAATTATAAAAAAAAAAAGACACTGAAATTATTTCATCTCGACTTTAAAGTATATTTCTTTTATTTTTTCATTGATTAAAAAGTTCTAAATTTAACGTGATTCCATTATTAAGAATTAAGATTCAATTGCAATTGGTAGAATTATTACTATCTGTAGTCAAAGATTTATGAAATAAATATTTTCTTAAACTTGATTAAAAAAAAAAAAAAAAAAAAAAAATTTTTTTTTACATGTCCTCCCCTTTCTTCCCGGTCTCTTAAACGCCACGCCCACTTCCTACAAGTTTATTTTAAGGCTCCACCCAGAGAAGATACCCCGGCTTTGATTGAGGCAAAATATAGAGAAAAAAAATGTTGGGATTTTAACAGTTATGAAAATTAATTTGACAACGAATTGTTAAATCAACGAAAATAATTATCCAAACTTTATTACAAAATAAAAATAAAGGGATTTCATTTTGCATAAGCATTTTCTTCTAGGAAAAAATCTATAACAGTGGAGAGTGGAAACAATTTTTCATAAAATTGTTCTGATAAAAAAAGTTATATATCGTTTTCATATATTTTATAAACAAGGTTACAAGTCTGATTAAAAATGACCGATTATGTTTGATTTTTATCAAACTTAGTTTATTATTTCTATGTTCTTTTTCAAGTCTCATAGTTTTCTGAGGGGAGGAGTAAAAGAAAACATGGAGCAGCCCAAATTTTCATTCTTTTGATTTGGGCTGTTTAAGAAATGAAATGTCAAATGATAAAAGAAAACTGAACCTACCCAGCTTTTTTTTTTTTTTTGACTTTTGAGACCAAGTTTGTTTTTTTAGTTTTTTTTTGTAATAATGGCAACAAATCAGAACAAAATTTTAAGTTGCCGACAAAAAGCATTTTTTTTTTGACTCGTACTTAAACTTATCCGTGAAACTAACTCACAGTCGCAGACCTAGGGCTCCCTTTTTATTTTCTTTTTCATTTTTAACGCCGGGAAACACACATCAAATACACAAACAGCCAGAGAATTAATGCCAAACAGCTGATAATTTAGATCTGGTCTCATTCATGACTTGATGTTACTGACAATGACCATGATTTTCCCTTTTCCGTATTTTTTTTTGTCGTTATTAGGACGAATTTATTTCCCATCCACTGTACCCACGCAAATAAAGTCTGTCCTACATTAGAAACTTATTTTTACTTTACAAAACCTTTCATCTCATTTTTAACTGAAAAAAAAAATGTAATTGTTAAATGTTAAGTTAACAATGAGTACATTTCCTTTTTTTCAGCGATTTATTCTTGGCTATATTTCTGTGTTTGTTATGAAGTTAAAAATTGGCTCGTTTACAATAATTTGAACAATTATTTTAATTTTTCTTAAACATTTGTAACTGCTTTTTAAAAAGTAGAGAATGTGATAAAGTTGACGTCTACGGCCTTAAAAATCCACTAGCTTGCGTGAGTGCTAGTTTTATCATATTTTTTATGAATGAAAAACTCGCTTTTTTGTTGTTGTTTTTCAAACACAGCGAAAAAAGGGAATCAAGGACAGTTTCCTAGGGATAAACATTTCCAATCATCTTGAGGTAAATGGTTAAAAAAAAGAAAAAAACTCTTAGATTTTGTTTGCTATGTCTAAAATAAAAGGTGCTGAAAAGTCTTTAACCCACTTCCTAAAATTTGGCCAAATGATCAAACAAAAAAACTAAAAAGAAAGATTTTTTTTTTCTAAATTCATTTCCTTGATCAGGTCGAGAACTTTTCAGCACCCCCTCGTTAAAAAAAATCTTTTTCTCTATGGATAATAGTCTTCTTACATTTTTCATTTTTTTTTAAAACAAATTATTTCAGATTTTATAAATTTTAAGCTAAAAAGTCATCTGTAAAAAAATATTTTGATATTTTCTTATCCTGCTTTCTCCTTGATGTTTTAAAACGTTTTTTTTTCTCTCTCTCTATTCAAGACATTCTCTAAGATATTTTTAACATTTTTTTTTTTCCTCCTGATGGAAGGCAAAATGAAGCAACAATTTTTTAAATTGTTAAATTAACAAAAAAAAAAAAAAAAATGTTACAACTGGAACCGACGGAATAATACAAAAAAGTTGTGTTTTGTCCACTCAAAAGAAACGTCTTTTAAAACCTTCCAAAATATTTTTAAAGCTAGTTTTCGCTTGCATATGATTATGAAAGAAGAAATCTTATTTTATTTTTAACCATCATTCATTATTTAAAAACAAATAATAATACTGACTACTAGTTTTCGATGTCAACATCTATTCTAAAAACATAAGTACTTTGAAAAAAAAAAAAATTTCTGTTGTTTTGCTAATAATTCTGAATTCAGGTACAGAGTGAAAAAAAAAAAAAAAAACGTGTACACAGGAAATTTATCATATAGAATTTTTACACTAAAACTTACTTATGCAATATGGAAAAAAAATTACTGAACAAAATAAATAAAATAAAAAAATCCTTGTGTCACCGTCGGTATATCTATTTACTTTCTTACAAGACCGCAACAGTAGACTACTCCATGGCAATCGAACTTAGCAATGCAAGTTGAAATAAAGAAAGTCTTTAAAAGAAAAAAAAAAAGACAAATCAAAATTTTGCTTAATCGTTAGAAAGAAATAATTGTAAAGTGTAAACTTACAATTTAAGATTCATTTTTATTCCTTTCATTTCAAACCAACCATAACTTTTGTTTTATTTGAATTCAATCGTCGACTCTACAGCTTTACTGTAGCGATGGCTTTGAAACACTTCTGTCGACTTATTTGTCCACGAATGACCCGGTGCCAGATTAAAAAACTAATAAATATCAAATTATTGTGAATTTCCATCAAGTTTTTTTCCTTCCTAAATACTGCCACTACCACCAGAAGAAAACTTAGGGTGTCACTTAGTTTTTGAAATTCCAGGCTGAGAGGAAAAACAAGTGATTTTTTTTAATATTCCTCATTGCATTGAGTTACGAACAGTTTATGGAACCGCCAGAATAAAATTTATTTTATAAAAAGTGCACATTCGATAAGTTACTTATAAGTATCAATTTATAGAAACATTGGGAAATAGGATTTCAAGTGTGAGTTTTTTCAGGTATATTTTTTTTCACTTATATAATTACTTAAAAATTAATTAACAAAAAAAATCATAATTTTATGAATGGAATTGGAATGGAAACTTGCGCAACACTGCAACAGACTTGAAGTTTATTTTTTTTTACTTATTTTTAGTACTTTGGTTTTAATTTCTTGGAACACAACAAGTGTTTGTCTTTTAAGTCCATATTATTACAAATATTAAATAAAAAATAAGGCAATTATTTTTTGGAGAGTTAAAAAAAAAGAAAAATAGTTCGATCGAGTTTACTATGATTGAAATTGGATCTGTAATTAAAAAAAGTCTTTCTATTCCCTCCCACTTTTTTCTCATTTTTATTATTTCTTCTGTGTCTGTAAAGAAAAGGTTTTTGATGGGGATTTTTTTCCATCTGATCATGTTGAAAATTTAGCAACTCTTTTTAAAATTTCTCTCCTGACAGTGATGGTTGCGTGAGGTAAATTGTGCGGAAGGGGCCTGAAGAAGATTAAGGGGAGGAGGAAAGTGAATCTGTGTGAAGGAGGAAGAAGAAAGACGTAGTGAGGCCCTTCTTGATTTCTTCTTCTTTCGAATATTAACAGAGAGAAAGCAAAAAGCGGTTTTGGTCGTGTTGTTTGGGGTTGTCGGAAGGGCAAGGCAGGCAAGGTGCGTGGGGGTTTGCCTATCAAGCGACAGAGGCCAACAAGATGGCAGACATGGAAGAAGGGCAGCAGGCCAGCAGTGGTGGACACCAGCCAGAAAAAAGGAAAAGAGGACGTCCTCGGAAGCCTAAACCAGACCAGGTTGGATATACATTTTTTTTAATACTCTTCTCTCATTTCCGATATTTGTTGACAAAATTTTTCTCTTTACTTTGTCTATTTTTCTTTTACAAACTAAACCTCAATTAATTGAGTGAGATGCATTTTCCCTTTGAACAACACCTCTCTAAGACTAAGCAATTGTTCCTTGTTTTTTCCTGGAAATAAGACAATACGACAGTGGGAGAGGAGGAGGAAGAAAGAAAGAGATATGGTTGTTGAAGTATTAACTTGGAATCATCGAGGTGTTCTAAGTTCGATCTCTGCAAACTTTTGCTCTCTATCCTATAACACTTTTTAAAAATTTTAACAAATATTATATATATATTTCTTTTAATGTATCTCTCTTGCATCTACTAATTAATGACAGAAAAATAGCTTGAAAAATTAAAGTTCTTAATAAAGGACATTCACTTTCTCTAAGTTGGCCAAATAAAGCAATCGGACTAAGTTAAAAAAAATGTTTATTAAACTAGTATTTTTTCTTCGTATAGTTTTAAAAGAGCAAATAGTGTTTTCGCGAATGTTTACTTTTTACGCTGTATCAACTATTTTTTTCTTTTAAAACTTAGTTATTTCCATTGTTCAATTTGTTGACGATGTGTCCTGATTTTTTTTTTTTGTTTTTTTTTTTTTTTTCAAGGATTTATCTGTAACTGTGTTACTGTTAACGTTTAAAATAAATCCACTGTTCGCCTTTTTGGTTTCTATTTGTCTTTTTTTATATTGAGCACTTTTAAATAGTTCAAATGTGTTTTTTTTTGTTTATTTTATTTTAAAACTAGACATTGAAATAACTGAAAAGTTAAAACAGCTTGTCGCAACTATTGAAACTTTTTTTTACAGCGACGTGACAGTTTTTATTTTAAGACTAAGAGTTATTATATTATCTTGAAATATGCACACTAGATCTCTAGACCTAAATAAATCCAGTCGTCAATGTTGGCTGGACACATGGAAAGTGTTTTTAATGAATCTAAAACAAAATTTATTTATTGATCACCTCCGCATAGAACAAACTCAATAACTGTAATTCTGAAATTTATTAATAATGCTTAAAAAAAATTCTCCACAAACATTTTGTTTTTAATAATATAATTAATTTTTTAAAAAGTTAAAGTAATTGATAAGTTTTAAAAAAATCAACACAAGTAAATAAAAGGAAAATATGCAATATTTTTAAACAAATTTGACATTTTTGTTAAGTACGATAATATTCGAAATTATTTTTTATTCAAACTGTTTTAATAAATTACTTGTTTCTTATTTCTCCGTTAATTTAATTTGCTAATTAAAACTTTAAAATAAGTTGAAAAAGTAAACTAGTGTTCATTATCGATTGAAAATAGTTTACTTTTTTTTTACTTAAAAAGTAAACTTTATTTTCAAGTGTGAACGGCTTCTTAAAAATAGCATTGTTTTTTCATTACTTATCCGTTTAATTTACTAAAGATGAATTTTATCAAATACAGTAAAAAATTTTTTTAAATGTTTGAACAATTTAAAAAAGCTTTAATAATTTTTTCTTCTTGTGTCAAAATAAAACAACAAAAACTCACGTGTTTTGTTTGTTTACTTTTTTGAAGACTCTAAGCAGGAGAAACAGTTTTCTTTTTTTAACGAACATTGTTTAACCCGATCATTTCATAGCAGAACTTAAACATCAGTTAATTGATGCTAAAAATATTTTCCTAATTATTTCTGAAATAAAGAGATATCGATCTAAATAAGAGCGACAACGAGTTAAAAAAAAAAAAGAGCCACGACGATTTCAAAATGGCTGTCACTACTAATGTTATCAATATTTTTCTTTTTCTTTGATGAAAATAAATCCTCCTCCTTCTCCTTCTCCTCCTCCTCCTTTTATCGACTACCAAAGTAGTAGTAGTAGTAGTAGTGATAAAATCTAAAGTTTGATATCTCAATGTAAGAATTTCCCTTTTTTAAAAATCTTTTGTAAACATTTTTAAGTTATAAGCGGACGGTCCATTTTTAAAAGAAAACAATAAATAAATAAATATTAATTTAATTAAATAATGTAAAAAAAAAATTAAAGTAAACATTTTTTTAAAATAAATAATAATATTTGACTTCAAATATCTGTAGTTGAGTCGAATTTTTACTTAGTTTCACTATGAAATTTGATCAGGTTTTTTTATATAAACTTTCGGGGGAAAAGGCAAAAATGAAGTGTAAAGAAAGAAAGACCCATCGACCTCTCTAAATCCCTCAGTTTTTTTTTCTTCTGTCGTTCTTTTGCATTGTCTTTTAGAATTTAATTGACGTATGAACAAAAAATGTATGCTGTTAAAAAATCACGAGTTCCATGACCGGCCCGGCTTGTTTGTTTGACTGAAAAAAAAAAAAAAATGACCATTAATATTTGTAAAAAAAAAAAAAAAAAGAAAAATCATTTTCTCTCTGTTAGTAATGGTTTAAGAAATATTCATTAAATGTTCGCTAGTTTAAGAAATACTATATGACTATGACTAACAAGAAGAGGAACGAAAAAGGAAAGAATTAAAAAAGAAAAGAAAAGTAACCTTTCTTTCCGTAAAAAAAAAAAAAAAAAAAAATGCGGGGGTGGCATTTACTTACTTGGAGGTCTGTCGACCTACTTGGGGGTAAAATAAAGAACATTCGTGGGAGAAAAGTCTTATTTTTTTCTATAATTAATTTGTTTTGGTTTGACATTGTTTATTATCTAGCTTCATTCGCCCACATAAGTGACTTTATTCTCTTTTATTAAAGGAAATAAATACACACGATTAGTTTACTTTTTTTTTACTTACTACTTTATCTTCCTTGAAGCATTTCTGGGTTTGTTGATCTTTTTTAGTAATTAGTTTGTTTTTTTCCTCTCATTTTGTCAGTTAAACTTTCTCGTTAAGTGTATGATAAATTTTGTTGATTTTATGCATTGTGTAATATTTATTTATTTTAAATAATTAGATTAAATTTCTTCTTTTTAAAATGTATGTATATCTCAAAGTTTGAAGATGTTTGGCACTACCAAAAAATATTGGAAACTACATGTGACCACAAAGAACGTCCTCTCATCCAAAGTACGATTTCTCATTTGTACCCCACCAATTTTAAAAATGTTAGTTTATTTATTTTAAAATTAAATTCTTTTCTAAGTAAATTAACTTTTTTGTTAAATAATCAATGAATCGATGTATTAATTATTATTAATATTAGCATCTAAAAATCATTATGAAAGAAAGAAAGGTGTACTGTACAGAGACAGTTTCTTTTTTCTTAGGTAAAAAAGAATCACATTTAAAAAAAAAACAAAAAACGATAAAACAAAAATAGAATTTTGAATTTTTGTGATTGGTGACAATCATTAGAAAAAAAAAATTTCTTTTTTTTTTTTTTTTTTTTTTTTTTAACCTGGATGGTTGATTAGAAAGAACATAATTGCTTTGTAAGGAATAGTAAAACTAAAAAATAAAAATATATTTTGATTTTATTTAAGAAACGAACCATTTCTCTTGCTTGAGATTTTTTTAAAGCATTATTTGAAATTTTTAGCAGTTAGTGTTATATCTTCTGTGTGTAATAAAATTATAAAACAAACAAAGCTAATATTTTTTGTTTTTATTCAATATTCATTCGGTAGAAATAGTTTAAATAATTAATGAAATTATATTTAAAATGTTATTGCAATATTTTTGTTTCTTCAAAAAATAAATAACGTAAATTTAGGTACTTCCACTAAATCGTTGAAAAGGGGCATACCCTGATGAAAAAGTGCCCCAAACTTAATAAAACATTACATGTGTAAAAATTCTAAAATGGAAATAATTTCATGAAAATAAAACTAGGTAGGTTTTTAATTTATTTTATTCTTTTAATTTTGAAATTATTCATTTTTTAATTTCCTTATAGACTTGTAATAAATGTTTATTATTAAATAAATTTGACATAAGGCGGAAAATTGATTTGGTAATTGTAATTTTAAGCAAAAGTTTTTATCTTTTAAACTTTTTTATTAAACCATGAAAAAATTTCACACTTAACATAACATCAATCTGAAAGTAATGTTTTTTATTTTATTATAAATTTTATGTAATAAAATATTAGTATTTTTAATATTTTTATTTTACTCATGTTGATTTGTTTTTGTATCAGATTATTTACTTTTCTTTCTCTCCTCCATTTTCCCACTCTGTACATATCTCTTCTTTCTTGCAATCTTTTCAGTGAAAAGTGACGTTTTCACTTTTCTTTTTCTTCATCTCTCTCTTTCCTCTCTTTCCTTCCTGTTTATTTTTATACTCTCTCTCTCTCTTACCCTGCATTCTCCTCCTCCTTTCACACTCTTTTTTTCTCCCCTTTAATTTTCTCCATTTTCTTTCTTTTCTCACCACCAACTTTCTCTATTTGTTGTGTAAACTTTTAAAAGAATCAGAATTTCATTACAAGTTCCAAACTTTTTTTTTCTGTGTCCCTTAATTCTGAAATCTCCTTCCTCAATTATTCGACCTACATCTCCTCAACCTCTTGTCTCTGTTTTCTCAGCTACCCTAGCTCTTACCCTCTGGTCCAGTTCCCAAGGCATTATTACTGTTGGCACTTTGCTGGACTGTAACTATTAACAGCTGCTCTCATCTTCCCAAATGCCAGCCTCCACAATAGCTTGCAGGTCATGTATTTTCTCTGAGGTTTAACCAGACAGCAGACAACATTCTTCAGTGTCCACTTGGAGCTAGTGGTCAGTGTGACATGCATGGCTCACCCCTTGTCCACCAGTCTCACTTGGCATCATTTTCCTTTACATTTCTGGCCATTAGATTCCTAGCTTTCATTCAATCTTTTATTGCAATATTATTTTCAATTGGAACAAACTTTTCATTTAGGGGAAATATTGACATAAAATAAGAATAAAAGTAATACTTTTTTTCATATGGCTTGCATATAAATAATGGTATAAAACAATCTTTGAAGGTTTTTAATATTGTATCAATATATATTAGGCATGTTTTGTGACTGAGACAGTTGTTTATTTGTAAAAGGTCACAGTTTTAAATGCTGATTTTCAAAGCAGAGATTTTTCATTTGTAAATAAATACACCATCTTACTATTTTTAATCTTGAGCCTGATGAAAATAAATATGTTATATCAATATTTATTCTCTCTTTTGTCTATACTGTAAGACTTCACTGCCCATGGAACTTTGGTTTGACCCAATCAACAGAACTTTCATGTTCAAAACCTCTATAAAATAAAATCCATTTTGCAAAATCCATTTCAAATGAGTAAAATATAAACAAGAGACATAAACATAAATCATTAACAATAATAGTATTTTGAAAATATAAATAAATTTAAATGTTCCCATACTTATCAAATTTTGTTTCCCATAGTTATCAAATTTTGAATGAAAAAGCTTACAAATAAATTTTTAAAATGTTTCATTCATTGAATTCTGAAATGTTTTGTTTCTGATTAATTTTTTTTTTTAAATTTTGTTTGCACCATAAGCAAAACATTTTTAGTGATGGGAAGTTGCATCCACTCTGTCATTCAATGGGTTTACAGTGTTGAGTAAAATCTCAACCCAATATATTGGTTGCATATTGCTCATGTTGCTTTAATTTAACTTAATAACAGGAGATATTTTATTAGTAAAGGCACCAAAGTGCAAAAGTAGTGATGTAAACAATTCTGATATGGTAAAGAGAAGTAAAGTGTTACTTTTAAGTGAAAAATGAAAAATTCTTGACTTTATAAGTAAAGAAAAGTTTTTTAAAAAATCTTGTTAAAATCTTTGATTCATTAAATTATTAAGGACGAAAGGAAAATAGAAGCCAGTGTAGGTGTTTCACCATAAACAGTTAGTCATGGTCATGGTGCATGAATATTATAGAGTAAAAAAGGGAAAAGATTTCAATTTGTGGGTAGAAGGTCTAGATAGAAAATGTGTTCCAATTGATGACAATGTGGTATGTAAAGATCCTTCAGCCTATATGAAGATTTTAGCAAAGAATATCCTGATACTAGTGACAGCAAGCCATTTATTGCAAATAAGAAATGGTTATGATTTAGGCATAGATTAGGACCAAAGAATCTGAAAATCATTGACTTTTTTTATGTCCATTAGATCTTAAATTCATAAAAGTGAAAATAGACAGAAGAAATCATTGAAAGGCAGATTAACTCTTATACTATGTGGCAATGCTACATTTTCATGCTCTCAGGAACAAAAAAGTCTACCAATGTTCTGACTATATAATCAAAAACAATGGTAATGACAATTTTATTTACTAAATAATTTCAACAAAGTTTATTCCAAAAAGTTTTAAAAAATTTGGAAAGTTTGAAATCCCTTTAATAATAGACAATGTACTTGAGTCAGTTATGAAATTAGAAATGTTGAAGTTGTATTTTTGCCTCTAAATAGATCACTGCTTAGCCTCTTGACCACTGTTTCAAGACCACTTATGCCTACTTGCATATGTGACTACATTTGGGCAACAGCCGATGTAGACCCTAATCTTAGTCCTTGAAAAATTTACTATTGTAGATGTAATAACATTAATCAAAGTGACAATGGCTGAATTAAAACCAAAAACTATAAATGCCCACAGGAAGAACATATGACATGATGTTATTAATGATTTTAAAAGCTCTCTTGAGATCATTGGTGATATTAAGAAAATCTTTGATGCAGCAAGAGAAGTTTATGGAAGGAGATTTGTTAATATGCTTGATGAAGAAGTGAAAGCAAAATCTGGAGGATACAGGGAAGTATTAACAAATAAGAAATTTAAAGAAATTATTAAGTCATTTATTAATAAAGATGAAGAAACTGAAGCAGAATTAGGAATGTGGATGTCACTGAAATTTGCCACGGTCTTTAGAATGACTTGAAGCAAAAGAAAAACATTGATACTTTAGTGTAAGGAAAATTCTGAGCCATATTGCAATATTCAAAACACATATCAAATCATGAACATTATGATTAATTCAGGATTTTAAAATTGTTCATGTAATCCATGATATTATGGGTAAGATTAATTAAGCAAATATGTAAAACATTATTGCTATATATAATTCAGTCAAATTATATGAGTGATGCAGCAAATATTAAAAACATAAAGGATGTAAACAGATAACCAAATTTTAGTCTGAAGTCAGTAAATTTAATATTAATAATTAAAAAGAAAAGTTAATCATTTAATACTTAATACTCATCTTTTCTGCTACAAAACTTAGGCAAAATATTAACTTTAGAGACATGCAGACTTTCCAAAGTATACATTTTGGCACCTACATAAACTATTTGTAATAGCCTCCTCTTCCAGGTTTTTGGTGTGAAAAGATGAAAATTGTTCAGAGGGCTATGAATAAATTAAGATCATTACAGTAGTGTTAACATTTAATGCTAATCACAAAAATTACTGACTTTGATTTAAAATATATTTTAAAATGTTAAGGTACTTACTCTATATGCATTGAAAATTGGAAACGAAGGGATTCTCTCTTATTAGAAATTAATGCAAACATAACCAAAGATTATTTCATATAGAAACCTGAGATTTATAGAACAGCCTACATTAGTATTTTGTGGATAGTGTCTAATTTCAGTAGCCATAAATAGTTCTGTAGGTAAGCAAATTCACCAGATCACCAGATGTTAGCCACATAAAAGCCTTTGTCCAGTTATTATTACTGGACAATATTCTGTCTTGAAAATTGTTGCTTAAGGTTCTGATATCAAGCATTTTCTTTGTTCCACATTTATGCTGGTGCCACCTCAAAATTTTTAAAGAGCACAAAATAAGATAAAAATATAATTTTTATTATCTGCTGATTATTTTAAACTTTAAAAATTATTAAAAAGAAAAAAAAGAAAGACTTAATAAATAAAATTTTACGACCATATTTTTTATCAGGGCAGGTGTGTTACATCAATATAATTTTCAGCATCATCACTTGACCATTGTTGTTTTTATCATATTTTTTTTTTCTGATATAGTTTTTAGCCATGTTCTGAAAGTTTCACAATATTTGCTGTATAGAGAAATGATGAATTAAGTGTATTGACAATAGGTTGTTGGGAAATAAGTATTTGTTGTGCAAAATAAATACTTATTTGTCATTAGGTGATCAACTTGTAGGACCTCAGCATTTTCAGAATCTACAAGTTTTCATTTATACCTGAACAAAGTCAGCTCAATCAGCAAAACTTTTCATGGTCAAAGATTTGACTCCACCAAACCTACTTTGTAAAATATGTAACAATGGAGTCATGTATAAGCAATAACAAAATTGCATAAATCTTTAATAATACAGTGTACAGCAGAAATACCTCCCACATAATGGTAAGATATTAGTGGCAATGTTGTCTTCATCTAGTTAATGTCATACCTTTATGTTGGAGGTATTTCTGCTGCACACTACTATTTTGAAAATCTGAACAAATCATTTGAAATGTCATCAGATCTTTATAAGAAACACTCAGATTAGTAATAATAATTATAAAAAAACAAAACTAACTTAACTACTGAAATTTTTTTTGTTTAATTCATTTTATGTTTACAGTTGGTTTGTTTAAGCTAAATGTATTTTAATGGGGGAGTCTTTCCTCACAAATCTTTTATGTAAAAATTTGGTACTTTTTTTTTGTTTAGGAAAGGCATAAAAGTTTTAATTTTACCTTATTTTAATCATGTATCAGTTACCTGGTAAAGATTTTTGAACTGGTTCACTATTATTTAACCATCTTGTTGTTTTTGAATTTATCACTGATTATATTCTACTGTACTTGTGTATGCTCTTTTTGAATGCTTCTATATACCTTAGTACAAAGCCAATGATAAATGGAATGTACTCATCATAATTAAGATAAAAAAAAAACAAACAGTTTAAATAACTTTTTGAAACAAATGATCTTTGAAGGTGAAGGTCACTCTAAATAGTAACATAACGGCTTTTTGGTAACATCTTGATGATGTGATTTGAGAAGCAAAATTGTTTGTACAAATATAAATAGGTATAAAGACTGATGAATATTTTAACACTGCCAAATTAAATCCCATCAAACATGAACTTTGAGTTTTATAATCAAAACTTATTACAGTTTTACAAAAATGTTAATTTTAGGGTATTAGCAGTTATAATTAATGATATTAAAAATTGTGTTGTGTACATAATGTATCATCAGATTTCAACTAAATTCCCTATATCTTTAAGCCATTGAAGTCTTACCTTTTTAAATAATTTTTTATATATCTAATTAAATTAATGTGGATAAAACAATTTTGGATCCTATATATATATATATATATATATATATATATATATATATATAGCCAGAAGTTATTTTAAGAAAGGTTACAAGATTGAACTCCAAGTTTATGCATTGTTGCTGTCACATCTGATCTTGGGCTTCTGCTATGTATTTAGTGATTCTTGATAAAATCCAAAGAATCTGCAATGTTATTGGTCCTGACCTGGCATCTCAACTTAAGTCCCTTTCCCACTGCTATGATATAGCTTCCATGTGCCTTTTTTCTAATTGTTCTGATGAACTTTCCTCTACAGTATCTAGGCTTTGTGAATTGAAGCACAGTACTAGATTGGCAGCAGGGTATCATCATTTTACAATTGAAATGGTTCGATGTAACCATGCTGTTTCTTCAACTTGCACTTCTCACTTGTGGAACTCTCTTCTGACTTCTTGCTTTTCCAGTCAACTTTGATCTTCAAAAATTTAAATGTAATGTCAATCATTATCTTCTGTCATCTTAATTTCTGTCCTTTTATTGTTTTCTCTCTTTAATGTGTTTTTTTTTTTTTGTATATTCTCTCTCACTCAGTAAATCCTTGTCATAGTGGCTTTATTGCCTTGTTTGGGGGTGAAATGATTAAAAAAAATAGGGACTTAGCTACATTTGAAAGCCCATTGCTAATAAATTTAAATTAACATTCTTCTCTTTAGTAAACCTAAGTTAGCTCAGTTTATTTTTAGAATATTCCCCAATGTCAAAAGGTCTTGAAATTCAAAATTTAATGCCACTGATCTTTCAAATATAGTTAACTCTGTATTCAGCCCAATTAAAAGCCAATATTTTTAATGGTGTTTTTATTTAATATTTTTTATAGGGAAATCTGAGCACTCTATATTGGTGCTATACAATTTTCCAATTTCTGTTTCTCCTGAAAAATGTTATCACACACACACACACACATCTCTCTCTCTCTCTCTCTCTATATATATATATATATATATATATATATATATATATATATATTGTTTCTCTCAATGTATAATTATAACTACCATATGTTTGTATTTTATTATTAGGTTGGTGCAAAAATAATGACGTAATAATGTCGTTTTTTGACGTATTTTTTAACGTCAAAAAACATTATTACGTCATTATTTTTGCACCAACCTAATACTTTCTTTTACATGTATATGATCCCATCAATAACATTATTTAGTCTGAAGAAGTCCTTTTGAAGAGCAGAACACATCACATAAGATGTTTTACATTTTGTCATTCAATTACTCACCATATAGAGTTCATATATCATCTCTCATATATGAGTATATTTCTCTCATTATATGTGAAATTTTTTTTTCATTTTAACTGGAGTGAATTTGAAATTTAGATGTTGCTGCAAGAAACTGATATTCAATTCTAAACTTATCTATAGCAAGAACCTCTTATACTTTCCAATAGAATACAAACTTGAGGAAAACCAAAGAATGCATTGGCCAAAATATTGTGATAAAACCAACAGGGACTGTTTGGCAATCCTGGACCTTAATGCCTGCAAAAATCAGTGTCAAAAAAAACATCCCCTCCCACTGATACCGCTATTATTATAAATACCTTCACTCCTCAGTAATGTTTGTTTTAAAAAGTGATGATTAGAATTTTAGTAATTTTAGTAATTTTCTTTGTTCTTGAGAAAACAATAATATAGAAACTATTTATTAGATTGTTTATTGGAATGGTTTACAAAATATAGCTAATTGTTTCAAACTTTATAAAATGGTAAATAAGGATTTTGTTATAGTTTATTCACATTTTTATAATCTAGTAAATTTTTATAAGTTTGTATAAAAATTGTTTTCCAATATCTTTTTTATATACTGGTAAATGGTAAATATTGCATTAGCCTTTTTAATACAATTGTATTGGTTTTTAGAATGTAAAATAAAAATTCACTCTCAAATTAGGGTTTAAGTTTTATTACAATTCTAATAATCGCTTTTTAAAACAAATGAACATTGCTGAGGAGTGAAGGTAGTTAAAATAATAGCAGTGTCATGGGAAAAATCATCCTTTTGACACTTTTTTGCAAGCATTAAGGCCCAAGTTTTTCCGAATTTTTTGTGAATCAACTTCAAGGATCAATTACTATCTATCCTGCTTATATTCACTTCCTTCTACCTCCTGTTACATTCAGTAACTCACTCTACCATTAGTGGCTCTTGAGTCTTGTCATGAGTGATCTATAATAAAAAAAAAAAATTTAAAAAACTTATTCAATGAAATATTTATCATGAGTTTATTCAGAATTTGAATATTTCAATCTGTAAAGCAAAGTGAAGTTACAAAAACCTTTTGCTACTAAGTGACAAGGTTCAAAATTTCAAACTTTCCTGAAGAATATCAAATGCAACAGGCAATGCTAGAGGCTACATTGGCTGAAATATTTTGTTTTAAAACAGCAAAGATGAGAACGGGAGCCAAGAACACCATCACCTCTCAGAAATTCAGGAAAATTATTGATGATTTCAACTCTATCCAATGCAAAAGTATTTTGATTTTCAGCTTTGATCACAGTACTTTTGGAAATATTTGATTAAATTATTATTGCTTCTAAATCTTATGGCAAAGGTTACCCCCATGTACTGGGCCATGATCAACTTTATTGATTTAATTGTCAAAGTGGCAATTACATGTAAGTAAGAGGTCTGATCAAAAAGTGTCTGGACTGGAGCTATAAAAAGAAAACTACAATATATATCAATTCAGTATTTAACCTCCTTTGAAGTAGTCCCCTTCTTTAGCCACACACTTTATCTAGTGTCGTTTCCATTGATTGAAGCATTCCTGGAACTGCTTTTTTGGGATAACAAGCAGTTGTCTTATGTTCTCTCAGATTTCCTCAACATCTTGAAATCTTATTCCTTTCAAGCTGGTATTTGATTTTTGAACAGAAAAAAGTCACCGGGGTAGATAGTTCCATGTGACATGCCTTTTCTGGTTACTGAGACATTAGGTTTATAAGTCCAAAATATACATTCACTTAGGGCACGTGGCCCAGTAAATAAGTATTGATTGAAGTAATTCAGTGACTTGATCCAAAGTGTTGTGAACAAAATCTTGGAGAGTTGTGTTACTAAAGGGAAGTTAGTGAAACTGAGAAATCCAAAACTGCTTAACTGGTTTGCTGATGTCATTAAGATATAGGCAATTTTAAGGATGTGCGTGTAAAACAAAGAAGAAAAAGAGTAATTTTCAAACACTGATACTAAATTTGGTCACTGCATAAAAATAATCTACTAGGTCATAAATGACAGTAAAGTTAATTTGCATTCTGTATCTGACATATTTTGTAAATGAGAAGCTCTCAAATTGGAGAGTGTCTTTTTGCATTGTGGCATTTCAACCATTTTTCAAGTTCTTATAAAAATAAAAGTATGTAAGACACACCTAAGCTGTTTATTTTTGTAACTCACAGTAAATATTAACTATTGTTACCAAGTTTAACATCTGCACATGCAATATCCTTAGATTTTTCTTTTTACACATCCTTAAAATTGCCTATATTTTAATAACATCAGCAAACCAGTTAAGCAGTTTAAGAAAATTTTTACCACATATATTTACATATTTGAACACCATGTGACAAGTTTCATTTTGTGAACAAATTTCTGTGTATGGTTAAAACATTTTTCAAGAAAAACTTATGTCAAAATCATGATTTTGACATCTTAGAAATTTGATACTTAAGAAAATATGAAGCTGAAAATTGGTACCTATATAATTTCCTATTTAAATAAACATTTTACCGTTATTCCAAAGAATTTATATGCTATGGGTTCTTAAAAATGGTTTTTCAGTTGCTCTACAACTTTAAGTGAACAAAAAAACTAAACTAGAATATTAAAATATGAATTCCATTTTATTAGATTTTTTTTTTAATTTTAGATACATGAAGTCAAAATAGTGGAAATGCATCATAATTTGTTCATGTTAAACATTTTTACTCAAATATATACATAAATCGGGATTGTTAGTAAGATAAAATTCACATGAAGATTATTTTTAAAAGAAATAAACAAATATTTAGCTTTAGAGATAATGGTCAATATTTTCCCTGATAAGTCAACACTTTACCTCATGACTTAATATTACAATTTATTCAAAATTGCTAATATTTTGATTCTGCAATTTATCATTTAAAAAAAAAAAAAGAAAATAGAAAATTTTGTGTATCCTTTTGTGTAAAATATATCTGGGTGTAAAAAAGCATTGAAAGTTTTTCTACTGCTAAAAAGATAAATCATACTTATTCAGCAAAATATAGATTTTTACATGATAATTGAAAGCAGTAAGGTTTTTTTTAAAAAATGTTTCAAATAAGGTAGTTCAGAGTAAAAACAAACCCAAATACTCACCATTTTCTTATCCACCAATAAATGATAAATCTTAACCTCCTTAAGAAAAAAAACAAAAAAAAATCACTGAAACCTCCATGTTAACTGTTATACAGGCCACTCCTTTAGTATGCTTTCTTTAACATCCTTATTGATATTAATGTTTGAAATTTTCACACCTTCATGTCAGTGGTTTTTCTGCTTAATTGATTCCCCTCAGTTGAGTCTTGTTAGGAATTCAAAGGGCTAAGTATATGGACCTTTTTGTAATTCCAAAATTTCATTGATGTTTTATTCCATTTAAGACTTGACTCAGTAGAATTAAAGAAATCTATAAATGAGAACTTTATATTTCACATCCTCAGTTCCTGGCAGGTCACCAAAATGGAAAGTAATGCTTTATCATTTGGAAATAGTTTGTAAAATGTGGCAGATCATGCATTCATTACTCGGGTGTTGACTTTTTGTAAAAGTAAAGTATGTAAACCTGAGGAAAGGAATTTAGTGATGCGACTGTAAGCCAATATAAAAATCTCAAAACTTGTTAACCTTTACAACCATTGTGATGATCCTGGTCTGTTTGCAGAGTGGCACATTTTTTGTTACTAGCCACAGGAAGAGCTCCTGTGATTGTGTGGGTGAAACTGTTAAAAGGTTAGTAACTAGAGCAAGCCTCATGTGATATGTATACCTGGGTAAAAGATAACACATGTGGTATTAAATTTTTCTTTGTAATAGAAGATGAAATACAAAAAAAAATATATTAAATTTAAATTTGTTGAACAGTTTGTTACCTATAAAACAATAGCTGCCATAAGATCACATCACATTTTCATTTCCTGTTCAAGAAATAGGATCAAAATGAGAAGATTTCTCATTGATAAAATGTACTCTGTTGTTAATTTAGGTCCTGAGACTGAAGGTCCAATTACTGAAGACTGGGAAGGCGCTCAGCCAGGCAAATATGAAGCATGCGTTTATGATGCAAAATGCTGTATGGGAAATATTGAAGACTGTTTTAAATGAACATTCTAACATCCTTGTTACATTCATAAAAATATCTAAAATAAATTTACTGTCATGGCCAGCAAATTATTGGAACAATGAATACTGGGTTCCAGTACAACATATATCATTGTCATGACAAGTTGTTCTAGAAAAATGTATCATCTCAGATAGAATTTTATTCACAAAATGAAACTTGTCACATGGTCTTCAGATGTATAAAAATAAGTGGTAAAAGATTAAAAAAAAAAAAAAAATTTAAACTGTCTAACTGGTCTACTGATATCATTAGAATAGGCAATTTTAAGGATGTTTTTTTTTTTTTTTTTTTTAAAGAAAGAAAGAAATCATGGAATTTTCAAATAGTAATAATGACATTCCTACAATCAGAATGAATATGGTACTGCATAGAAATAATCTATAGAGTTATAAATGATAAATTAATTTATATTTTGTATCTGACATATATTGTAAATAAGAAGCTCTCGAAGTGGACATCGTCTTTTGGCATTTCGGCCATTTTCAGATTCTTATAAAAATATATAGGTACATAAAGACTGACCTAAGCTGTTTATATTTTTTTAAATCTACAGTAAATATTAACTATTGTTACCAAGTTTAAAACTTTGTACATGCAATATCTTTGGATCTGTGAATGTCAGAAATTTATTAAAAACCTTATTTAATAGAATGCAGAAAATGCAGTGAAATTTAAAGATGCTCTGATTTTAAAACTATTAAATATACAGATTTAATATTTGGAATTTATCAATAAATTTAATCAAGGAATACCTGTCAATATTCAGCTGTTGCCATTGGCTGGTTTGCAATGGAATGACCCCCATAATACATATACGTATTGATTGCATGTTAATTGCAGTTTGTTTTTATGTTATTTAAAGTTAAACTATTATTTATAGCTTAAAAATGCAACAATATAGTAATTATTGAACAATAAGTTAATATTTAAGACTTTCATGTTTGTATTGTTTTTGTTTTAAAGCCAGAAGAACCAAAACCCAAAAGACCTCGGGGACGTCCAAGGGGAAGCAAAAATAAAACTACTAAAGTAAGTCAATTATTTATTTGCTAATTAATGCCTTAAAAAATGATGACACCAAAATTTTTTTTTCCAGTGTTTTACTCTTCTAATTTATTGAGTTAATCTTTTCATCTGGCTTCGTAAACATTTTGGAATTCTGTATGCCATGCTCATAATAGACACTGTCACCTGGTATTGCTTTTATTGCAGTTACAGACAAAAATACACTTATTAGTGGTTAATCAAATGGTAAAATGGTGGGGAAAAACTTCAAAATAACACATTTTGGCCATAGAAGGAACTTTGGAATAATTTAATCAATGGAGTCAATTTTATGTATTTCTTATTTTAAATGTTATATTTGGTGGATCATATATGTTTGAGTAGATAGATTCCTTAGTTCTTAAACAGTGTAAATTTACATCTACCAGCCTGTGCATCTGAGTCTTGATAAATAAAATGTGTCTTATAGGGAAATCCACCATCAGATCCGGTGTGCTTACAAGCATCTATAGTTATAACTTAGTTGGCCTCATTCAGTTTTTTTTTTTTTTTTTTTTTTTTTTTTTTTTTTATTATTGCTTTTAAATATCCCACAATGTCACATGAGTCTAAATTGGTAGCAGCATGCTTTGGCTAAAGGAGTGTTTTCCTGATGGTAAAAGGTATACAGGTTCAATTCCTGTTGATATACACAATATTTCTTTAGTAGCAAGCTGTTTTTAATTCCACTGAAAAATCAAGATGGTCCCGTGAGAGAGAGAGAGAGAGAGTGTGTTATTTTTTTTGCATGCAGTCGGTTACCAACTTTTTTCTGATGAACACAAAAAATTGGACTATTCTGAAAACCTCTTGGGAGTCATGCAGATCTTGATTGGTCCAAGTAAAAGTTTCTTATGATATACTATACTTGGTGGTGTGTAACACACACACACACACACACACACATATAAGTTTCCAGCACCTTTTTGAAAACTATAAAACAGAATACATGATAGAAAACTAGTACTTTATTTTAAAAGAATAAATAAAAAATAATCTTTTTTTTTTTTTTTTATAATCAAGTCACCCAAAGCAAGGTAATAATGTCACTAAGATGCAAGAGGAGGAGTGGGAATTGGACAAAAGGCACTCCTCCCCAGTATTTTGAACAGGAGTTTCCTGCTGTTTTATACTGCAAATGTGGTAGATGTATATGACTTTTGACAAGATGCTATACAAAGAGTTGAAAAATTCTTGACCTGATCCACTTCCTAAAAACTGATAAAACATTAGAAATTTATATGGTAGAACTTCTGTACAGGCTCTAAATAGTAATGAGTGGAGGTTTTACCACTGCTCAGAGGGGTCCTACATTGACACTACAAGGAGGTCATTGTCGGTTCTACTTTCCTACCTACCTACAGTGGTGGACATAGTCTCCCACTTCTTTTTATTAGATTCTTCTTTCAACATAGTTTTCTTTCTTGCTTTTCACTTTTGTCCCTCTCCTTATGTTTCCTCTCTGATTCTATTTACTCTATTCTTTTGTTTCTCTACTTCATTGATTCCACCAAATTTTCTTCTCATATAAAAAGAATGCAGAGATAATAAGGTTGGGGAAAAGTATAAATACTTTTATTTATTTTTCCTATTTCTACGTAGTGGCTAACAGAGGGTGTCTCTATGTGACTGATTTCTCCCTGCGTGGGTGCTGATAATAGAAATTAAATAAAAAGGATGAATGAATATTTTATTACTCCTACACCTACACTTTGTTGTGGGAGTTAATAAACCAGTCGGCCAGTTTGGAAAATCAGCGTTTGAAATCGTAGTTTTTGCTCAAGCTTTGAACACTAGAAAGTGAAAGCCTACGATTTAAAAATCCGATCATTGTCTCTTTCTATTTTTTTCTTTTCTTTTCTTACTTGGGTGTTAGGGTTAGGGGGGGGTTTGGTGGTTTAGAAAAAAAAAAAAAAAGTTCATACGTTGATGTTAAAAAGACAGTCTGGGCTGGTTCTTCTCACATCAAAGATTGCTTGCGTGCGTGCAATACACATTCTTCCTCCTATTTTTCTATTTAATCTCTCTTTCTCATCAACACCCACGCCCGAGGAGTCGTCAGTCACGTGGAGACTTCCCCCGTCTGACCGCTCACTCAATAAAGACGTTTTTTTTTTTTTCTCTCTCCCCCTCCCCCTTTATTTTCACTTTCATAATTTTTCCTGGTTCTCTTTTTTGCCCGAAGCGAAGTTTTTGGCATTTTTGTGGTTTACTTAGGTGTACGGTGCATTTTTATTTATTTATTTTTTTTAAGTGGTGGCTTTAGGGACTTTGGCTTTCTCACTGGCGGGGTGAAAGTCAAGTGTGGGGGAACTAAAGGGGTGTGGGTGAGGGCCAGTTGGTGGTTATATGAAATATGTTAACTATTTTTTCTTCCTCTTGCTTGCCTCACACATTGGCCGCCTTCATCTTCTTAACGTTTGCTTTTTTTACCTTTTTACACCCACACATTTTCTCGGCCTTAAAGTACTATCGCTCTTTCTTTCCCATAAAAAAGTAAAGTTCAACTCGATTTAAACTAAAGAAGAAAAAAAATGATGTCACTTGCACTTGGTTATCTTGCAAGAGAACTACATCCTTTTCATTCTTTTTCTTTCTTTTTTTTTTTTTTTTTTTTAATTTGAGCATTCTTTTTAAAATTCGACATGCAATGAATGACTCGTCTATCTTGACTTAAAAAAACTTTTTTAGTGATAAGTTTTTTTTTTCAGAAGATTAAATACTTATTGTTTTATTTTGGCACAGATATTCAGAACTTTTTTAAAACTTAAAAACGATTATTTGGTTCGTTTTATTGCCACGTGAAGCAAACAATAGTCAGTAGTGAGAGTAAACATTAAACTGAAACAAATTAGAGAGCCGCAAATAATCAAAAGTACCTTTTTAGTAAAATTACAGATACTGAATGCCCCAGTCAAAAATTTTAAATCATTCCTGGTGTAATATCGGTAAACTTTCGCGCAGCTAGGGTAACCGGGACCCAACTAAGATTGACAATCTCCTAAGCAGTAGATTTCCCCCAAATTTAATGCTATTTTTGGAATAATAAGCTTTTTTAGACCAGGAATGATACTTTTTTTTTTATGTCTGCAGTGTAATGGAGGCCAGTAAACTTGCACGCAGTAATCAAGGGTAACAAAGACCCAACTAATATTGTATTATTGTCTATATATATTTTCTAGGTTTCCGTCAATTTTTAATGCGATTTTTGAAATAATCAGGCGATTTTACACCAGGAATGACTTTTTTTTTTTTTTTTAAATTGTGACTGGAGCATTATCTGCAATTTTACCGTACCTTTTTCTAAGCCATCTGTCGCTTATACTTCCAATTCCAATTAAGACGGTTTTTACATTTTTAATTTATTGCGTTTTTAGAGAAAATTTTTAATTTTTTTAATAATTCATCTTCTGTCAAATACAACATAAATCATTGATCTGTAAATAATTATTTTCATTTCACAATGATGTGAAATGAAGGGCGTGGAATCAGAAAAACAAAACATTGAAATACAATATGGTTCCCTTTCAACTGCAGAGACTAAAACCTTGAAAGTTTTTAAGTTAACAGTACATGACAAGATGATTACATAAGCTAATAGCCTAGCTTACATAATCATCTTGTCATATACATCATATAATTTTCTTTATAGAAAGACATTCTTGAGGTTGACTGTAAAAAAAAAAAAAAAAAAAAAAAAAAGAAAATCAACAAAAAGTTTCTAAAATCTCTTAAAAAAAAAAAAAAAAAAAAAAAAATATTGCCCCAAAAGTCATGATCCAACACCAGATACCAGGAGTTAAAATAATCATGATTTAAAAAAATAAGTTTATTTTAGCTTTTTATTTTAAAAATCTGAAGTTTTTTTTCAAGAAACTCACAAATACTATTTAAATAAAAAAACTAAAACTATGATTTAGTTTAAGAGTAATAATTAGTTTTAATTTGCTATATTTCAAGTTTCTTTTATATCTTCAAAATGGTCTAAGGTTTAATTTTTATTTATGGCCAAGGCAACACACACATAAACACACTAACGAAAAATAAATTTAAAAATTATTCAGAACATGCAATTTCAAACTTTTAAAAGGATTGGCTTTTCAGCTGGTTGTATAATCAGATGTATTTGCTTCCTCCATGAATTTGAAAAAGCAGTTGTAAAAATAAAATGAAGCCCTGTAATCAAAATTAATTTTTAGAAAATGGACAAATAAATCTAAAATCTATTAAAGAATTTATTTTTCCTCTACAAGGTAAAAGAGAGAAAATCATTTAATTTTCATTAAGATTGATAATCAGGAATTAATGTACTGAAATTAAAGAATAAAAGAAAACCACTAAAATGTGTTGGTTAAATAAAAATGAATGTCAAGATCTTTCATTAAAAGAATGAGAAATTTGTCATTAAATGATCTTTTTAATCTCTCATTATATTCTTTACTTTTTTTTTTTTTTTTTTTTTTTTTTTTTTTTTTAAATATTTCTTTCTTACCACAGAAAATATTTAGAATAGGAATATTGTAAGGGGTTAACTTTTTATGTGATCATTGGCCAAGCAAAGAGGTCTGGCACACAACTATCTCCTCTTTATGGCAGCTCCAAGTATGACTGATATTTGACTATTGCCAGACAAGATGACTAATCTTTGACAAATACTTTTTGTTCCCTCTTTGAAACATTTTTTTTTATTTCATTTCTCTCCTTTTTTCTTTTTAAGTTCTTTTTTTGTTTTCATGAAACTCTAAACTTTAGGAAGTGTGTAAATGTGAAACCTGCAGAGACAAAGCTTTCCTTCTACAATATTTATCATAGCTTAGGCAATTAAATAACATTGGAATTCAAATAAGTCCCTATTCTATGTTGTTTTTTTTTTTCTTTTTCCCCACCTTAGGTCTTTCTATCTTGTCTGCAAATTCACAGTCGGGTTTATGGCGAGGATGTTGAAAAGTTCTTAGTCTAACCAAAATCTTCTCCAAAAATATTTCTGGTAATTGTACAGGATACTTGATTAGATTTTGCAAAGCGGATCAAGCCAAAAAAATTTTAGCACATTTTTTTCAGTACATAAAATCCTCTTATTCAAATACTGACCTCTTTCACACAGCAATGGAAAATATGATTATCTCAGCCATGAAGCAAACTTGGAAAATATAATTAATATTTATTCATCTTTATACAACAGGACAGAAGTGGAAAAGGCCAGCTTTTCTGCCTTAAAAATCCAGGCTTTTAGCTGAGCTTGAGCATATGTAGAGGGGCTTATTTTTTGTGAAAATGGAAAAATGGAATGGCCTACTTGAAATGGAAATCATGATTTTTGAAATAGAAATTTTCTTTTTTTCTAACAATCAGATTTGTCAACTGCCATTTTTATTTGTTGCTATGTTTGCCTTTCTTAACTCACTCGTATGAGAGGCATCAAAGGATAAAGTTAGAAATGTTTAAATCTATATATAAAGGATGTTCAGGTGATGTAATGGATTGTGGCTTCAAATAAGAAATGGCAAAGCTGAGTCTGAATTCCAGACTGGTTTTATTACATTCACTTACACACAAATAACAACAGGTTATGAACCCATCTCCTTTCTCCAGCTATGGGTTGAATAATAGGAATTGTATCTGGAATAATCATTTTCAAAAAAACTGTTAATACAATTTTGTTTTTCTCTCTCTCTCTCTCTCTCAAATTTCTTACAATCCAAAATTTGTATTTCAGCTTTAAATAACCCTAAAAGGGATTGAAAAGCCGTAAAACAAATCAATCTATATATGAATGGCTAGTTTAGGCTTTTCTGCAAGTCTCTCAACTTGAACTTCTGATACAAACTATCACTTCAACTCTATCTTCTAATGTCTCTGCCTAAAACTTTAAACTTTGATTTACTATTGAATTACTCTTTCTTTTCTCAATAGGAGTAGATAGGTTCACCTATCGTCTGCTTCACACTTGTCCCTGGTCTTTTGAACAGGAGTTGAGGTTTATCCTTTGCTTACTGTTTAGGATTGGGTTTTCTTTTCCTTCTCTGTTTATTTCTGGTAGCCCCTTATGCCTTGGTTGCATTATCATCTTTCTTGGGGTGGTGCCTCTTACTCTACCCTGAGTGACTCTTGGGTCTTGTACAGAGTGAACATTATTGTGAAAAAGTATATGATGTGTGTATACACAAACATAAATAGAATTATTTTACTTATTTGATAAAGATATACTTTTTTTTAAAGATGGATGGTTACAGAGTAAGAGGCACAGTTTATGGGGATGTATAGGGTTGACCCTAGAAAAAAATTAGGAATAAATGAAGCAATGGTGAAAGAATCAAGTTGGTATTTTTTTTTCATTCTTACTTAATCCACACTATTTTATAAAAGAATTAGTGAAGAATATAAAAATTCCTTTTATTTTATATGTTCATGTCTTCTGGCCAAAAAAAATGGTACATTTTAATTTTATTACATAACATTAAAATGTACCATTGAGGACACATGGCACAGTGGATAAAGGCGTTAGTTAGATCCAGTGACAGAACCCAAAGAGTGTGAGTTCAATATTCGGTTAAGGTGGTGGAGAACTTTCAGAGGGAAATTAACAGGAGCTAACTGATAACTGACATCCATTAAATATGTCACGTAGAACTAGAACAGTCTACCCCAGTGAGCAAAATAAAGGGTTCAGTTCAGCATTCCAACCACCTGAAGAAAGCCGGAGTGTACAACGTCCGAATTGTTGTAATAAATATGGCAACAAAGATGAGGAAAATAACCCAAATAAAGTTCAAAGCTGTTACTTAGACCAATTTCCAAAACAGAGTTGTAAGAAAATACTTTTCTTTTTTCCTTTTTTTTTTTTTTTTTTTTTTTTTTTTTTTTTTTTTGTAATTCCAGCCTAATAGTTCTTTGGTTAGTTCTGACTAATTTCTTTGTTTTTTTTTCTTTTATCATAACATTTCAGTTGATGTACCCTCCTCCACCATTCCTTGAATGTCAGTTGTTGTTTTTTTTATATATATGTGTTGAACCTTGTTCTGAGGGTTCATGAATTTCTTCTCTAATGCATGTAACATCTGGTACTTGTGTTTTGCATAATCTTGGAACTGTCTTCTCCTGACCAAGATATTGAACCTGTGACCCTCCAGGATAAGATGATTTGAAAAGCATGCAAGAACAGGAACTGTGCAATATCTATAAGAGGGGAAGTTGATGTACTTTCAGAGCATGGTTCAATATTAAAAAATATAATAGACACCTTAGGAAGTATGGAGAGTATAACAATTCAAAGATGAAGAAATTAGTCTAACCTAATCAAATCATAATGAAAACATTAAGCCTTAAAAAAAAAAAATGTCAGCAAGGCATTATATTTTATTATGTCCAGTATATGCAAATAACAGTTGATTTCAAAATTTATTTCAACCATTAAACTCGTTCTTTGTGTTGTTACTGTTATTAGCACAAACTTTTGGATTGTCCATTCTATAGTTCATTTGAAGAAAGTCTTTTTTCTTTTTTTATCACAGAATAAGATGCACAGAAACCGGTAGCTATTATACCAACCAGTTCAGTTCGTTCCAGCAATGTATTTTGTTTTTGTTAATCAATTCACCTCAAGCAAGGTGATAATCCCACTAAGACACGAGGGGTTACTGGGAGTGAATGAGAATGAAAAGACTTTAGAAGGAACTGGAAACTCAATCCTAAACAAGGGATAAACCACCTCTACTCCTTTCCAAGAGTATTGTCGTCTTTTATGATTTAGATTTTCTTTTCCTCAGATTAAAATTATAGATGGATATGGTATTTTCTTTTTGATAAGACAAAGGGGAGGGACGTTGCTCTTTTTTTCTTTTTTTTTTTTTTTTTAGATTTTTTGATCTGAAGTGATTAAATTGCCCAGTTGTTGATATCCCATGATTCTTTCTTTCTAAATCTAAAAAAAAAAATGAAAATTGCTGACATTGCCATGGCTTGAGAGCTGTATTTTTTGATTTCTTACCTATTACTAATAAGATAACTTTAGACTAAAAATCAACTCATGAAAGACGATTTGGGATTATGTGTCATTATGTAATTTGTGGTAAATAAATTTAGAGCTTGAAACTTAACATCCTTAGCTGGTAAAGTGACTTGATTAAATGGACATATTTATATCTGCTCAAATGAACTAGAAAGAAAGTTTATCAGGATGAAACTTTTGGTTGATCTTTAATAGATGTGGATGTGTAATTCTTTACTGGTCACTATTAGGTATTATTAATTAGGAAAATCTCTTGTATAATGTGAAACTATTTTGGGGCCAGTGTTTTATGTATAAAAGTTTATAGTGAAAGACACAAGTAGAATGTCCAACATTGCACAAACTATAAATGGTTCAGAATTGTTGTTTGGCAGAATAAAACACTATTGGAATCTTTGTGAAAAGTAATTTTTATTTAAGAAATAGAATGGTTTTAAAAACTTGTATAACAGTCCTGTGTCTAATGCATTAAATGTCAGTGAGACAAGTAAATCCATGAATTATACTATTCATATTGAGTACATCTCTATTATGTCAGCACCTCAAGAGACAATGTTTTTGGTTTTTCCAGTTTTTGATGTTTGTAATTCTTACATAAAATTGTTCATAATAAGCAAAGCATGATTCTTCAAGGACAGTCTAGAACTGTAGATGGTTTGCCTTTTGCATTTATTGATGGACATGGTAAAGCATAGGCATACAGAAACTCTGAAATTGAAAGGGCATATCTGTTGGTATGATTGAAATTCTAGTTATAATTACACCCTCTCTTTTGGCACACCCATGAGAATAGTAGCCTTGATGACATATGGCATAAGTATTTTACCCTGTCTTGTGCTGTTTGAGGCTGATCAAAATTATGCAGCTACATTATTGAGGAACATTTTCCAGTTTCAGTCTGTGTGGTAATTTTAATATTCTGCAGTATAATGAAATACTTTTTTCTGAACTATAACAGTTTATTGGTTTAAATTATTTATTTTGTATAATTGTTCTTTTGGAGTTCCTGTAAGAGTTGCTCTTTAACCATAACATTTTTGAATGCAAATACTGTCCTCTTGCACAGTCATTTGTTTCTTGCTCCTGATTGGGAAATACCTTTTGGTATCTGTTCATCCACTGCCTTGACCACTGTTCTTAAAGGAATTGGGTGGGCATATAAGTCAAAATTTAAAAATGTATTTCAATATCTTTGAAGCTTTAATTTTGGTTTGATTGCAAAAAATAGTATAAAGCTTATCTAAAAAAACTAAACAAAAAAAAACTTAAAACAGGTTTTAAAAATTACCATGAATATATTAACTACTGTAAAACTATATTTTAAGAAATAATTGCTAAAGAAACCAATACTTTAGTTTACAATTCAGATTTAAATTTTCAGATTTAGATCAATAATTAACCATTGTTGGACTAATTTTATTAAAAGAAATTGATTTAAATTAGGTATTTCCATAGGAGGCATGGTGGAGTAATAGATAACAGCTTGGATTGAGGAATCAGAGACGAGTTTGAATTCCAGTTGAATCCATTACATTCACTTACCTGCTAATACCCTTGGGAAAGGTATGAATCCTCTTCTTCTCCCCCAAGTTATGGGTAAATAACAGGACAGACTGGGTTCTATAGCCTTGGATGGCAACTGGTCTACTGCAGATAGAAATGGAAACCTACTGCATTGAAAAAAAAATCTGCCTCGTCAGTCATGTATCTAAAGATACATGATCACCTAAGCATGTATCACGCATGGCACATAACTGACTGACCTCCACAGATTTGCGATACCTCAAGTTTAAAATGAATTTTAAAAAATGAAAAATCTTTCTTAAAGCTTTTATTTTAGTTTTTAATTTGAAGTTAATAGATTAAATTTAATGTTTCCGATAAGCAAAATACTTTACTGTATTTCAAAACTAATTTAAATTGACTTGAATTTGTTGTTTTGAAATTGCTGATTTTAGCAACCATTTTTAGCCATTTTGCATCAAAATGTAATTCTCTTTATTAAAAAAATCTTAAGAAAATATACTTTTCTGAAACTTTAAGAAATATTAGCTGATTTAAAGTTTAATTAATCTGATTTGAAACAAATATTACTTTAAGTTAAAAATATTGCAGAAATGCATTTGTTTAATACTGTGGTAGCTGTTTATTTAAGGTGTTAACATGTTGACACTTTGAATAACAGATGGAGGTTTATACAATTTTTTTTCTATGGTGGATATATCTGTAAAAAATAATTGAGGAATATAACATGAACGCATTTTTTATATAATATGGTAATCTTAAAAAATTAGGAAAGTATTCTCTTTAATCTAATGTTTTATTGAATTTTAGATACTTTGGCTTTAAATGTAATACAGTTATCACTTTTATTTTCTGATAATGTGTATAGATATATCTGTATCGACAAAAATCAGCACATTTATGCACATACAAAAATAATTTAAAATTTAAAAAAAAATGAAAGCAATTCTTGGAAAAATTCATTATTCATAAAAAAATTTTTTTCTTAAGATGATAGTGTCCATAATATATCTTATTCATGAAAGCAAATAAGAGCTTTTCTAATTAAATAATGTCTTAGTTTTATTGCATTTTTTTATTTTACTATTCATAATCGATTTTCGGTAATTAGTGTTTTTGTTTTACAAAAAAAAAAAAAAAGATTGGTAATTTAAATTCTCCAAGGAGTTCTGCTTTTAACTATTAGATTGGTGCAAAAATAATGACTTAATAATGTCGTTTTTTGACGTATTTTTAACATCAAAAAACATTATTACGTCATTATTTTTGCACCAACCTAATGATATAAATATTAATTGGGACAAAATTTAATTTATTGAAATTTCTTAAAATTAAATAAGTAGGGTGTGGGGGGGGGGTTAACAGATGTAAAAACAACAAATATATTTTTACTAAAATTTTCTTTAAAAAAATAAAACAAAACAAACATTTCTAAAATAATTTAATTCATTTGTGAATAAGTTCTGAAATTTTAATTAAAATCCAACAATTTTGTTTATTTTTGCAAGAATTTCCAGATCATTGTGTTTTTCATTACAAAAAAGATGCTACAATTTCCTCTACTAATCTTTGGTATCACCCACTGGTGCAAGAAAAACAAGATTTTTAACCAAAATTTTGAACATTCTAAAAGATAAAAAAAAATTAAGTAATCAAAAAATCCTTTGGTCTTTCCTCTTAATAATAAAGTTTTTGATGATAAAACTTTGTTTTTATTAAGTTTTGGCCATTTTTTTCATCATGTAGGCTAATTTTTTAGCAAATCAGTGGAAGTACCTAATTTGAATTCTCCAATTCTTTCTAATGATAACATTTTATGTAGGTACCTTCAAAAATTTGTATACCTAAGGTTTAAATGTATTTTTCACAAAGGAAAAATCATTTTTGAAGCTTTCCCCCAGCTTCAATTGAAAGCTAAAGGATTAAATTTTCTAATTCCAAAAAAAAAAAAAAAAATACTGTGGAATATCTCAAATAGGAATTTGAATGATTTTTAGTCAATTCTGAAAAACCAATCAAAATGACCATTTTTAACTTTTTTAGAGAAATGTAAACAAAATTTATTTTTTGGTTTTGAAAATCCTGCTAAAATAAAATGTACATTTCTGAAACGTTACTTTCATAAAATTAGCAAATTTAAAGTTAAATTAATCTGTTCTGAAACAAATATCACTTACTTAAAGCATAAAATTTTCTAGACAAACATTTCTTGACTTTGGGGTTTTGTTATTTTCATATCTCCATTGATAATTTGATGGCTGAATGTGTTAACAGGTTTAGTATTGTGCACCAGAATTGATATGAATTTATGAATTCTAAGTAAGAATGTTTTTTTTGTTTTTTAATTTAAAATAAAAATTTCTTACATTCTTGAATTATCTCTATAATGGTATTTCATTATTTGATAGCTAAGATAATGATAAATAATTTTATTAATATTGCATTAAGTTATTACATTTTTAATTTAATAATAATTAATAAGTTATTATATTAATAATTAACTTATCTCACTCAGTTATTAATTGTTTAATGTAATAACTATCTCACTGTTATTAAATTAAAAATTAAATTATTAACTCCCTCTTAGTTATTAATTTTTTAACTGAGATATTATATTTTATTCTTTATTATTAATTGCTATTCTTTGACGGTTATGAATTGTTATTTAGCAGTTACTTGCAAAAAAGAAAAGAAACTTAAAAAAATAAAAACAAATTAAATTATTTTCCTTAACTAAGTTAAAAAAAACCCAAAAAACTAATAAATAAAACAAATTATACATGACACGCACTATATAAAGTAAGATGAATACATAGCAAAATTAAAAATATTTCGTGAAATAAGAAAAAAATCTTTAGAAATCATCGCTTCAAGATTTAAAGCCTGTTGAAATGTAGGGACAATGAAACACAGAAGTGAAATGAAAGTATTGCCCGTAGCTGAAAACCTTTATGTTAAGGAGTTTTCTCTAAAGGGAACAAACCTTGAAACACATGACCTTTTTAACCATAATACCACTTACGGTACACCATACTAAAAAAAATATAGCACTTTGATGCACAAAAAAAATTATCTTAAATTATGGTAAAAAGTTTTGGAAGTATGATTTGTATTAAGATTTTAATTTTTGCTTAGTAAATATAGTCTTCAATTAATAACTTAATAACCTACCTCCTACTCTGGAAGAATTTTAAAACATTTTTAAACTTAAAATGAAAACAATTCTTGAAAAAATTCATTATAAAAAAAAATTTTTTTTCTTTGGGCAATAATGTCCTTAACATATATTATTTATAAAAGCAAATAAAAGCCTATTACAGTTTTTATTTTACAATTTGGAGCAGATTTTTAAAAAGTTGGGAGTAGTTGTGAAAAAAAAATTGATATAATTTCTCCAGGAGTTCTGCTTATAGGTAATATAAAACAATTTTCGTACTTTTTGAAATTCTAGAAAATTTTAAAAATAGATTCATTCATTTTTGAATAAGTCCTGAAAGTTTCATTAAAATCAGACAATTATTTCATTTTGCTAGAATTTCTAAATTAATGTGTTTTTCATTGGAAACTGCTGCACTAAAAATGTTCATTACCACAAGTCTTACAAAGTTGACCAAAAAAAAAAAATTTTCTTTACCCAAATTCAGAACAAATGTGGAAAAAATTTAAAAAAATACTTTGTTCTTTCCTCTTAATAATAACATAAACATTTTGACGTTAAAATTTTGTTTTTATTAAGTTTGGGGCCTTTTATCATCATGCTGTACTGTTTTTTTTTTTTAGTGAATTATTGGAGATACCTAATTTTTTGAGAATTGAGTAAACCCTTACATGTAATAAATTTGTTTTCTTGTCAATTGTAAATTCAAGATCAAATTGAAAATTGAACTAAAGCGAACAATGGTATGTGATTTTAAAAGATATTCATAAATTTAAGGTCAAATGTGAACCAGTCAATACTGCAATGATAGATTTTCAAGAATCAAAATTTATAATTGGCAAACATTGGTACCTTTTTATTTTTTTTTTTTTTACCTGGGGTAATGGAAGTAGACGAAAAAAGGAAGTTCCTTTGACCTACATTACTTACACTTTTCAATCTCCCATGTCCCTCTCTTGTCTGTTAGCTAAGATGGAAGAAAGTAGAAATGAACAATTGCTTTTGCCAACATTATTTCTAATTGCAGTTTTGACTTTGAAGCAATGAATGTGTAAATAGTAATGTGCATCAGCAGAGTCCTAATGAAAAGTTGCACATGGCTAACAATTTTCAGTTGGCTAGATACAGGCATTTGGAAGAAGAGGGATATATATGCATACAAAATTTTTTCAAATAAATATCTATCTACCTTTCTCTCTCTTTACTTTTCCCTCTCTCTTTACTTTTCCTCCTCTCTGCCCTCTCTCTCTCTCTTTACTTTTCCTCCTCTCCATCCTCTCTTGTGGGTGTCCTACCTGCTATAAAAATCAGAATTTGCAATCCAGACTGTTTACTTCAATGCCAAGTAGGCCAATGTGTGTATATGGTCCCTCTTAAGGAGTAATGGCTATTACTTACTACATAGGTAAGATAGTGGTTGTAGGGGAATGGTTTATCAAAGTGTTCATTCTTTTCTCTATTATAGATTGTTAGTAATGAGATATTTTGTTTAGATATCTGGCTGTGGTACAATATGCAGGTAGATATGGATTCCTGTCTTTGCTAAGAGCATTTCAATGAGATGAATGTAAACAGCCTGAGTTTGAACTCAATGTCCTGATACCTATAATGGTAACCTTATCTCCACCTCCCAGTTGTCTGTGACAGATATAATCCGGTCATAAGTAATGTCTGAATTTAGGGAACGTTCAAAAAATAAAACATTCCTGTTTAATTAAATTTATTTATTAACATAGGTTTCATCAATAACTTCCTTCCACTGATTCACAAGCTTTACCATTTTTGTAAGTTTTTAGTTTGAAAGAAGTGAAGGTAGTTTCTATGTCTTAAATATTTTAAAAATTAGTCTATCAAGATAATTATGTAAACTTCAGAATAGGTGGTAATCAGATGGAGCAAATTTTGAGCAACAGAAAAAGGTGTGGAATTTTTTCCTAGTTGAAGAAATAGAAGAAAAAGAAAGCGAAAAAGAAAAAAACGAAGAAATAGAAGAAAAAGAAAGCGAAAACGAAGAAAAAGAAAGTGAAAACGAAGAAAAAGAAAGCGAAAAAGAAAAAAACGAAGAAATAGAAGAAAAAGAAAGCGAAAACGAAGAAAAAGAGAGCGAAAAAGAAAAAAACGAAGAAATAGAAGAAAACAAAGAAATAGAAGAAAAAGAAAGTGAAAACGAAGAAAAAGAAAGCGAAAAAGAAAAAAAAAGAAGAAATAGAAGAAAAAGAAAGTGAAAACGAAGAAAAAGAAAGCAAAAAAGAAGAAAACTAAGAAAAACAAGAAGAAAAGAAGTAGAAGTCCTATCATTTTTCCATGGAACTAGCTAGATGTAACAAAAGGTTTTGTGCTAATAATTTCTTATCTGTCACTTCTCATGGAACACTATTCTAACATCACATTCCTGTCAACTACCACCTTCAATTTATATTCAAATGCAATGCTCATTGTCTGTCTCCTTAACTTCTGTTCTTTTATTGTTCTCACTGTTTCTTTCACTCTCACTGGCCCTTGGCATTCTAGTGGCTTTTAGTGTCTTACATGCATTGCCATGAGGGGAACATCACACCTTTGCAACTGATCAAACTGGACATCTTTTTCTTTAAAGTAGTGTTTAATGTTTTAACTGCTTATAACTGTTCCTCCAACTGCCTGTTGAAATTGTAACATTAACTGGTAGCAACACAAAATGGCCACTGCAAATAACTTGCTGTTTGATATGCTTTATTGGCAGAAGCCTTTCAAATCTGTGAATTCTGATTTCCCAGCATTTCATGCCTATAGCAAATGAAAATTAATGATTTAATATTTAAACCTAATTTCTTTAGTCCTAAAATAGAAAACAACTTGAAATTATAACCTAAAATATATAACCCATAAATAAATTTGTCTGATTGGTTCAATAAGATCAAATGGCAGCTGATCTAAAAATTGACCTGCAATCTGTTGTTAATTGGGTCAAGAAATAGCTTGTTAATTTTAATGTCTCCAAAACAAAACTGTTCTTTTTTAATCATCTGAGGAAGCCTTTTTTTTTTTTTTTGCCTTGCAGCACCATAGTTTTCCAGTCAAATTTGATCTTCAAAAATTGAAATGAAATGTTGATCATTATCTTCTGTCTTCTAAATTCTTATTCTTTTATTGTTCTCTCTCCTTAATAGTGTTTGTTTTTTCTAATTCTCTTAGATTTAGTAATCCTTTGTGTCTTAGTGGCTTTATTGCCACTAACTAATCTGTTTGTATGAAATTTAGGTAAAATTATAGTTGGGCAATAAAAATTAAAATGGATAAAGGAGAGAGAAGATAGATAAAGGCCTGAGATACGGATAATCTTAGCTATTGGCACCTGTTGCACATGACCAGTGATAGATTATCAAGAAAACTGAAGAATTTAGAAGTCTAAAAATGGTGGGGAAGAATGGAAAAAGTTTATTTTCTTTCTTTACAAGAGTAGTTAGATATTTTGGGAGATATTTTTGCAGGAGGGTTTTTATACTGGCACATACAAACTGTGGTTGTTTCAAATCCTAAGCACTGATATCTTTGGAAAAGATAAGTTCATCTCTCCCTACACTTTAATCAATTGCTAGATGCCTTGATCATAGATATGATCATTTGGTATACTATATATAAAAGAAGCATGCATTATCACGGAATATCTCCTCTTTTGTATTACTGATTCTCATAGTACCAGTCCTGGAAATTAGCTTCCCTCAACATCTTTGAGATATTCTGAAGGATCCAGTATAGCACTATGATAGGAAACCAGCCAAACTAAACATCTAAAACTCAAAGCAAGTTGCCTTTTGTTCTCATTTGAAAGACAGATCCTTTCCATCTCCATCTACCATTTATTACCTCTTGTAAGCTGGCGGAGGAGGTAAGTCTGGAATGTATATTTCTTAGAAGGAAAGGAAGCTATCCCCGGGAAATTTTATGCTATTTTTTTTTATTACTATTTGTATCACTTAGATTGGCAATTAAAATGGTTTTTGCAATCAAGACTTTGTGTTGTAGCAAATTTGATGATTAATACTATAAATTTTTTTTCTATTGATTCATTCAGTGATTTATTTCTAGCTTTGGTTTAAACTTTATTCTATCCCCAAAAATACATTTATAGATTATAGCACACCACAACACATGATTCACTTTCTTTTTAATGTTTTAAAAACTAGAATTTTTTAGCAACACACTAACATGTGTTGAAATCCTTACAGTATTTAGTATTGTTGAAGTTATTGCTAATATTTTTTGTTGAGATTTGGAAACTCTACATTTTGTTCAATTTTGCCAACCAATCAATGAAATTTGAATAAGCTGATTTGTTTGGAAAATACTTTGACAAAAACCCTACTTTGCAGTTTTTACACACCCTAGTAAAACGAACTGTACTTTGTATCACTTTACCTGTTTGGCCTTCTCCCCCAAATTTGGTTTTGATCAGTCACTGTATGGCTATTTTAGAGGGTGTAATGGAAGTTACATGTTATATCTCTCTCTCTCTCTCTATATATATATATATATATATATATATATATATATATAGGCTGAATAGTGAGTTTAATCCTCACTGGGTGTCCCATACTTTTGGCCTTGTGCCACACCTAAGTTATGCTTAGAAAGCTATCATGTTATAACTAATATTATAAACTGAAAATCATCACTACATCCTTGACATTGTACCATCACCTTACATAAAAATTTCAGAAGGAAGTTATTTATCAAGCTTACCTATTCTAGGCACAAGGCCACAAGTATATGGCACCCATTAATAATGATATGTTAGAACCGTATACTAATCATTAGCCTATGACAAGGGTCCCATCAAAGGAAGTGATTAAATTGTTTGCTATGAAAGTTTTAAGTAGCAAGGGACATGTTGTAATGGATTTATTGTGCTTATTTTCTTAAAGATTTTTTTTTTTTAAATTTTAGTTTGCATAAATTAAATTTCATTTCTGGACTTGTTTCACTATAACTGTTATAAAACATTATTCTCTTTTTTTTTTTCACTCTAGCAATAGAATTGCAGCTTATTTCATCAAATTTTGTTTGGAACAATTGTAATGGTGAGGGGTGATTAAATAATTGTGAATAAGATCTTTGGAGTTCAATCTGCCATACACATGAAGGTGAAAGTGCATCAGTCAAATCATAATGATTGGAACAACAGACATAGATACTGCTCTAAATAATTAATAGAAGAAACGATACTTATCCATTTTTTTTAATTGATACTGTATATTTAGCATACATCTATCTGTTCATTGGCCTGCTTCAAAGAATGTTAGAAAATTCTTTAACCTCATGAAAATGTTGCAATATTATTAAAATCTTGCACAGTGGATATTTTTCAGGGAATTGGACCCTTCACAATAAAGAGTCACAAATAAGTGACTTTGGATGATTTTTTTTTTTTTTTTTTTTTTTTTTTTTTTTTTTAAATAATCAAGTTTTTATCCTTTACACTTTCATAGAATGCTTTTTATTGTGCTGTCTACAGAGGAAACCTTGGCCATATTGTAGTTATTTTCACACCTTGTCATTTTTTAGCAAGGGTTATGAATGAACACAGATGATGCGAGATGACGTCTAAGATGATGTTTTTTTTTTTGTTTTTTTTTTTTGGAACAAGACCATAAATTTACCCATAGCTAGGGAGAAGAGATGGATTTATACCTTTCCCAAGGGTATTAGCACATAAGTGAATGCAATATTCTTGACTGGAATTCGAACTCTGATTCCTTAATCTGAGCTGCTATCCATTACTCTACCATACCTTCTAAGGATGTGAGTTGTGGTGTAATGGATATTGGTTTGGAATGAATGAGAAATTGGAGAATCGAGTTTAAATTTGCTTGCGTGCAAATGCCCTTGGGAAAGCTGTGAGTTGAATAGCAGGACAGACTGAGTCTTATAGCCTTAGTTGGCAACCAGTCTACTGCAGAAAGAAATGATAACCTACTGTGGAAAAAAACCTGCCTAGGCAGTCTTGAATCAAAAGTGACCTGATTGTGCAAGTGTGTATTTGATGCTTTAGGACGGCATAAAAAGAGAAGGGTCAAGAAAATTGATTAAAATTGACAATAGCTTGAATAGTGCCAAATATATCCTGTTGTTGAATGAACATGTGATACCAGACTTAGATGATATTTTTTTTTTTTTTTACCATTACATATCTATATATATCACAGACTGTATACAACACAACAGAGACTGATTGATAAATGTGCCACCATATTGAAATGTTGGTCAAATTAGAACCCTAACTTAAATAATGGATCAAAGTTGACAGAACTGAGTAGAATTCATCAGAAGAATCCACGCAATCTTGAGTTGCAAGAGACCAATCACAGAAATGGTATATAGTACCTGTGAAGATGGTGAAGGATTTGTATGCATCCTGTCCTTGGTTTTATTGAAGCAATTATTCAAGCTACAGGATACCACAGAAATTATGTGTGCATTAACTTCTTGAAATCAACATATAATAATTTTTTATTGCAGATATTTTTCTGTTTTAAAACACAGCCTCTGACTTGGTTTATGTGAGGTGACCAAAATCTTTTGCATGGCTATTTTTAGGTGTCATCTTAGATCTCTCTTCATTCAGATCCTTTGCTAAAAATATGTTAATTAGGTGTGAAAGTGACTCCAATATAGCCCAAGTTTTCTTCGTAGATTACAATAAAAAAAACATCCACTTGTAAGATGGCAATTATTAGAAAATTTACAGACTTTTGTATTGTGTGTGTGTGTATATATATATATATATATATATATATATATATATATATTATAATTCCATATGATTGCCTTTTTTGAAATGAATGATGACATCCGTTCAAAGCATATCATCTAGACTATTTCAACAACAGAAATTTTTGGAACTTTTGTTACACTATTAAATGTGTATTTGTATATATGAAGATTTTTTTTTCTAAAAGGGTTGTTTGTATATGAATACGTCATATTGAACTAAAATTTTTTTTTTTTTTTTTTTGTTGTTGACGACTTCTTAAAGAGTTTTTTTTTTTTAGCTTATGATTGGGTTAAGTTTTTAAACCTATTGCTTTAATTGAACTTATTTATAGACTTTGAAATTTAAAAAATTTTAAGTTAATTATTTAAGGCGAATGTCTGTTGGTGTCTGCAAAAAAACGTTCTCATATCTTTGATTTAATAAATTTTTATTTTTTTAGAAACTTATTAATGTGTAGTTTTTCTTGTAGGCATAAAGGGCATGGGTCATCTCAGGTTTTACAAGTTCTTGTAAAAAAAAATAATTATAATATAGGCTCTACTGTTGTATCAAGCACTGTTTTTTAAAAATAAAAAACAATAAAACTTAAGAACTTTGGATTATTAACCTAACGGTTCTTTCCTATTTTCTATATAATTACACACATACACATATTAGTTAAGGAATGACCCATATATATTAGTTATTTATCAAGATGCCTAATATTTAAGAAACAAATTCAGTATACTAGCTCATAGATTATCCATATATATATGGTAATCCATGAGTTAGCTGTGTGTGTGTGTGTGTGTATATATATATATATATATATATATATATATATATATTCAGTTGTAGGGATAAGAGTTTGTTACCATGGGTTTCATGCTTTTGCGATCAGATATATATATATATATATATATATATATATATATACATAAAAACACACACACGCACTTGTATTTATTCTGTGTTAAGTGAAGAAATATCTATGAAAAACATGCATTTTATGTATAGTCTGTGTGTGTGTATAAAAAAATTCTTATACACCCATATGTATGTGTAAGCTATCTATATCTAAATGCTCTACACACCAACAAAACCTGAGAGTGACAAGCTTGACGTAGTTCCAGCCCTCCTTTCCATCCCTGGCCACTGCCACCATCTCACCTCCCTGGTTAGGTACAAGTGGGGCTTAGGGCATAGGGAAGGGAAGTGGTTGTCGCTGGAGGGGGGGGGTGTTCAGAGTGGTAAACTGCCACAACTGAAGTGTGTTCTGCTCAATTCCTGATTGTGGGAATTGGTTGTCCCATTTGGGCTTTGCATTGTACTTGAGTTGTTCTCTCTCTCACTCACTCACTCACTCACACACACACACACAAATTCCCCACTTCTCACTTCACTTGCCCAGCTTTGATGGTGAAGTTTTTGTTAGTTTTCTTTATCCAGCAGGGTTTGTAGGTGTCGTTAGGGTTTTAAATACCTTTTATAAAAGGATTTTTTTAAAAATTTTATTCATGAAAAATTAGAATAATTTTTTATTGAGACATAGTATTAATTTTTTCTGACAAAAATTGCAGTGTTGTATTTTTCCTTACAAAGAAAAACATCTACAACATATCAGTCTTATAATTTAATACTTGGTAAAATTCAGCTCTATTAAGATTTAAAAATCTTGAAATGGTGCAGGGATAGCACTTTTGGATATAATATCCCATTAAGTGTCATTCTCAAATTTCATAGTATTTTCTTGATTTGCTGTCATATAGACCTGTTTTTATATATATATATATATATATATATATATATATATATATATATATATTTCCTCTGTGTCCATGTTATGAATGGAAGTTATGAAAAGATTCTTTTGGAACCAACAGCGATGAAACATTTTTTAAGTTTTGGAGATGACAATTTCTATCCTCTGTCTACCTGCAAGTAGAAAAATTTCTGAAAAATAAATAAATTCTATAAAGAAAAAGAAAAGAAATCCTGGATTTTAAATGCTAAAAAATGTAATGGTTTCTGTTGCATTTGGTGATATTTTCTACCTACCACCCATTTCATTATTTACACTGATCCCCATTCTTTCCCTATTCTTGAAATACCTCCCCCTATTTCTTATTCTTTCTATTCCTTACCTGCTTCACCCCTTTCTTACTGTAACTGTTTCTGTCTCTCTGCCTTGTCTCAATCTATTTCTTCATCCCTGCATTGTCTCTCTCTGTTCCCCACATGATCCCTGTCTTCACATTCTCAATTACTCTCTATTGACACAAGTTCCTACCTTGTCTCTCTTTCACACTTTATCTATTATGCTATCCACACCAGGTCTCTCTCTCTCTACTCTCCATTCTTACCATCTATCTATTCACCTATCTTCGCCTTGTTTCTCTGCATTCACACCTTGTCACTGCATAGTTTCTATCTCTCTCTTTCATCGGTCTCTGACATACATCACTCTCTCTGATCCAGGCCTGGGGTTGTCAGCATCCGACGTGGCCCTGCTTTGTCCACATCCTCCGCTTTGTCACTCTCTTTGTCCAAACTTTGTCGTTCTCTGTCTTTCTCTCGTGTCTGCCCTGGTTGTCACTCTCTTTCTCTCGTGTCTGCCCTGGTTGTCACTCTCTTTCTCTCGTGTCTGCCCTGGTTGTCACTCTGTTTCTCTCGTGTCTGCCCTGGTTGTCACTCTGTTTCTCTCGTGTCTGCCCTTGTTGCCACTCTGTTTCTCTCGTGTCTGCCCTTGTTGCCACTCTGTTTCTCTCGTGTCTGCCCTTGTTGCCACTCTGTTTCTCTCGTGTCTGCCCTTGTTGCCACTCTGTTTCTCTCGTGTCTGCCCTTGTTGCCACTCTGTTTCTCTCGTGTCTGCCCTTGTTGCCACTCTGTTTCTCTCGTGTCTGCCCTTGTTGCCACTCTGTTTCTCTCGTGTCTGCCCTTGTTGCCACTCTGTTTCTCTCGTGTCTGCCCTTGTTGCCACTCTCTTTCTCTCGTGTCTGCCCTTGTTGCCACTCTCTTTCTCTCTGGCTCGTGTCTGCCCCCTTTGTCTCCCTCTCTCTGGCTCGTTCTGCCCCCTTTGTCTCCCTCTCTCTCTCCCCAGTGTCTGCCCTCTTTGTCTCGCTCTCTCTCTCTCTCCCCTGTGTCTGCCCTCTTTGTCTCGCTCTCTCTCTCTCTCCCCTGTGTCTGCCCTCTTTGTCTCTCTCTCTCCCCTGTGTCTGCCCTCTTTGTCTCTCTCTCTCCCCTGTGTCTGCCCTCTTTGTCTCTCTCTCTTCCCTGTGTCTGCCCTCTTTGTCTCTCTCTCTTCCCTGTGTCTGCCCTCTTTGTCTCGCTCTCTCTCCCCTGTGTCTGCCCTCTTTGTCTCGCTCTCTCTCCCCTGTGTCTGCCCTCTTTGTCTCGCTCTCTCTCCCCTGTGTCTGCCCTCTTTGTCTCGCTCTCTCTCTCTCCCTCTCCAGTGTCTGCCCCCTTTGTCGTTCTCTCTCTCTCTTTCCCGTGTCTGTCTCCTTTGTTGTTCTCTCTCTCTCTCTTTCCCGTGTCTGTCTCCTTTGTTGTTCTCTCTCTCTCTCTCTTTCCCGTGTCTGTCTCCTTTGTTGTTCTCTCTCTCTCTCTCTCTTTCCCGTGTCTGTCTCCTTTGTTGTTCTCTCTCTCTCTCTTTCCCGTGTCTGTCTCCTTTGTTCTTCTCTCTCTCTCTCTTTCCCGTGTCTGTCTCCTTTGTTCTTCTCTCTCTCTCTCTCTTTCCAGTGTCTGTCTCCTTTGTTCTTCTCTCTCTCTCTCTCTTTCCCGTGTCTGTCTCCTTTGTTGTTCTCTCTCTCTCTCTCTCTTTCCCGTGTCTGTCTCCTTTGTTGTTCTCTCTCTCTCTCTCTCTTTCCCGTGTCTGTCTCCTTTGTTGTTCGCTCTCTCTCTCTCTTTCCCGTGTCTGTCTCCTTTGTTGTTCTCTCTCTCTCTCTTTCCCGTGTCTGTCTCCTTTGTTGTTCTCTCTCTCTCTCTCTTTCCCGTGTCTGTCTCCTTTGTTGTTCTCTCTCTCTCTCTCTCTTTCCCGTGTCTGTCTCCTTTGTTGTTCTCTCTCTCTCTCTCTTTCCCGTGTCTGTCTCCTTTGTTGTTCTCTCTCTCTCTCTCTTTCCCGTGTCTGTCTCCTTTGTTGTTCTCTCTCTCTCTCTCTTTCCCGTGTCTGTCTCCTTTGTTGTTCTCTCTCTCTCTCTCTTTCCCGTGTCTGTCTCCTTTGTTGTTCTCTCTCTCTCTCTCTTTCCCGTGTCTGTCTCCTTTGTTGTTCTCTCTCTCTCTCTCTTTCCCGTGTCTGTCTCCTTTGTTGTTCTCTCTCTCTCTCTCTCTCTTCCCGTGTCTGTCTCCTTTGTTGTTCTCTCTCTCTCTCTCTCTCTCTTCCCGTGTCTGTCTCCTTTGTTGTTCTCTCTCTCTCTCTCTCTCTCTTTCCCGTGTCTGTCTCCTTTGTTGTTCTCTCTCTCTCTCTCTCTCTCTCCGTGTCTGTCTCTTTTGTCGTTCTCGCTCTCTCTCTCCCCCGTGTCTGTCCCCTTTGTCGTTCTCCACCCCCACTCCCTCGTGTCTGCCCTCTTTAGCGCTCTTCACCCCCCCCCCTTGCCTGTTGTCTTTAGCGCTCTCTCTCACTCTCCCCCTGTGACTGTCCTCTTTGGTGCTAACTCTCTGACATGTTTACTTTCTTTGGCACGCTCTCTCTTCTGTGTCTGCCCTCTTGGGTGTGCTCTCTCTTTCTCTCTCTCTCTCTCCTGTGTAAATTCTTCTTTGTGTTTCTCTCTCTATGCTTTCTCATATCTCTTGCTTTCATTCTCTCTTGCTCTCTCCCATGTCTCTTTTGTTTCCCCTTCTTTAGTTCTCTTTCATGTCCTCTCTTTTGTTTTTCTCCCTACCCAGTCTCCTCCTTTGTTTCTTTCTCTGCCGCTTCTTTGTCTTTGTCTTTCTCTCTCTCTCTTCCATGTCTCTCCCATGTCCCCTTGTTTGTTTCTCTCTCCTCTCCCCTTTGTTGTCTTTATTCTTTTTCTGCCTTGTGTGTCCTTCTGTCAGTTTGTCTCTCTCCTTCCCTCATGTCCCCTTCTACCGCTTTCTCCATCCTTCCTATGTCTCCCTTTCTCTCACTCTCCATTCCATATCTCTCACTCTCCATTCCATATCTCTCTCTCTCTCTCCATTCCATATCTCTCTCTCTCTCTCCATTCCATATCTCTCTCTCTCTCTCCATTCCATATCTCTCTCTCTCCATTCCATATCTCTCTCTCTCCATTCCATATCTCTCTCTCTCCATTCCATATCTCTCTCTCTCTCTCTCCATTCCATATCTCTCTCTCTCCATTCCATATCTCTCTCTCTCTCCATTCCATATCTCTCTCTCTCTCCATTCCATATCTCTCTCCATTCCATATCTCTCTCTCTCCATTCCATATCTCTCTCTCTCCATTCCATATCTCTCTCTCTCCATTCCATATCTCTCTCTCTCCATTCCATATCTCTCTCTCTCTCTCTGCATTCCATATCTCTCTCTCTCTCTCTGCATTCCATATCTCTCTCTCTCTCTCTGCATTCCATATCTCTCTCTCTCTCTCTCTCTGCATTCCATATCTCTCTCTCTCTCTGCATTCCATATCTCTCTCTCTCTGCATTCCATATCTCTCTCTCTCTGCATTCCATATCTCTCTCTCTCTCTCTCTCCATTCCATATCTCTCTCTCTCTCTCTCCATTCCATATCTCTCTCTCTCTCCATTCCATATCTCTCTCTCTCTCTCCATTCCATATCTCTCTCTCTCTCCCCATTCCATATCTCTCTCTCTCTCTCCATTCCATATCTCTCTCTCTCTCTCTCTCTCTCCATTCCATATCTCTCTCTCTCTCTCTCTCTCTCTCTCCATTCCATATCTCTCTCTCTCTCTCTCTCTCCATTCCATATCTCTCTCTCTCCATTCCATATCTCTCTCTCTCTCTCTCTCCATTCCATATCTCTCACTCTGTCACTTGCTTCTTTCTATTCTATGTCCCTGTTTTGTATCTCTCTCTCTTTCTCCACATCAATATCTACCCCTTTGTCTTTGTGTATCTTACATACATCTCAAATATTTTAGTGCATTATTTTGTTTTGTGGCTGAGAAAAGTGGATAAGCAGTAATGATTACAGATTACTTTTTTTTATTAACATGAAGAAAAGGTGAAGGTAAAATGTCTGAAATGTAAAGAGGACAGGTAATTAATTCTCTTAATGTATTAGTGGAACAATGTTCCTTGACTCCCCTACCACCAGTCTTCTTTCAAAATTCAAGCAAATTGATGACCTTAATATTTTTTGTCAAGAGAAAAAAAATCTTGAGACATATCTTTTTTTTCTCTAAACAACTTTTTTCTTTCTTTCTCCCTCTTTACATCTCTTCTTCTTGATTTGATTATTTTCTTATTCTTTCCTTACTCTTATATTTACTGCTTCTTTTTCATGCTGACACCCTCTCTACATCCATTTCTCTGCCTCTCTCATTATGTTCTGCTTTACTCACTCTATATACCATTCTCTTTCTATTTCTTGTGCCACCTACTTTTCTATGCCCCTCTCTTTTTAACCTTATGGCTACTTCTTTCTCTTTATTCTAGAAGTCTTTTTCTTTCCCATGTCTAACACTGCTTTCCTCTCTTCATTTTCTGTTATGCCATTGGACCCTCCTAATATTTTCTCTTTCTTCCTCTGTATTCCCCACACCTCAGTTTTTTCCCAACAGAACACTGTAGATATGTAAGACATATGCAGACAGAATAAAAAAAAAATGTACTTTAAACTTGATTTTCTTCATGTAGCCAAAGTAAGAAATGTAAAACCTTCATTAAAACATAAAAAGGCGACATGTGTGTGTCTTTTGTAATACAAAATGCCAGCTAACATTTATCAAAATGATAGCCATTGATGCGGAGAAGTTTTCATAACCCTTAAATCTTTTTTAGGACAAACTTGAATTTAAGAGCAGATATGTATTTTAACACATACACATATACTTCTTTATATAAAGGTCCATTTATATGTATACAAACACAGGTATAAATTCTAGTCAGACATAATTATCAGCAGAATTTTGATCAGAAATTTTAATTGTATAATCTGTTATTGAGTAACTATTGCATTCTATACATTGACAAAGGATATTATGTTGAAAAACAAATCTTTATTATGCAAGATAATTTTTTTGTGTGTGACTACTGTTTACCAGCCCAAAGTCCTGGACATAGAAAACAGCTTGAATGAAACGGTTCACTAAATGGAGTAAGCCTAATTGACAAAAATAGTAATGCAATTTTATCACAATATTTTGACAAATACATATCGGACTTCATTGAACAATCAAATCACCATAATTTAACTATTGTTACTACTTTATCTACCATTAATATATAATTAGGTTGAATATAATTGTTTATTGAAAGTGGATCTAACAAAATAATTGACATGGTTATTTTTATTAAATTATTTGTTATTCATAGATTTCTTTGAATCCATTTTTGGTCACTGTAATTTGTCAACATTGTATGTGTGTGTTTATCACTTCCATTTAGCTGACCACTTTGTTCAAGTTGCCTTCCCCCAGGACTGTTTGGCCCAGTAAATGGTAATCAAGACTTTCATTATATTTTTTTGTTTATTTTTTTTCTCATCATTGTCAACATGTATGTATACACTAATGAGCCACACTTATAGCCACATTACATTGAAAGACCAAAGTTAAGCAATGTTGTGCCAGGTCAATACCTAGATGCGTGACCACTTGGGAATACCAGGTGCTGTAAGCTTGGATGCACAGGTAGTATAATGGATAATATCTCAAAGTTGTTAATTGGAGAGACGAGTTCCAATTCCAGTTGGGTTTGTCATATTTACTTATATGCAAATACCCATTGTGGAAAGATAGGAATCTACCTTTTCTCCCCCAGTTATGGGTTACTTAGTAAGACTTGTATCATTAAAACTATTATTCAAAAAATCAAGAAGAAAAAAATTGCATACAAAATATTTAGATTTTGGCATTAAATAACTCATAGAGGTTGATATTCTGCTAAACAACCAGCCAACAACATCATGAGCACCAGCCTAATAAAGTGTTGGTCCTCCATAAACCAACAAAACAGTTCAAAGCTAATCAGGCATAGGCTCTATAAAACCTCTAAAGATTTCCTCTGAAATCTTTAACTGTTGAAAGTTATGTTGTGGAAGTTCTCCAGAGGGAATTTGTTCAGAACATTCTTTAGATGCTCAATGGGATTGTGATCTGGGGAGTTTGGTGGTCAGGACAATGCATTGAAGTCTTTTTGCATTTTCCTGAAACCACTTCTATACAGCTTGTGCATTGTGGTAGGACATTGTCTTGTTGAAAGATGCTACTGCTATCATAGAAAACTTTTATCTCCTCTTTAATTATATTGATATAGGTGGTACATAAGAGAACCTTTTACGTGAATGATAGAACTCAGTATTTCCCTGCAGAATGTTTCCTGAACGATCACACTCCCTGTACCAGTTTATCTTTGCATAGTGAATCTAGTACCATTGCTTCTTTAGGATAACAGCGTGCATGTACCTTATTTTTGAGAAAGTGAGACTCATTGAATCAGATGGCTTCTTTTCTTCACCTTGATTAACACTGTCTGTAATTTGTGCCACAATAGAATTTTTGTTGACTTATATTTTGTACTGCTGATAGGTACTCACCACAACTTAATGTGAACATTCCACAAGCTGTGCCATTTTGAAAATGATCTAACCTATTATTCTTGCTATGACAATTTGGCCTTTATCAAAGTCACTCAAATCATTCTCCTTGCCCATAACAATTCAATGCATAAAATTGCAGTACTTGAGGCCAGCATGTATATCTCACTCTGGCCTGTACATTTATTATCAGACAGTAGCTGTCATTCTTGTCACCTGTTGTTGGTCATGTTTTAGTTTATCAGTGTATATGCAGAATAATTAAGAAGAAATTATGATGACAAGAAAAACAAAGTCAGTAAATTTTCAAAAGATTTTGTACACACATGCAAGTTTGAAAAACAAAAACAGGTTTTTCATTAAAACTCCTCTTAAACATGGCCTTGATGCAGCCTTGGAAGCAACTGCATGTTTATATCAGATGGTTTGCATTCATGTTGGCTGTCATGTCCATGATGGTGGAATTTACCCAGTATTGTGTGGCCTGCTGGTTGGTTTCCGTCTCAACAACACCTGAGACATAGTAGTTTGATTGATTCAGCTCAAGAACTAGGAAGATTTTCAACTAACCACTCATTGGTCTCATGGGCTCAGTGGGAGGGAACAGAGTACTAGTAGAATACATATAGCCATCCACCTCAATCTATAGCTTGGCCACTCTGCCTCAAAGTAAGCATTGGCATAAATCCTAAGGTCTTGTGTAGTAAGGGGCAGTATGATCTGGCTCTCACTGCTATCAACTCTCCAAAAGACAATGTGAACTTTGTGTGCATCACCATGAGTATATATGGGGGCTGAAGAAAGTCAGCTATCATTTTTCTTGTTTAACTGACCACCTTCAAGGAGTTGTAACCAAATTCTCCAAGTCACTGTAGTTGATATCTCATGCCATAAGCATGTGCCTTTTCATTTCTAGTCATATTGGAAGCAGCTGTGTTAATGCTCGTTATGCCTGAAAGAGAAATGAGATAGTTAAAATTTAGTTAATTCTGGATAGCTTTCTATTTATAGTCCACTCCGTGTGTGTTTGTGTGAAGTATGGGATGTCAACGTGGTAAAACAAAATCAATGAACAATTTGAATTTCACTTGTGACTGCCACTTACATTATAGCAAACCACTCACATTCCCTCTGAAGTCCCACTCGAACACCTTCTTCCCACAAATCAGTGCTCTATGGAATAGACTGTCAAGAGGATGTTTCTTCGATCACTACAATCTTAACCTGTTCAAGTCTAGAGTTAACTGTTATCTTCCCCTCTAATACATATAAACTACCACTTAACATAACCCTGTACCTCAAGTGGCCCCCAGGCCTTGTACAGAGTAAACCTTACTGTTAAAAAAAAAAAAATTCACGTTCATGCTAAGACTTTTTTTTTTCTCTATCCCATTGCCAGTCACCTTGATCCTGGTTTTATCACAAATAATCAGTTTGTAGTTAGGTTAAAGATTCTTCACTGTTACTAGTACCGTATAACTCAGTACTATCAGATGGAATTTGGAGAGAAGCTGGACACTACCAATTCACCCTGTTCATTGAACTGTTGGAATGCCATGAAACACAGGATTTCAGTTCTTGAAAGAATCTCCACTCAAGGAATAAATACATTTTAGTCATATATCATATACATATACAAACTAGGAAAGTGTTTGTCTGTCTGTCCTTCATTCCTTCCATCCATCCAAAAATGCATATATTCATGCTTCAGTTATCAATTATCTCAAAAATTTGGATATTTCTTGTTTCTTTGATTAACATAGAGATCCTCCTCATTTTTAATGAAATGTTTCCAGGTAGATAGGCTGAATGAAGGGCTGTGTTAAATACCAATTGTATTCACCTGATTTAGCACCTGTCAGTTCTTTTATGGGGACTTTAAAGACAGTTTAGACCATGATACCAAATCCATTTTTGCAATTACAGACTGCATAGTAAAGAAATATCAAACAATTACAAGAGATACAATAGTTGATGTTTGCAACTTTTTTGACAATTCAAGCTATACCTTGCTCTGAAAAAAAAACATTATTAAATATTTAGAATAGACCTCCTATTCAATACCATTTGATCTAGAAAGCATCCAACCATTTAATATCAGTGAAAAAATAACTTACCTAGAACAATGGCACCTTAGTCCCCTTGAAAGTACTCCCTTTGAGACCATATACACTTATCCAAGCACCCCATTTACTTTTCAAAGCAGTATGTAAAGTCCTCCTTCAGGATCACCATCAGCTGCCTTACTGTTGTTCTTTTTAATTTTTTCCATAGTCTGAAATCTTTCTTTTTAATGGTAATTTTTAACTTTTGGAAAGGCCAAAAGATTCAAGGATCAAATCTTGACTGCAGATTGATGGCACACCTTCCTGTGTGATACAATGTTTAACCAAAATGCCCAGCACAATGGTTAATGCATTTTTATGATGTCTACAATAGTTAAAAAAAAAAAATACACAATGGTTACTTTGTGTCATCTCACTCAGTAACTCTACAGGAGTCTGTTTGTTGACAATAAGTTCCTTTATGATTCATTGTCAAATTACATCAAGGCCATGTCGCTGGTTCTCAAGATATTCAAAATGGCTGGATAATTTCTGGACAGATTTTGTATAAGCACTTGGTGCTTCTCTTACTAAACTTTATTATTTACTAGCAATCATACTCAACATTTTGCAGGTCAAGACCCTTTGCTTTGCACTGCTTAACTTTATATTTTTTTATTTTATTTATTAAATATTTATTTATTAAGCAGTTTGATAGGGTTAAGTATTTTGATACTTGTTTACTTAAAATATGACATGTAGGCACCATGGCAAATGTGATACCATAGTAATTAAATGATTGTGGGTTCAAGTCCCAGTGAAGGATTAAATGGGCAGGATTGAGAACTATTGCAATGCACAAGGGTATACTTTTTTTTTTTTTTTTTTTTTTTTTTTTTTTTTTGCGCGTTAATAAATCAAAGAAAATTAAATTTTTTCTATTCAGATATTTTAATATTTAATTAATTTTCAGTTTTGAGTATGAACCCCCACCAAGAAAAACAAACACAAAATCTGACTTGTAAAAAGCACCTCCTCTTAAATTACTTTAATTGAAAATAAGGAGCATGTATAATTCTCCTGGTATGACACCTACTGATAATGGACTCCTTCACCACACAAAAATTTATCGCATCATGTATTACCATCTAAACCTATAATGCATTGGTATGTGTATTACTATCAGAATATCTGCTGCCCTCTAGCATGCATGTACTTTACCCAGGTCAGAATTACCATTCTCCTTTGGAGTATTGCAGTTTTATTTTTCATTAGTGTATACTCAACAACTTCAAACCCCAATGGGGGAATACTTTGCCAGAAATACATTGTTGACACAGGAAATAAAAATAGCAATTTACTTAGATTCTGTAGAAATTAATAAGCACATTATTAACTAAGTGAAACGCCTTTTTAATATTTACAGGGTGATTTTCAAAAATATACACTTATAGGAATGTTACAATCACATTTAGAAATAAATGTTCATTTAAATGACATTTTGAATGAAGTGTTCAAAATTCAGCAAAAATAAACTTTAGTCTGTTTAATTTTAGGAGACACTTTATATATTGTTTCTTGGCTTTTAATGAAAAGGAATTTTTATACACTTACAAGAAATGTTAATTGTCACCAAACCTGCTATTAACAAAATATGGATTCATTTTTTGTGTGTGTGTGTGTGTGTGTGTGTATATATATATATATATATATTTATTTAGGCAGCAATTTTTCACTGACGCATGTTTCATTAAATAATATAGACAAGTTTTGTCTATTTATTTTAAGTAAGTTCCTTTCATATTGTCTGATAAGCTTAAAGAGATTGAGTGTATTGTTTTGTAAATGGGAGTAGACAAGTTAGTCTATCATCTGGTTTCTACTACCTCTCGGCCTTTTGAACAGGAGTACAGGTTTATCTCTTGTTTCCTGTTTAGGATTCTGTCTCCAGTTCCTTCTAAAGTCTTTTTCATTCTCTTTCACTCCCAGTATTAACCACTTTCACCTTAGTGGCATTGTTGCCTTGCTTGGGGTAAATTAATTAAAAAATTAAAAAAAATCCCTTTTCTGTCATTATTTTATTTAATGGGATCTTTTACAAAACAATACAGTCAATGAATTAGTCATAAGAGGTCTGACCATAATTTCAACAAGAAGAATCCAGTTTTAATTAAAAGAGAAAGTAATTAAGGCAAGAAATTCATTGAAAGTGCACTTATATATGCATATGTGAAAAGTACATAAGAGGGTGCTGAAAAGTTCTTAGCCAGACCAAGAAGAGATTGCAAAATAAATTCTAATGTTTAATCATTTGATTAAATGTTTACAAATGGATCTGATTGAGAACTCTCATCTGATATTCATCCATACATATTTAGAAACAGAGAAATGCTCATTGGTTCTATTTTAACTCTCCACTCTCTTAAATGTTCAAACTCCTATTCCCTGCCTATTAATATTGGTTTCATTGTTGATGAATTAATATTCTCAAAATAATCATTTTTGTTAATTTGCTTACTTATCAATCATTGATATGGTTAATATTTGTCCAGGTATTTAGAAAATAAGATTGCATACAGTATATTGAGGAATTTTTTAATTAGAAAAGGTTTCCTCTACATTTATGGGATATTTCTTCTTTCATGTGTCATGTACCTTCAGGATGTGGGCTATTGTAGCTTTCTACAACTTCCTTTCCTTTTTTGCTCTAAGCAACATTTACCATTTTTCTTTGCCTATTAGCAATGTAGAAATTCTCAAATGATGAATAATTTGAATTGTACTTCCACACAAAAGTCACTGTTAAAATCAGAATTATTGTGATCCATTTTATACATTTTCTATGTTCTACATATTTAAGAATGAAAGAAAATTTTTGCGCATTTTTTCTTTTAAAATTTACTTTAAAAATGTCCTCAAAATATCTAAGATAATAATTTTAAAAATATTCAACACTTTCTGTTTTAATTTTTAAATTACTTTTATTTTCTACATTTGAAAATCTTGTGCAGCAATTATTTTTATGAATTATCCGGAGAGAAGTAAATTTACAAAGATTTTATTGGTAATATGAAAAAAATTGTAATATGAAAAAAATTATATACATACATACATACACACTTTCTTTTTTTTTTTTTTTTTTCTAAGGTAACATTTTTATTAGTCCAACAGATTTTTATTACATTGAACATTATTTTAGTGGATACTCATATTTGAGTCTACTTAAAAATGAGTATCCACTAAAAATAACATTTTAAAGTAATATATATAGCATTACATAACAAAATCCAAAACCAACAGATTTATTACGTTTACTATATATATATATATATATATATATATATATATATATATATATAGTGTGTGTGTGTTTGCATAAAAACAGTGTAGGCATAGAGATCAATACTGAATTGTGATTTGCAATTTCATGCCTTAAGTAATCAACTGATGCCAATCACCATACCATATTGATTTTTTGTCCACACTGTTTATATATGCTCTATCAATACTCCTTTATAAATATAGCAAATATTTCAAACACACACATTCAATAAGCCTAATGATGAAAATAGCATTTATTTTAGAGAACAAATATTTTTCAGTATAATCTCCTTTGTTAATGCACTTAATTCAGTGATAAATATTTAGCTCATTTATATATTGAAAAGTTCAAATAAAAAGCTGGGTTACGCCTTCATAGAGGTGATTACTTTTTCATTTTTCCAAAAAGCTGTAGTCTATTTGAAAATAAAGCAAAGATTATTAGTATCAGTATTTCAAATGCTGTATTTTAAAAAAAAAAAATTTAATTTGATGTTTATTTAATTTTTTTGTTTTTTCTAAAATTGCTGGAATAACAAAGAATTAAAGGAAAAAATTGTTTAAACAAGAACATTTCTGTGCTGATTTGACAGCAGTAACATTAACACACTTAATAGGCTGAAATCTCTCTTTATTGAGTTAGTATAGTGCATGACTTTTGGTTTGACCTGTATAGCTTATTGTCAGCCATGTTGTATTTATTGGTTTGATATTTACAGAGTTGTTTGGGGTTTTTCCGTTGTCAATGTTATAAACAGTAAAATAAATGTCAAACCCAAAAACTACTGAATAAAAAAACCTTGCCCGTATGCATGTTTCATCTCTATAGGATAAGATGAGAGACTAGTCATTCTTTTCTGTTTGTTATAAAGCTAAATCTGAAATGGCATACCCTCCACAATTTTAGGTTTAATCTTTACACTAGCCACTGTAGCATATGGTATGTGATTGATTGCTAGTTGAGTATTTAAATCTATTGTTGCTGTTCTGAATGGAAAGTGCAAATCGAATGATTGTATTAAAACAGTTCAGACAGTAACAACTTTTATATATTATATGTATATGCTCACTTTTATTGTTCAATTAAGTCATATATCACCAACAAACACAACAAAAAAGCACAATAAATTCAATAACTTCTTACCAATAGCACTAAAATATACAACATAAACAGTAAAAACGTGGATTATGGTTCTTTACAAGATGATTGGGTTCATTATTCTTTACATGAGAATAATCGGGTTTGCAGTTCTAGACATAAACGTTTTGGTACAAGTAACTTTATGATTCAATAGTTGTTTTCAAATATTGGTTTTAATTTAATTCATATATTCAGGAACCATTAAGATGGATAGATCTATGTTCACGGACGTTGTGAAGCCATTACTTGGGATTTTTAGCTTACCTGTGATTGACTGGATTTTTACAACTTTTTGAGAGTGGTGTACACAAAACATTTTTAGCTTAATCCTCTAAAACTTGGTGGACCTGGGATAAGAGTTCAAATCGATGAAGTGTGTTTTTCATACAAACCAAAACACTAGCGTAGAAGGGCTCCTAGGAGTCAAGTCTGGTTTTTTTTTTTTTTTTTTTTTTTTTTTTTTTTTTTAAATCAGTTCATGTGGATGGAACAAAATATGGTTAACAGGTTATTGGGGTACTGTAATGCAATCACCATACAATATCCTTTCAATAATGAAGTTATTTTAACTGTTTTTTTCATGGAAAATGAATAATGTTATTTTAATTGTTCATTTATCATTAAATGAGTTCATTTATATTTCCAACATTCTTTTAATAAATAGAACATATTTTGTCAAAGGTTTGCTATTGACATGGGGATAATTGGGTTTGCTAATCTTGACAAGATTACAAATACTAGATGCATTAAGCATAAAAAACAAACAAACAATCAAACCTCAATGAAATGTTATCAAACTTGGAAACAAACATCATACTTATTATAAAACCCAGGTTGTGTGTGTGTGTCTGTACGTTTATATATTGGATCGGATTTCCTACATTTTTCAACCGATTTCAACAAAACTTCACAGGACTGCGTAAAATTACCTTGTGGTGGTTCTGACAGCGCCAAAAATTGGAATAGCACAATTGTTTTTGGATGAAATCCATTTGAAAACACAATTAAGAGTCATCGCAAGAATGAAAGGGGGAAAACTCGTATCGAGTTATACTTATTATAATACCCATGTTGTTTGTGTGTGTTCGTTTATATATGGGATCAGATTTCCTACATTTTTCAACTGATTTCAACAAAACTTCACTTTTTTTTTTTTTTTTTTTTTTTGGCAGGTAGTGTTTCTTATTGTCTTGCACACTTTTTTCTTTATTTTTACATTCAGAATGCTTTAAAAATTCCATTTACAAGACAATTGTTTATAATAAAATTCTATTCAATCTGTAGACCCATAACGATTGAAAACAATGTTTTTGTTTGAGTTTGGGTTTGACCAATTCGTAAAAAAAAAAAAAAAAAAAAAAACTAATTAAGACATGCGTGTCCGTCAACCTTAAACAATAATCTTTGTCAATTTTATTTTTCAGTCTTTATGACGGTCGATACTTGATCTATCTATTACTGTTACATCCCTGGGCAATGCTGGGCTCTACTGCTAGTATTTAATATATTTCATTACCTACAACCTCTTATAGTATGAACTCTCATGTGAAGACAGATGCAAGAAATATTTGAAAACACTGAAATGCCCAAATTCTCTGATTATAGCTTATGAAAGCCAAAAGTTCTTAGACATTGGACAACTCATATTTGAATATGTACTGGAAACCTGGAAAATGATCTGAAATATGGAATAAATAAACAAACAAATCCTCAACAAAGAACTTTCATTGGTCTTCAACCAGACTTGTATAAATGAAAAACTGCTGCCTAAACACTCAACACACACACACACACACACACACACACACATATATGAGAGAGAGAGAATTTTGCCTGGCTCCACCCTATTAGGCTGGAGTTAATTTGTCTTTATTGTCTACAGGATTGCTCTGAAATAGTCATAAATCTTGCTATTCCTGACAGAAAATGCCAAACTTGAACTAGCACAGACACACTTTGACAGCTTTATATACTTTAAGCTGTATGTCCAACATTAAAGCTTATATATGTATATCTAATTTTAGACACTATATATATATGTGTATTAGGAACAGATGTTATCCTTTCTTAGCCATTTTACTGAGAAAACTTTACTTATTAATCTATGCTTGTATTTCTTTCATCTTTATTTCAGTTCCTTTTTATTGCAACTCCCATATCACCATTCAATGTCTTAGTAAACTTCATGGGATACAAATCTTGCCTCCCTAAAACTTGGTTTAATGCAATGGCTAACTTACTAATTAGGTTATGAAAGCCACTGGTTGCAGTTATTTGAATTTAACTATCTAGTTATTCATAATTTTCTACAATTTATTCATGTGGTTTCAGCAGCAGAACATTGGTGTAGTAGATATATCCTTTATGTTCTTACTTCATGTTGGATGTTAAATATGAGCAAGATTCACTGATGAATATAATTTTGTTGTTTGGTATGACATAAGTCAAAGAAAGAAATGGAAATATTTGCACTATTCATTATATAGAGAAATTTGATGGCAATTTGTTTTCTCATTTTTATTCACATTTTTCTTTTCTTTTTTTCCCAACAAATGTATCAGAATTTAAAAAAAAACAAAACATTCCTTCAATGTTAGTTGATAATATTAGTTTGTTACTTTTATTTAAGGAAGTAAATTTTTGGCTGAAAACCTGAAACTTTAATGAGGAGATACTGAAAAGTTATTGGTCTGACCAAGAAACCTCCCCTTCTCCAAGGCATCTGACATTTAATCAGATTCTGGGAAGTGGGTCAAACTAAGAACTTTTTGCCACCCACCTCATATATATATATACACACACACACTATATATATATATATATATATATATATATATATATATATATATAGCTTAAAGATAAAGCAATTATTTTACAATACAAATACTTATTTTTTAGCATAAATGCTTTTTGTTAATGCACTTAATACTTCAAATATAATGAAAACTTCAAAATTCAGCCAATAACACTCAAGATACAGACTTATTGATCCACCCTTTTTATTTATTTATATATATATATATATATATATATATATAAATTTGGGAAATTATACATTAGCAAAACGTGATTGACATTAATGTTTGCATTTTATTTTGAATGTATTATGAAAATTAAATGTAGATAATTTCAACACAATTTTCAATTTTATTTCATTTATTTTTTAAGGTTTACCTATCTTATTGTTTCAGCACTAATTTACTAAGAGCAGGTAATTTAGTAAGTAACAGGTTATATACTGAGATTGTTTAAGCTTATATGAATCATAGGGTCTTAAATTTGAATAGATGTTAGTCACTTTTTATATTAGATGGCATTTTGTTGTTTAATTTTAAGTCCCTTTTAAATTTGTATATTCTTTAAAAGTATTGACTTCTTTCTGTTTGGTACACTCCTGGATCTGATGTAAAATTAACTGTTTTATATTAATAATATTTTTAACTGTTTGTGAAATATTTGTCTTAATTTTTATATTAAGATTAGCTAAATTTCTTTCGAGTTTGTAAGTAATCTAATATGTCTAGTTTTTTGCCTTGCCATTTTTCCCTTTTTTCATTTTTGGTTTTGTGGATTTTGTAATCTTTTCTTTTGGCATTGTATATGAAAACTAGGACAGGATTTTAAAAATACTTTCAGTATATATTTTTTAATTGGGTAGATAGGGCTGCACATTCTAAATGCTTTTAAATAAAGACCTTTAATTATTCTCTATTTATTTTATTGTTAGTAAAAAAAAAAAAAATTATGAAATGGGGTTTTATTTGTTAACTTATGGTAGACATTTAATTTAAAACCAGTATCAATTTGAATTAACATTTTTCATTCATGAATTCAGTTGTAGGTTTGATTTTTCTTCAGTTTATTTCTGAGATCTAGAAGTTTAATGTTCTGCAGATGTATTATTACTGGTGTCATTTATATAGTGAATGTATTCAGCATTTTGTGGGAAGAAAGATTTTGAAATCGGACAGATTGTAAGAATTCTAAAAAAGAGGTAGCTTAAAAACACTGTTTATAGAACTCATAGGCAGGTCAAATTTTATTTGTAAAAAGATTACTTTGTACAAAGATGACAAGTTTTTATGATTTTATCAATAGGTAGGGAGGGGTTTGTTTGTGAGGTAGTTTTTTAGAAAATGTAAACATTTTTCAATTGGTATATTATTATATAAGGATTTCATATCTAAGCTAGCAACCTCTTTATTTTTCATGTTAGTCTTTCAATTTGTTGATGAGACTGCCAGAAGTTTTATGGTGTGAAGGGTTGATTATTCTTAAAAGAGGCATTAAAATATTTGCTTGGACTTTTGTTCATTTGTGAGAAACACTGCCTATACCAGAGATAATAGGTCACATTAGAATGTTGCATTTGTGATTGTTTATATTGGAAGCAGGGGTCTACTGATTAGAATACAAACAATATCTCCCAAAATACATCAGCAAAGCATTCTGAGATTTGAAGAAAGAAAAGGGACTTAAAATTAAACAACACACTCAATGCTCTTGTGAACCACAAAATCTTTCAGGATTACAATTTCAACTTGGAAAATGCTATTTTAATAAAAGTGAATATAATTTACTCAAAGATGCATTGAAAGTGTCATGATCTGTGTATCCACCATGATGATTAATATATAACTGGGCTATTTCACTTCTTACTAAATTAGTACTGAAACACTGAGATATGCAAACCTTAAAATAAAAACTGGCTTGAACATACATAAATAGAATTATTTTACTCATTTGATAAAGATACACTTTCTTTTTCCTTTTTTTTTTAAGGTAGAGGGTTACAGAGTAAGAGGCATAGTTTATGGAGATGCATGAGAAAGATAACTGTTGACCATAGGTTAAGATTGTAGTGATAGGGAAAGCATCCTCTTGGAAGTCAGTTCTATAAAGGATACTCATTGACAAATATTCTGTTTATTATAAAAATGTAAGTGAACAGCTGAACCACTTGACAAACACAGAAATTGTCAAACATTAAAGGCAATATATTAATGTTAGTCTATTCAAAGTTCTTTAACTGTGAACCTTGCAATCATACAATTGCCAAATGAAGGAAAAGCAAACTAGAGTTGCAAAAAAAATTATCATTCAGGTTATAGATGCAGCAGTGTGTGTCCAACTTAAGAATGATAATGGATGAGCAGCCAAAAAGAAAGCCACTTTTTAAACTCAACAGCATTCAATAGGGATGTTGTGAGCAATTCAGATGATGTTTAACTTAAGTTTTCAAATGAGTTCTCATTTGTTCAATGTTCAAATGGTGGATTAATATGTGAAATTGCTTAATCATGAAATTTTATTTAATTGCTTGCAGCTCGCTAACATATTTATGGTGTGGGCAACAATTTAAAGCATAGATCATTCAAAAATCTGAACTGACCTAAGAAATATAAATTATGAAAAATACATATCCATTCTACAGGAGGGACTTCTACTGATTATTTGAACAAATCCTTCATGGTGAATAGTTTCATGTCATATGGCAAAAAGATTTGTAAACAGAGGTCCCCCCCACCAAAAAAAAAAAACTTTGTGTGTGTATGTATATATATATATATATATATATATATATATATAATATAATATAATATATATTATTGGACACTGAGGTCAACACCAAGTGGTGGTAGTCTGTTTCATGCTTGAGTACAATCTTCAGGCCTGAATATTGCATTCCAGCATGAAACAGACTGATGCTTGGTGTTGACGTCACTGTCCAATTTTATATTTACATACACTCTCTCTGATATTGTGCACTCACTTTCACCCATAAATATGACATACCTTAAAACTATATTTTTATCATATATTGAGAAGCTAGCAGGTCTGATAAATCCAGTAATAGATTTTAATTTCTTCTAATGTCAAGTCCACCAAATGTGTATTTGTATAACAAAATGTATTTGAATTATTTATTGTTGAATAGTTTTTGTTTTAAAATAATTGTTTTGCCATGTGTATATGATGTATAAATGTATGTATGTGTGTGTATATATATATATATATATATATATATATATATATATATATATATGAATGTATGATAAAAATAGTTTTAAGGTACGCTATATTTAGGTTGGTGCAAAAATAATGACATAATAATGTCGTTTTTGATGTTAAAATTACGTCAAAAAATGGCATTATTACATCATTATTTTTGCACCAACCTAATAATAACTCTTAGAATAATACAATAGACCTACCCATAATGCATCACTGACCAACATATAAATAGTTGAGCCAACACACATGGCCTGATGATTGCAGTTAAACGTAAAACAGACCATCACTACTAAGTGTTGACCCCAATGTTCACTTATATAACACACACACACACACACACAATATGTGTGTGTATCTGTCTGTATATGTATGCACCACTGGAAGCATCAGGGGCTTCTATGAAGCTTTAAAGGCAGTATACATGCAAACAAGGTGTTCATCCTAAACCATTAGAACATTTCCAGGCCCTCTTCAGTGCTAATCACTCAGTCCAGGAACCAGCAATTCTCTGCATTCCCCAACAACTAGTAAAAATGGAACTGGATGAGTTGCCCACCATTGAAGAGACTATCAAGGCCATAGTGTGGCAAGGCAGCTATTGTCGATGGAGTCCCACCTAAAATCTGTAAACAGGGCGAGAACAGTGTTACATAGGAAACTCCATGAGCTCTTTTGCTGCTGTTGGGAGCAAGGAAAAATACTACGAGATCTCCGTGATGCAGTTATCATTGCCCTGTGCAAGAACAAAGGGGGAAAATCTGACTGCTTCAATTACTGAAGGATTACTCTGCTCTCCATCACAGGGAAGATCCTTGCAAGGGTTCTGCTGAACAAACTGGTACTCATCATGGAACGGCACCTTCCTGTGAGTGTGGCTTCAAAACAAACAGGAGCACAACAGACATAGTGTTTGTTCTCCGGCAGCTGCAGGAGAAGTGTCGGGAGCAAAACATGTGGCGCTCGTTGATCTGATGACAGCATTCGACACAGTGAGCAGAAGAAGGATGTGGCAGAATGAAATCATAATTATTTTTTCTCTTATTTCTCCTTTCTGTTTTGGAACTCTTCAAATAACATTTTCAATGTTTCATCAGTTTTTTTTTTTTTTTTTTTTTTTCATTTCTACTTAAAAAAAGTCACTACATCACAAAATTACACACTATATAGTTTCTTTCTTTAGTTAACATGTACCAATATGACCAAATGTCATTTCAAACATCACTTGAATTTTGATTTGGGCTCTGAATGAAATCTACTTCAATTCATACTGAACCCCCTTCTGTTTGGCTTTGATAAAAATTGCTACATATTTAATATCTTCAAATAAAGTGCCATTAAAACATTGAATGTTTCTTTCTATAAATTATGAGATTATTTTTATTATAAAAATGCATGATTTAACTTTCAGATAATAACAATAGATGCTTTTAATATCTATCTATATATATATATATATATATATATATATATATATATATATATATATATATTTATTTTTAGATGGACACTTTGTGTATATATGTTATCTATTTTTATATTCTTTTCAAATATTTAATTGATCATTAGTCACAGTTTTTCTGTTTCACAGTTTTACTATTTAGAACTAAAAAATTTCCTGTGCTGTCAAATACTTAAACTGGAATAATTTTCATAAATAAATTTATTAAAAATGCTTGAGAGATAGTTTTCATTTTGATTGTTTGATTTTCTATGGCTTATCAACTCTTTGCAGGTTATTTTAAAGTCAGAAAATAATTTTAGATTGTAAATTTTTTTTTGGGGGGGGTAAGGGTGGGGATAATAATGATTTAGTAATAAGTCTTACTAATTAACCCATAGCTTAGGAGAGAAGTGGATTCATACCTTTCCCAAGGGTATTTGCATGTAAGTAAATATAATAAAACCGACTGTAATTGGAATGTGTCTCTCCAATTAATTCTGAGCCATTATCCATTACACCACAAGTATATCCAAGCTTACAGCGCTTGGTATTCCCAAACAGTCATTCACCTAGATACTGACCAAACCCAGTATTGCTTAACTATGGTGATTGTACAGGAACTGATGTTTCAGTATGATGTGGCCATAAACCTTTCATTTTCACATGTTTTCAAGTCACTTGTCAATATCAGTTAAAGCTGCATCTCTTGTCTGCTTCTTCATAATTATGATTCAGAGAACCTGACCCTTTGCACAGAATAGGACTTATTTTAACAAGAATTACTATTTAATGAAAGCAGTTGACACTCCTCCCTGGTCTTTTGAACAGGAGTAGAGGTTTATCCCTTTTTTCCTGTTGAGGATTGGGTTTCTGGTTCCTTCTAAAGTTTGCTTCAGCTCTATACTTCTACCACTTATCCTTTCCTATGATAATATAAGTCCACACAGTAGCCCCTCTACCTTGAGTGGCTCTTTGGCCTTGTTGAAGGAACCTGAAACCCAATCCTAAACATGGAACAAGGGATAAATCTCTACTCCTGTTCAAAGATTTGTGCTTTGAATGACATCTAATTCAGGTCTTGATGAACCTCTTCTGTTTGGCTTTGATAACTGGTAAAATTTTCTAGGTATTTTGATCAGGTGGTTTTGAGGAGTGTGGAATTACCTCTTCATTGCTGGTGTTCCCAGGTCCACCCTGGGGTCAAAACACTATGAAAGTGTAAAATAGGTTTTAATACCAGAAATACTTCGTAAAAAAATTATTACCAGAAATATATTTTTGAAGGAAAAATATTACCAGCAATAAAAATTTTGTCTGCATTAAATAACGCATTGAGGTTGATATGCTGTAAAACAAACCAAACCAAACCATCTCATTTGTCTGGTTTAATTTTGAGAAAAAAAAAACATGAATGTATTTGATCTGGTTCGGGTTGAAGATGCAAAGTGAATTTTCAATGTTTACTTTAAGAGAAGAAAGTATCATCTTTGAGGCAAGTAAATATAGTATTTCCATTTGTTCAAACCAAAGAAAGGAAAGACAAAAGATGCTGTGTAAGATTTTATTATACAAGGCAACGTTCACACATTAAAATTGCTATTAACCAACCAATGTTGGTAGCATTTTCAGATATACATATTTTTATCATTATCATATAAATACGTTACTTCAAACCTTGTAAACTGGTGCTACAGAATCACAAAGAACTGTATCAAATAACAGAAAACCCATTACTTGAGGACTGACAACTTAAAATGGATACTGCATGTAACTTGAGAAAATGACATAATCAAGATGTTGACATTCCACACTACTTTGAATAAAAGGTTATGAAAGAAGCCCCCATCAATACTGGAAAGAGCAATAACAGCTATTGGACTTGAGAAAAATCAATTTTCCTGAAAAATAATTTTAAGAGAAAGATTTTATAAATTTCTATCAACAGTAGTACAAGCTGCTTGATCAATGTTTCCTTATAAGGAAACGGCTAATATTACTATTACTGCTATATCTTTTATTAGAAGTATTTACAATAACTTATTTGATAGTGACATTTTGTTATGCAACTCTGAGGTTGTTCATCATATTGTAAATAAATATAACTTTATAGTAGGTATCTACATGAGATCGCTAAAAAAAAAAAAAAAAAAGCGCGTAGTCTGATGAAAAAGATGTCAAACTTGATGAAAACAAAATTTTATCGCCAAAATGTTTATGTTGCTATTAAGTGGAAAGAACAAAGTAATTTTTAATTATTTTTTAAAAATTTTTCTGTCTTTATTAGAACATTCTAACTTTCAATTGAAAAACCTTGTTTCTCGTCATCACCGGAACTCTAGTAAATAACATGGCGAATTTTTTGTGCATTTTTTTTTTTATGACACACATTAATTTTGAAAATCTTGCAAAAATAGAAATAATTGTCAGTTTTTAATGAAACTTTCAGAAACTATTCAGGAATGATGGAAATTATTATAAATATGTTATTTTTTCATTAAAGTCATTATAAAAAATATATATATATATATATATATATATATATATATATATATATATATATATATATATATATATATATATATATATATATATATATATTACCCCCCATAAATAAATTAATAAAAACTCTAAAAATTTATGGTCGAAGTCCGCAAGTCATTATATTAGTTAAAAACACAAGGCTTTGAGGAAAGTAAATCATGTTTTGTTTTTTTAAAAATCCGCCTCGTAAACTTAAAATCAGCTCTGAATTGTAACATACAAAACCCATTAAAACAAAGATACTATTTAAATTTAAATGCTTTTAGTTGATTTTATTTGTTTTTATCAATATGCATAATATTATCTGAAGGCAAAAACCTTTTTCGATGAAAAATGAATTTTTAAATGAATTAATTGTTATTTCATAAATTATTTTATTATTTTTACATAAAGTTACTAAAAGTTGTTAAATATTCTAAAATTAGTTGTACTGTTCAATTCTTTATATAATGTTTTTTTTAGGTACCTGTATCTGTACAGATTATAAATAGAACAAGGTTTTTACAATCAACGAACCACCAATGAGAATAATCTTACTGTTCTTTGCCCTATGTGTCAAAAAAAAAAAAATGTTAAATCAAATGTACGGAGGCCCGGAAGAAACATTATACAATAAAAACATCACGTGACTTGATTTGTACGGCACTGTTAACGGTCTTTACATTTTTACATTTACGATTGGCGAAACACATGTGGAGAAGTTTTACTTAAAAAAAAAAAAAAAAAAAAAAAAAAAAAAATTGATGAACGTCTGATAACGATTGCATTGAATTTCTAAACCCCTGTTCTTACTTGGCTATGAAAAATAAAATTAAAAGTGTATGTGATTATGTAGAAAAAAATAAAATGTCTAGCATTTCAACTTGTATTATGTACCTATCTTATGAAATTTCTCAGTTTTATTTTATCTCAGTTATGTCATTTTTTCCATAAATGAAATATCAAAATTAATAAAATGATTGGAAATCCAAATACCATACAATGTACACTACTGATATTTCATAAGAAAGGTAATTAATTAGGTAACTTTCTTATGAAATTTGATCTCACTCTTCATGTCTTATTTAATTTTTTATGGTATTAAGCTTTTCCATAAAGCATAGTAAAGGTAAGTACAAAAAAATAAGCGCTGATAGTTTTCCTTAATAACTTGTGTGCTTCAACATTGAATTTCTAGAGTTTTTTTTTCAATAAATTTCAGGGGGAGGGTAATATATATATATATATATATATATATATATATATATATATATATATATATAAAATTACTTTAAAAAAATTATAAAAATAATTTCCATCATTCCTGAAACTTTCATTAAAATCTGACAATTATTTCTATTTTTGCAAGATTTTCAAAATTAATGTGTGTCATAAGAAAAAAATGAACAAAAAATTTGCCATGTTATTTACTAGAGTTCCGGTGATTTTTCAATCAAAAGTTAAAACATTCTAATAAAGACAGAAAATTTTTTTAAAATAATTAAAAATTACTTTCTTCTTTCCACTTAATAGTAACATAAACATTTTGGTAATAAAGTTCTAGTTTTGTCTAGTTTAAGGCCGTTTTTTCATGCTATGCCTACTTAAAAATAACGAGGTAAATAAGTTGTTAACGTAAAGATAAATTGTCACTTATGACCTTCCGTACTATAAATTTCCTCATGTAACATGTCAGTGCGTGATGAAATCACGCACATGTCATTTGTCAATCAACACCGCAGTTCAGACCGGCTTTCTTCCATTTGAAAGAACATGTTTTCAGCACAGAAAATAAACAATCTTTGTTTCAAAATATATTAAATAAACTTTATAATTTCTAATATTTTTTAAATTATTTAAAAAAAAAAATCATAATTTATTTTTTAAATGAATTTTAAACGGGAACATTCACTTTTGTAAACAAAAGTTAAAAAAACGGCTGACGATCGATTTTCTGTCAGTTTTTCTGATTCAAAAAAATTGAAGATTTTTAACAAATTTTGATCGTGCTAGAAATTATTAAAAAATGTAAAAAAAAATATTCAAAAAATATTTTGATCTTTCCTCTTGATAATAACATTAACATTTAGATGATAAAAAATTATTTTCATCAAGTTTAAGGCCTTTTTTTATTCATGGTATGCTATTTTTTTATCGATCTCATGAATATACATACTTTATAGAATATATTTATTTTTTAAATTCAGATATATAGGGGATCCTTGACCTACAGTGTGACATAACCTAATTTTTTACGTAGGTCAGAACTCGCCCAGTTTGCTTTATGCTTGAGAGCCATAATGAAGGGGGAAAAGCACCCCCACCCCCCTATGACACAAACAAGAGATAGTGAAGTGAATATAGCATAATCCAATATGGTGTAAAGCTGGTGAAAAAACAATGCCACATGATGATATATTATAGTAGATGGTGCCGTAACCACAAAATGCCATATGTAGGGTTTGATTTAACCTGAGGACCTTCTGTATAATGATTACCAGGGGTAATAAGATAGAACCTCAAAAGAGAAACAAAATATACAATTAGTGAGTGATGGGAACATAATATTGGAAATTGAGAATGTCGAACAATGAAAAAGTTAAAATATTAGAAAGACTGGCTTTAAGAATATCACGAAAAGGATTTTGAGAAAAATTAAAAAGTGTAATAAACAAGAAAAATAGATTGATTAGCAATAGAATATTTTTAAAATGTGATGTTACAAATGTATACAGAAAAGTTGCAGAATATTAAGAACATTGGTAAAAGACAAGAAAGCAACCAAACTACCAGCTTTAAGCATCACAAAGAGAAAGGTGTAAGTTTTTTTTTTTTGGTGGTGGGGAGACTTGAGAACCAAGAACTGGTCAGCTGGGTTAGAGGTTGGGTCCTTCATGGAAATAGTCAACTAACATTACCTACCAAGTTATATTTTTAGTTACGTTTTGGTAGAGTAATTATTATAGACAGTAAAAGGAATTATAGATTTCTTTTAATGTTTTTCATGAAAACATATTTTGAAATTCACATGTATTGCTTATAGAAATATATGTCCATCCTGAAAATTTAATGAACATCACTTGGTTAATAACAATTTTATTTAGAAATTGAATAATAAAATCTGACATAGTGTGGATTTTTCACCTATTTTGAAGGTAGGTTAGATGGTTTGCTATTGGAACATAATATTTGGTACTGTATTGTATTATTTTCTCATGGGCGAGCTGATTATAGAGGAGACATGAGTGACAATGATGCAGCCAATCAGATCTGATTTCCACCTCATGAAACAGCGTCTGAGTGTCCATCCGGGTCTATTCTTTGATGTTGTTCAATCAGCTTTTGGACAGCCTCCCCCTACATCTACCCCTTTCAAAATACCTTGAAGGACTGTTTTGACTATGGTATTGTGGCATATACATGTCCAAGCCATAACATCTTTCTCCTCTTTACTGTTGCCAAGAGGGGCTCCTGGAGGCCTGTCAGTTGTGTTACTTGGCCCTGAGAAGGCCTCTGAAGCATTTAGCTTCAAATTTTTAGACTCTCTTGGTGATTTCTGCTATCAGAGTCCAGCTTTCACATCCATAGAGCAGTATGGATGCTCTACAACAGAGATCAAGACCAGACTGATATATGGACAATACCAAATATCAATTTAAGAAGCTTTATTCAGCTAAATTGAATTGTTAGTGATTGGATGGCTTTTATACAGTGTGGTTAGTATTGAAATGGGTAGGATGTGATAGTGCATTATTATCACATGTACACTTTTCAAGTAATGCTCAAAAATATCAAAATGTATCTGCCTTTATGAGCCACTGGTTGAAACAAATAAAAATTACTGACAAAAGTATTTTCTCTTCTGATATATTTATTCCTTTGGATTTTAAAACATTTTCTGAAGTCAAAATTTTAATTTGTTTCTATTTTACATGTTGAATTTAAAAAAAAAAATCAAACTTATTAGTCTAATTAATGTCAATTAATGATTTAATTTGTTTGTTGTTTTCAGAAAGAACTTGAAAAGAAACAGCCTGGAAGAAGAAAACTAGTAAGTGAACTAAGAGATTGTTTTTAATTTCTAAGTGTGTGTGTGTCTCTCACTAACTCACTGCTGAAGGTTTTTTTTTTTTTTTTTTAATCAGATCAAAATCTTTCCAGCATCCCTCATAGATGTGCATGTGTATAACCATCTTGTTTTCTGCTATGTGCAAGTTCAGATTATGTCCAGTTTCTCATATAGGAGGAACATGGAAACTGGAAAAAAATATTATGCTTATTTGTCAGTTTTGTATTTAAAATTTTGTGTATAAACATTTGCTAAGAGCTTTTACTTTGGTATCATATTTGATAGCATATAAGCTATCAAAAATATATATATATATATATATATATATAAAATTTGTCCTGGGTTTTCTATATGAAGTTGAGGCATCTGAAGAGCTAGTATCAGTACTTATACATAGACTGAGTCCATAAGACTGTAATGTTAAATGTAAATAGTGGGGAAGGTCTTATGTATCGTCAAATATGATATTTGCAAAACATTTTACAAGTAAAAGAAAAAAAATTAAACTTTAGTTTATTTAATTTTTTTTTTTTTTTTTTAAGCTATGACTAATGGACTTTTGATAATGGTTCAGTCATAGAAATTAATTAATGTAGATTACTTATTACTTTGAAATTAATAGTTTTGTGACAGTGTGAAATTTGATTTTTTTTCAAAAGTTTAATTCTAGAAATTTTCATAACAGAATTGTGGGTTTTATTTAAAAATTTTTCTTTTATTCAACTGTGATATGTCTATTAGTAAAAAAAGAGTTTTAAAAATTTCTCCATTATTAAGAGTCTTATAGGATGAAATCAGCAGCTTTTTTTTTTTCTATTTTTATCAGAGGAAAATGGTTTTATGGAAAGTAATTTAATTTAGCTTTTGATTTATTAGGTTGGTGCAAAAATAATGACGTAATAATGTTGTTTTTTGACGTAACGTCAAAAAACAACATTATTACATCATTATTTTTGCACCAACCTAATAATAACCTAAAGGTCACTGTGGTGTCATGTATGGTTTTGATTCATCATAACATCTTAGTAGGCAAGGGTAGTGTTCAGCTCCTCCAAGTTTCATATGACTGATATTGCTGGGCTATATGTTATCAAGAGCAGAGAAGAAACCTTGACCTAATTCAGGTCAAGGTTTCTCTAGTCTTCTGTTATAGTATCAAGATATCTCTTCAGTGTAACAGCTTGTTGTAAATGATAGATTCATGCCTTTCTCAAGTACAAAATGAACAGAAACAGCCTCAACCAGAATTTAAATTCTGTTTTTCAATTTATCATATTTGAGAGCCTCTAAGACAGCACAATTTAAGTAGAGAATATTAAAAAGCAATGTTAGATATTGCATTGAATATTATTGACATTTTGTCAATATTCCCGACTTGCTCCAATCCAAAATAATTCATGAAATTTTGATATTTGAGGAGAAAATAGTGGTTATTATATTCCATCAAATATAGTAATTTAAAGTGTAGCAGTTGTAATGTCATCTCATCTCTGTTCTGGCTTTGAGCAATCTTGAATTGTAGATAGCTATGTTTTAATTGCTAAGCTATTAGACTGAAAGTAGTTAGTTTATCCATTTCAAGAAATTTTAATGATTTAAAGTTTCAAAACAAATAGGCTTTGAAATGAGTTGAAACTAACCTCATTATTTGATATTGTCAAAAATCGTTTGAAACCAGACTTGTCATTCTTTTTTTTTTCTTTCTCTTAATTCATATTTATTTATTTATTTTTATTTTTTTTAAGAATATTTTGGAAATGTACCAGAGCAGAGGTTGACATTTCAAATAACTCGGGCCTTATTTTGAGGCCTTCAAAGAAAACAATAAAAAGATTTTATTATAGTGAAAGAAAAAATGCTCGTAACAAGCAAACATTTAAAAAAATGAAAATAAACTATAAGAAATAAGTCTGTTATAATCTGTTTTGGTTTTTATTTTTTTTTTTAAATTCTGACACTCAATGTTTACAAAAGTAACCAAACCACAGTGTATGAATATAATCTTTTTTTTTTTCTCAACCCAAAACCTGAAAGTTTGTTTAAAACAACTCGTCCCTGAATCAGAATTATTTAAACAAACATTTTTTTTTTTTTTTCCTCTCTTCATTATTATTGTTATCCTTCTCTTTGCTTGAAATTTTTCCACTATTGGGAAGTCTGTTATGGCAATGCATCCATAACTGCAAAAGAAAATGAAAAAAAGTGACTGAAGAATTTAATTACTTTCTTCTAAGGATTTCCCCTTGTTAGTGCTCATTTTTATTTAGCTTTAAGTATATAGCTTTTAGTTTTATCTACCACACTCAGACATGTTTTAAGTACAGCACAGTTTTTGAGAGTAGAATTATAGGGAAACAGGTCTTCAGTTCTTACTTCTCTACCAAACCAGTAGCTGCTTGTGTGAAAAGAAAATTGATAATTTTTGTCTGAGGTTTTGTGATTACTCTTTTCTTTTTCTCCCCCCCACACCCATTCTCCATTTTTTTATGAATTTTATACCTTGCAGATATGTTTGTTGTTGATTTAGTTCTGCTTGTAATCCTGTCTATGGGCCATGTCATGTTATCCTGCTTTTTATGAAGACACTGAATTTGGTTGTGGCAGTTTAATTAATTTTGCCAACGCAAAAAAAGTTTTGGGGTTTTAAGAATATTAAATTGAGTCCTTTATACCCTAGATACTCCTTAAAAATTTTGATTATATTGATTTTTTTTTTTTTTTTTTTTTTTTTTTTTATATTTATAGGAAATGAACATTAAAAACCAGAGGGGAGGAAAAAATGCATAGAGGAGAACATTTTCTTTCTGTGCATGAGATATGATATTTCTGATTGAAACTTGATAATAATCATTGTAAAATATTTAATGTTATTATGCAAAGTGTTTAAAGAACTTTTTCTTTCTCAGATAGGAGACATTTTTAATTAGAAAATATTTTTTTATTTTGTGGACATGTTGGAGCGCAATAAATTTTTTGACAAAATTTTAGGTTGCTTCTGCAATCTTTGGCAGTATTTACTATTGAAATTTAGTTTTTACATTTTTCTACATTGGAAACAGACTGGGACATATTAATGTCATTATAGTTGCATTTTTAAACCTGATTTATATACATAAGTGGGTTAGGGTTCCAGTTGGTGTTTGTGAACAAGCTAGTGATACAAGATATTGTTATTGAATTCAATCTATAGTGGTGCTGTGACCTTTTACCAGACTAAGCTATGTTTAGTAACTATCAACTAAATGGGCTATACTCTGTTCAGCATAGATTTGCTCTAAGGATCAGACTACAGATTTATGGGTGGTTTGACCTGTCTGCCTCCTACCCACTTTCCCCACTCCCTGCACTTCCCTTCTTTTCCTGTCCAAATGGCTGTACCAAGGTTTTCAAGAAACTAGACTACAATAATTTACAACTGGCTGGGATTTTGTTTTTTTTTTCTCTTCTCAACACACTAAATCATGCACAGTTTTATATGCATCTTGTTTTTACCTGGGGTCAGAATTACTCATTCTTATCTTGAACCTGGTCACATTTATTTTAAATCTGCACTTGAAAAAAAGTTAAACAATATCAAGGGAAACATGAGACAGAAAAAAAATTTAGATTTAATTTTTATTTAATTTTTTTTTTTTTTTTTTTGTAACCAGCCGATTCAAGAAAGGGTAAATGTTATGATTTTTTTCATTATTATGCACTTCTTGTCACAAGAAAATGTTTCCATGTTGCTTTTCTTGCTAGAATAAATTAAACCAAACTTTGTATGATTTATGTCTTTTCTCAACTTTTTCAATATAACATAAAGATTAAATTTCTGAACAATTTCTGTAAGATTTGAAGTGTAAATCTCTAAAACTCAAAGCTATTATGTATCGTGTATTAGGAACTAATGAATTTAATCTCTCTCTCTCTCTCACTCACTCACTCACACACACACACACACACACACACACACATATTAGATTTTTTTTTTTTCTAACTATATTTTTTGTCTTCCTTAATTGCCATCTTCCTGCAGCATAGAAGTACTCATGTCACTCCACAGACTTCTTTTTCAGCAATCTTGGACCTCTGTGCTCGCAAAAAAAAACAGCATGTCAAAGGACAGTTTTTCCCTTGACACCACTATTATTTTAACTACCTTCACTCCTCGGCAGCGTATATTGTTTTAAAAAGCAATGATTAGAATTGAAATAAAACCTAAACATATGATGAAAGTGAATTTATACATTTACAATTTTATATTTACGGTATTCTAAAAACTAATATAATTGTATTAAAGCTAATGCTATGCAATATTTATCATTTATCAATTTATAGAGAAATAAATCTGAAAACAATTTTTATTCATAAATGTATAAACAGTTGCTAAATTATAAAAATATGTGAACCAACTATAAAGAAATCCTTATTATTTACCATTTTATAAAGTTTGAATTTATTGCCAACTGTACCAATAATGAATATAATAAATAGTGTAAATAAAGAATCTAATGTTTATTTTTGTTGTCAATTCTCAAGAACAAAGAAAATGTATAAATTCACTTTTGTATGTTTATGTTATTAAAATTTTAATCATTGCTTTTTAAAACAAAAAAACATTGCCAAGGGAGTGAAGGTTGTTAAAACAATAGTGATGTCAAGGAGGGAAAAAAATGTTCTTTTGACACTCCATATTTATACTGGCACAAAAGTCCAAGGTTTCTCCTTTTTCTTTATTTTCTGTGAATTGCCATGATTTCTTGGGAAAGATAGTTCGGTGGTTTTCTGTTGCTATCTCTATGGTTTTGAATTCAGTATTGTCTTCCACCTAGACTGGCTGTCACCCAAGGTTAGAAAAACCAGTATCTTATTATTTAAACCTATAACTAGCCATAGAAGAAATGAATTCGTCCATTTTCCAGTAGTATTTGTGTAAAAGAAATGTAACAGAAAAGGCCAGAATTTGAACTCTACTCACAAATTCCAATTTCCACACCAATACCATTATGCTACTCTTACATTTGGTAGCCTCCTATTGAAATAAATTTATTTCTGCACATAACAACATTTAATTGAACTCTATCCAAGCATCTCACAATAAGCATTGGTTTGTTCCTATGTAGTAAATTAGACCTCTATATTATATTACATAAAAACGGATTTTCTTTCCCCTAAAAATAAATTACAAATTAATTTTTGTACAATGTTAATATCTTGAAATTGTGTTGAGGGTTACTTGAATCAGTGTTGTTGGTTGTTTTTGTTTAGTGGCATATCAACCTCTATGGGTTATTTAATACCAAAATCCAAATATTTTGTAATGCAATTTTATTGCTTTTAGTAATACAAGTCTTATTAATTAACCCAAAGCTGTGGGGGGAGGGATTCATACCTTTCCCAAGGGTATTTGTGTGTGAGTGAATACAATGAACCCAACAAGAATTGAAACTTGGCTCTCCGGTTAACAATTTCAAGCCATTATCCATTACACGATCTGCACGGTCAAGCTTACAGCTTATATTGCCAAATGGTCATCTATCTAGATACTGACCATGCTTGACTTTGCTGATTGTATAGGGAACCCATGTTTCAATGTAATGTTTTTATTTTTTTAATCATTTCATCCCAAGCAAGGCAGTAATTCCACTATTACGCAGTGGGAGTGAAGGTGAAAGAGAAGACTGAGAATACAGAGGATAGAACAAAAAATGAACGGGTTTCAAGAAAACGGAAGATGGCAACTGACATTGCATTTAAATTTTTGAAGATTGTAGTTATCAGGGAAGCAAGGAAATAGAAGTGTTCCACAGGTGGGAAATGCGAAAAAAGAAACTGCTGGAGTAGAAGTGGTGGTTGCATTTAGTTATTTCAACAGTAAAAGGGTGGGACCTAGATGCCAATCTAGTAGTATACTTAAATTCATGTAATTGGGGCACCAGGGGAAAAAATACTTGTCAGAGTAGTCACCATAAAAATATTTGTAGAAAAGGCAGAGGGAAGCTGTGTCATGTCAGTGAAAAAGTGACTGAAGTCAAGATGCCTGCTCAGGATCGATTATATTACAAATCCTTCTTTGATGTGTCACTTTTTCCATCATCTGTTACTACAGTACCTAATAGATAAATTTAAATTTCTGTACCTGCTAGATAATGATATCTCCAATATGTAGCATACACCTTGGGTTGTCTCTTTTGCGGATGACCATGCATTCTGTCATTTTAAAGTTAGTTTTTTTTCCATTACTATCTTTTGTTTCCTTTCTGAGTCGGTCATCAGTGCAGTGTCATCTGCATTGATTATGTTAAAATTTTGTCCAGTATTAATAAATCACAGTGAGTCTTCTAGTTTTCTTATGATCGCTTGCTGTAGAGGTTGAATGAATCCAGTGAGAAAATGCATCCTTGTCTTTCTCCTCTATTTTTGTGTATTCAGTGAATTCATCATTCTCTATTCACATGCAGGCTGTTTGTTTCCGGTGGAGATTAGAGATTACTTGAATAGCCTTCCTGTGTAAATTGAGCTTTTCTAGTATTTCAAGTAGGTTTTGGGTTTTGTCTTGTACTTTATTAAATGCTTTTGCTCAATTTATGAAACACAGGTGTAGGCCAACAAAAAGACAAAATTTATTAAAAGCTACAAAAGACAGGAAATTCTGGAGAGCCATGAGCCCAATGTCCTGAAGGTACACGGCACATAGAAGCAGGTGTAGATCTTTCTGATTTTGTATTGATTGCTCCAATGGCTTTCTGATAATAAAGATAGCCTTTTTTGTTCCACTGTTTTGAACAAAACCACAATATTCTTGTCCTGTTTCTGCATTCATTCTTTTACAATATCTATTCCTTACAATCCTAATATGTTCAGTTATATGATTCATTAAGCTGGTTGTCCAATAGAGTTCATATTCCTTTTTTTCTTTTTTCTTTAACAACTTTACCCCAAGCAAAGGGATAAAAGCCACGGAGATGCAAGTGGTTACTGAGAGTGAAAGAAACAGAGCGGACAATAAAAGAATGGAATTCAAGATTCAGATGATGACAATTGACATTGCATTTGCACCTAGGTTCTTTGGTATCGCTATGAAGATAGATCTACTAAGGTCTACTGGTATTTCGCAGCTATTATGTTTCATTTACTATTTTAGCAATCTTGTCAATCTCAAAATTTTCTGTGATTGATATCATCCCACTTACAATTTTTTTTTTTTTTTTTTAAATTTATAAATGTTACCCTAACCCACTAACACACAAGGAGGAATTGGGAACAAAAACATTAGTAATAAGTAGATAGAAAAAAGAGCATTCAGGAGGACAGTAGATAGCAATTGGCATTGCATTTAAATTCTTGCAGATTAAAGTTGGCTGGAAAGTATGGAGTTGCAAGGGAGTTCCGCAAGTGAGAAGTGCAAGAAAAGAAACTGTTAGCCTGGAAACTACACCTATATCAGCTAACTCATCTGTAAATTGATGAGATCTCTTCGCCAGTCTAGTATTGTGCCCAAATTCATACAGTCTAGGTACTATAGCAGAGTGCTCATCTGAACAGTTACCATGAAAGTATTTGTAAAAAAGCCACAGTGAGTCTACCTTAAGGTGGTGGGCAAGTTACTGAAGTCAAGTCACCAGATCAGGACCAATAATATTGCTGATTCTTTGGATTTTATCAACAAACTCCAGCTAAATCACAGGGACACCAGACCATATATGGCAGCAATATTCTAAGTATGGATGAATGGTAGACTTATAGATACACAAGATAGATTCAGGAGAGAAGTATTGTCTCGCCCGACATAGTAAATCAACTTTCTTAGCAGCTGACCTAGCAATGGATTCAATATAGTCTTTCCACTCCATGTCAGCTGAGAACGTTAGCCTGAGAAGACACAATGAGTCACTTTCTTGAAGGATAGATAGCATCAACCATGTTGATACAGAAGATGATTAATAGAGAGGTTTACTTTTGGAGGTGTTAAAATTGACAAGCCATCTTTTGCCCCAGTTAATGATGGTCTTAAGGTTGTTTTTTACATCAGCTGCCATTTTGACCTTGTTGGATTGATCAGCCTTAGTATCAAGGCAGGAGTAAATGGTAGTGTCTTCAGCATAGATGGCAAGTTGAGAACTGATGTTATCAGGAAGTCATTAATGAAGATTAAAAACAACATAGGACCAAGGATGGAGATCTGGGTGGGGGGACATCTGTGTTAGTATGAAAGGATGTAGACGAGTCACCATTCAGGATAACTTTCATTTCATGATTTGATAGGAATGACTGGATCAGCTCAAAAATGTGCCTGGATATACTGTAACTTTTCACCTTGTGGAGAAGACCTGAATGCCAGACACTGTCAAAGGCTTTAGAGATGTCCAAAACTACAGTCCGGGTTTTACTGTTTTTATCTCAAACACAATAGACTCTTTCTGCAATTATCATTATTACATCAGCAGTTTATCTGGAGAAACAAACACACATTGCTTGTGTGAGAAAAGGCCCTGCAATGAGAGATGATGAACCAATTCAGCATTGATTAGGTCATCTAGAAGTTTCCCAAAAAGGTGTAGGAGGCTGGTAGATGGGTGAGACGATTCACCAGAGTTCTTAAAAACTGGAGCAACAGATGATGAATTTCAGTAGGCAGGAAAGCAAGAGGCAGCAAGGCATTTATTATATAGTTTAGAGAGAACAGGAGCCAGTTCAGGAGCACGCTCCTTAATGACTATTACAGCTTTGAAGTAGTAAAGTTTTACTCCCCTACCTTTTAATGAAGAATATTCTTTCAGGTCCTTTTTATAGATTTATCATAATTTGCCATTACGGTAAATAGCAAAAAAAATAATGGTTGAACATTACTGTGATATGTCAGCTTTTTAACCCCAGATCAAAGAGTTTATATCAAATACTTCTAATTACTGTTTAATATTCCTATAAAACAAAATACACTGGATAAAAAAAAAAATTAATAGAGTACAAATAAAAGGAAAGACATTGAATTAACACCAGCCAGGTGAGAAATTAAAGGACTAGTATTTCAGGTGTTACAAAATTAAACTTTTATCTATCATCAATTTCAACAATTAGATTGGCATGACTTGATCATGCCAATTTTGAAAAAAAAAAAAAAAAAACTGAAAAGTCTTTTGCTTTTCAGTAATACTTGCCTTGATTCCTGACCTGAATATTCTTTCTTCCTGATTTTCAGTATATTTCTATAGTAAAATAATTAGCAATGCATTTACTTTATGCATATAATGGCGCCTTTTTTGTCAATAACACTTGCTTCAATTTCAAACCATTGACCATAACTTTTCTTCCTTATTATCAGTCAATTGCTATAGTAAATTAATAGCAGTGTATTTATATATATGTTTGTGTATATATATCAGTGTATTTAGACAGAAAATGTCCTTTAAGGCAAATATTATTAAAGACAGCAGATATTTTGTGCCGAGTAATTTTAATGATCGACTTTTCCAAATTATGTCAAGGAGGAAATTCCATTTGAAATTGTTCATTTCTGAAGAAAAGTATAATGCAAGCTTTTGATTTTCTTAAGTCATCATCAGAGTAGGTAGAGACAATTGATGAATTTTATAGAACTAGTGAGTGTTGTAACGTTTATTTTTGTAAATTTGAGGATATTGGTTCTTATGTTAGAATTATTTTTACATATATAGATGGTTGTTTCTGTTGCATGAGTATTGCTTCAAGGATCATAGCTCTGTTTTTGCTATTTGATTTTGCTAGTACTTTGATATTGTTTGTGAGTAGGAGTCTAATGTTACTATGATCCTTATACTGCTTATTAATGTGTTGTCTGATGCAGTAGGTGGTGGGTGATTCTCCATGAGAGTGTGGTTTTGGTATATCCTATGCAATATATTTTGTGTTTTTATTTACAGAGAAACATTTAAACTTTGAAAAAAAGCTGAAAAATCTTCATTCATGGAATGAGATAATTATCCAGGATTTTCACACTTTATAAAAATTCTATTTATGGAATTTTGCTTTTAAAAGAAACACTTATATTAGTATGTTTGGATTTCTTTTGGTTATCAAAAATGTATTAAAGTAGGTTTTTACAAAGTAATCAATAACTGTAATCATACAAATCACTATGACAAAATTTGATAACTATTAGGTTGGTGCAAAAATAATGACGTAATAATGTCGTTTTTTGACGTTACGTCAAAAAACGACATTATTACGTCATTATTTTTGCACCAACCTAATAGTTTAGCTTGACACAAATTAGCATGCTTAATATGGAAGTGCACTAGTTCTTAAGATATTTATAAAATTAACTTAGTCTGACACAAGGCCATAATAAAGGATCATTTCATTAAAATTAAATCCAGTAACTTGTAAGCCTAGCTAGTTAGACATTACTCTGTGGTAGATACTATTAATGATAAAGGTAATATTAGCCATTTCCTTATAAAGATATATTTGGCATTCATTGACTAAGCAGCCAGTGCTACTGTTGGTTGAAATTTGTAAAATCTTTCTCTTAAAACAATTGTTCAGGAAAATAGGTTTCTCAAATTTAGTAGCTTTTATTGATGGGAGTTTCCTTCCTAACCTTTTGTTTGAAGTAGTGTGAAATATCATTTATTAGAAGGAAATCCTGCTAGCAACAGTGAGATTTAGCTTCCTTATGCTTTCAATCAAAATAAATGGAATTAATTGATTGTATCAGATAAAAGTTAATTTGCATTTTTTTTGTTTTGTTTCATCAGATGCAATGGGTTAATGGGTTCAATGGATTGCTTATAAAATACAATCAACTTTGACTATGATAGAAAAATGTAGGTTACTGACAAAACCTTGTGGGGTGCATTTATTCAAATAATAAGCAAACAGGTTTTCTAAGTCTGACCAACTTTTTAGGCAAAAAAAATTAAAATAGTCCTTCACATGAAACATGATACCAATTTTATTATATATATATATATATATATATATATATATATATATATATAGTGTGTGTAGAGAGAGAAAGAAATTATTTTAGACATTTGTTCTGGAAACTTATTTTTAAAAATCTAATTCTTTTTAAAGGTAGAGAGATTAATGAAATCTTGAAGACAACAAAGAAAACCAGGGCTAATCTGCCAGAGATGATAGAAAAATAGAAACTATTAAAGAAACTTAAGATATAAAGTGTTTAATAAACTAAAGTAGAAATTTCCAGTTAAAAAGAATGACCTAGAATAGAGCTGGAATCCAATCCAAAAAGTTTCAGACACAGAACTTCACTGACTTCAAATCTCACACTATAAGGTGATCCTCAAATGGTTCAGCAAAGGAAAAAGAGAAAGAACTCTATGTAGATTGGAATCCAACAGGATAAGATAAAGAACAATATTTTTCAATCTAACATGTTTCACTTATCTATGGTTTTAATAAACGTGACTGATCAATGAAAATCAAACCATATAGAAATGAAAATACCAAGATTTCTGTATTTTTGTCTGTTTCTTATGAAGCTTTAATAAAAAGAAGAAATTGTTTAATCGATAAACATTTCCTATTTGTTTATCTTATCTTTGTCGGATTCGCATGGAGTCACATGGCTATGCCATGATCTGTTTCGCATCTGAATGGAGTTGGAGGAGAATTCTTTTCATTTTATGCAGAGAAAAATTAACTCTGTTTGCTATCTGTTTAAAATGCAATCTGATTGGTTGATTATGATCACATGATCAAGCATAGTAATTTTGATGTCACCTATTTTCTGCATAAAACAAAGAATTCTTAGAGTTCAATTGCCTTTTCAACTTTTTCCCCCATATATAACTAACATTCTTTTATGTTTCTTGTCTTTTTCCTCCATTTTTATTTGTTCTCTCTCTCTCTCTTCTTTTTTTTTTTTTTTTTTTTTCTGAGGATCACTTCATAGTATAAAAACAGAAAAAATGCTGAAGATAAGATGATTGGATTTGCATAATTTTTCTTCTCTTACTCAATAGTATAAATACATTTGTGCAGTCATAAAATATTTTATGTCCTTGTGGCATAGATATTTAATAAGCTTAGATTAGTCTGGCAAAAGGCGCCAGGCGTGGGGCACCTATATGTACAAAATCAGATATAAATGGTATGTTTGTTTCAAATCTTTTTATTTTTTTTATACTCAGTATGGGAATTTAAAATCCTTCTGTTCATATAGATTGTTATAAATGATATGTTATAATGTAATTCAACCATAAATTTAAAGGCAAGGTGAAATTGTCCTTGATGCTTGTATGAATGACACTCCTCTGTGGTGAATTTCATGAAAATGTTACCAAATTTTGTACTGTTATTTGTGAAATCAAATTCATGGACTCAATTAAAAAAATGTTTAGACAGATGCATCCTCCTGCTTTTATAAATAATATAAATTAAAAAAAGAAAAAAAAAAACTGAATTTCTTAATCTGTGTTTTTTTTGCCATAATTTAAAACAGAAGCATTACCTCAAATTCCACTTCATAAGACCTTGTCCTTCAACTATCTTCTGCCAACAGTGTAACAGTTTCTGTAGACCAAATTTTTGACTGAATGGGTCTTCTCTGCCAACACTCTGGGGTGGGAAAAGATGGTGCATATGGAATGTTCATATGCATTTTCTTTCTTTCTTTTTTTCCTCATTCCATCCTGAAAAAAAATACGATATCATTGCAGTGCCAACTGAAAAATGGTCTCTTTCCTCAGCTGACCTCCATCCTTAAAAGTTTCAGTCTGGGTCAAAATAAAAGTACATAAAGGAACATAATTAAGAAATACTTACAACTGAATTATAGGATTGGTTCTTCCTTGTTTTTTTTTTTTTTTTTGTTGCAGAGACTACAATGTTAAAATTTTAAACTATATCTGCTTTGTATGCTCAGTATCCTATGGTGAGAATAAATGAGTAGTTGAGCATTATCATGTAATTCCAGTTAAAATATGTTATTATTAGTAGTTTATTTTAGCCATATTTAGAATGGATCTTGACATCAATCTTTATTTCTTTGGATGTAAAGATTTTTGTTTAGAATACATGATGAACAGAATTACATCCAAGAAACATTTATAAATGAAAGGTTTTATATAATACATAAAATTTATACTAAGAAATTTACCAAGAATGAAATCTGTTACTGAAACCAATGTTAAATTTAGCAAAACTAAATTTAAATCATTAGATAATTTTATATTCTTTGATACCTTATGCCTCTGAATGAGAAAAATACAAGTGTTCCCCCGTGCAATACAAATTGTGTTTACACACACACAGAGATGTAGAAAAGTTCTCAGCCTAACCCAATCTCAATTCTAAAAATAAAAAAGCATATATTAAAAATATTTTTCTTCCATGCTACAATAAATCAGCAATAATATAGCATTTTTGACTAAAATATACACTGATATGATAACTATCATAATACAACCAAGTAATCATTTTGTATTGGTTAAAATTAACGCTATTTTTGTTACCTAATATATGATCTCATAAAATATCTACACATATCACTCTCATATGGACTTTTATTTAGTTTAGCCCAGCACAACTCCGCAATTGCAGGATTGAACTCACAAAACTAATACATTATCTTGCCGACAATTGAATTACGAATTGAATAAATTCAAAAATTCCTTCTGAAAACTTCCTCTGCTCAGGAATTTAAGTTTGATTCTAGTAATAAAAGGATGTTTGTTGAAATTTTTCATCAAGAAAATCTCTTGTATCAAGAACCATTCACATGGTTGTAAGGAAGAAAGACCAGATGGAAGAAAAAGACCTCAGGATGACACTTTATCAAGAATGGTGGGTGGTTTATTTTAAATCTTAATATAGCAAAAGGAAAAAGAGATTTCTGTACCAAGTTTTTCCTTTCCTTTACTTTAATTTTATTATTCTTGGAAAATTTTTTTTTTTTTTTTTTTTATTTCTAATTTTTTTATTTATTCACCCATGTTTATATCATACTGGATATCAAATGTCATTTTTAAAAAAAATAAATACAGAATGACTTGCTTTGTGGAAGATATAGCTGGAATAAATCTGTTTTGTTTCAATGACAGTGGGAACAAGATTGTCTTTTTTATTCAATGTAGGAAATTTGGCTTCAACAGGGCATGTGTGTATATATGAAATGAAGTACTTTTGTATGTGGGTGTAACTTCATAGACAAAAAAACGACTTATCTGTGTATGCATTAACAAGTGTTTACTGTGAGATTTACACTTACCAAAGTGATATTCACTAATGTTTGTGTGTTATTAGACTCCATCAAATGTCAGGACATGCCAGGGATAAGAGATTTTGTTAACATTTTTGGTGATGTAAAAATGCAGGAAGAAATAGGTTCATGCTCTTTATAAGGCTATTAGTACAAAGTGAAAGTAAACAATTTCAGTGTAAACTGTTAATACTGATATTTTTACATGTTTTGCCTAAAGACTTTTTCCTGTTTTTATCACCAAATGTCATTAGAAATATTTACTTTTAATTAATGCTATTAAAACTATTACTTCTAATTCTTTTGTCATATCAGTGTGCAGTTAAAAATTCTGTAAAAATTAGCATATTTTTAATTATTGATTCTAATATTGAAAATGGAACAAAACAAAGGACACTTTTGGCATATACTTTTTTATTTTAAGAAAGATAAAACTGCAACTCAAATGCAAAAATTAAGATTTCTGCAATTTATGAAGGAAGTATGAGTAATGATTGATTATGTCCAAAATATGTCTGAATTGCTGGGATGGGGAGTTATCATTATTTACACTATTTATATTTGAACTATTGTTCTCTCTCTCTCTCTCTTTTTCATCAGATGTATATAGATCTGGGTAATCTATAGGGAATTCTACAGAATAAGAATTCCCTGTATGTTACCCAGATTGATATACACTTGAAAAAGGCTGAAGAGCACAACTGCTAACATGTGATGATAATAACAACAAAGAAGACAGTAATCTGAATATAGTGTAAATAATGTCCAAAATAGTTCTTAAAGTTCTCTCCTAAAGGCTTTTCATTGAAAAATGTTCTACAGTTGGATAAACTTAGTTGAGGTTGATAGCTATTAAGTGATGGCCTTACTTGAGAATAATCAATATTTTGCAGCAATTAGCAGAATATCTAAATCAAATACTGAAAATCATTTATACTAGCTTGGTTATAACAGTTAATTTAATGTATGGTTTAAATGAATCATAGTGGATAGTATTTCCATGTGAAATTCTTATTTTAATCAAATTGTGATGGGTGCTGAAAAGTAGATACTTTACAACAATGTAGAATGCAAGTTATACTTGAAGAAAGAGTTCAAAAATTGAATTCAAGCCATTCAATATTTCAGTCATCTACAACAACTTGCAACTTTGAAAATAGGTTCCTCATGATTTAACAGTGATCAACAATACTGCACTCATATGAACACATCTCATAATCTTTGAACAGATTAGTGATTGTTACTGAAAATAGATATTTTACAAGAATATGAAGCTATGCAGACAATGGCTTAGTAGAGTCAAACAGGCTAAAGTACAAACAAAACCTTCCATCCAAAGAAATTTTTGATGAGATGTGTTGATGTGGTCCACTTTGTGGTGTTATCAATCAATGTGATGATTATAGTGGGCATCTATTGTCAAATTTCAAACTAACTCCTGCACATACCTTGCTTTTAAATTGAAAGACTTTTCCACAAATGGTCTTATGAAGTTTGTGACTCCTTGGAGGGAAGTTATTGATAATAATGGAAACTGTTAATGAATAAAATCTAATTAAAACAAGTTTTCTTTTCTTATTCTAAATTCAAACTGACAAGATAGTTTAATATAAATATAAAATTTGGTTACTGTTTGTTCCTCCCTATCAAGGAATATATACTAATTTGTGTGTGGGTGTTTATTTAATAGATAAAAGCTCTACTACTGAATGTTTGTGATAGATATCTTCATTTCTTTATAATGACTGCATGCTTGGATAATAGAAGACAAACAACTTCTATTCACACTGCTGGAAACTGGCTTAGATTGACAGAAAAATTAATCACTTCTACTCTAAAATTTGTCTTTATTCTTTTCTCTTTCTTTTTCCATTTCCATTTCTCTTTCTTTTCTCTTCTTTTTCTCTCTTTTCTTCATGATTTTCTTCTATGTCTTTACCATTCTCCTACATTCAACTACTTTGCTTTTCCTTCTTTTTTTTTTCTCCTCCGCTTTTCTTCTCTTGTACATTTTCATCTTTGCCACACTTCCGCTTTCTCTCCTTGTTCTTTCACACTCTTCCCTTTCTCTCTCTCTCTCTCTCTCCTCCTTTCCCGACACTCCTTCCCTTTCTCTCTCTCTCTCCTCCTTTCCCGACACTCCTTCCCTTTCTCTCTCTCTCTCCTCCTTTCCCGACACTCCTTCCCTTTCTCTCTCTCTCTCCTCCTTTCCCGACACTCCTTCCCTTTCTCTCTCTCTCTCCTCCTTTCCCGACACTCCTTCCCTTTCTCTCTCTCTCTCCTCCTTTCCCGACACTCCTTCCCTTTCTCTCTCTCTCTCCTCCTTTCCCGACACTCCTTCCCTTTCTCTCTCTCTCTCCTCCTTTCCCGACACTCCTTCCCTTTCTCTCTCTCTCTCCTCCTTTCCCGACACTCCTTCCCTTTCTCTCTCTCTCTCCTCCTTTCCCGACACTCCTTCCCTTTCTCTCTCTCTCTCCTCCTTTCCCGACACTCCTTCCCTTTCTCTCTCTCTCTCCTCCTTTCCCGACACTCCTTCCCTTTCTCTCTCTCTCTCCTCCTTTCCCGACACTCCTTCCCTTTCTCTCTCTCTCTCCTCCTTTCCCGACACTCCTTCCCTTTCTCTCTCTCTCTCCTCCTTTCCCGACACTCCTTCCCTTTCTCTCTCTCTCTCTCTTCTTCATTATTTGTCATTGCTTTCTGTACTTTTTAATCATTGCCTTTAACTATAATTAGAAAATTGCATTATATAAGATTAGATACCTCCATGAGATTGCTAAAAAAGAGCATAGCATGGTGAAAAAGATGCCAAACTTGACAAAAACATAATTTTATCATTTAAATGTTTGTTATTACTAAGAGGAAAGATTAAAGTATTTTTGGGATACTTTTTAAATTTTTTAATCATTCCTAGCACGTCTGAAATTTTCGTTAAAAATTTTTTTTTTTGTCAGCAAAATTTTTTCCATTTTATATATATAAAAAAAATAAAATGAAATCTCAGTTTCAAATTCTTTTAAAAATCAATTATAATTTTTTCAAAACTTACTTTAAGAAGATTAGGAATTATAATGTTTATTTAAAATATTTTGGAACAAGCATTACTTAGTTTCTGCACCAAAAAGATGTAGTTTAAAAATAAGACAAAGCGGGTCATAACATTTGGTGTCACTTTGACAGGTGATGTCATGATTTCATCACGTATTGACAGCTTACATGAGGAAAAGTTATTGTATAGAAGGTTATTTTTAAGGAAAACTTTCAGCGCTCAATTTTTTATTTTTTTGTACTCAGCTTTCACCTTTATGCTTACAATGCTTTATGGAAAATATATTATAAAACAAATTAAAATAAGACTGAGAGTGAGATTAAATTTTATAAGAAAGGTATCTAATTAATTTATAGGTACCTTTCTTATGAAATTTTATCAGAAGTGTACATAAAATACTATAATTTTATGTACATTTATTACATTTTACTGTGTTATATTTCCATTCATTTTATTAATTTTGATATTTCATTTATGGAAAAATGTCATAAATGAGATAATATAAAAATAAAATTATATAAATTTCATAAGATAGTTACCTAATACTTATAGGTACCCTTCTTAGTTGAAATTGAAAAATCAAATTAACTCTCTACATGTGTTTTACAAAAATAAAGGCCCTAACAGCAGAGAACAATGCTTCACACAACTTTTTATTGAATTCATGCTGGTCTTCTGTACATTTGAATTACAGCTGTTTTATGGACACAAGAGCCATCTGAAATTAGTTTTTTTTTTTAATATTGTTTGGGTCTTCTGATTGTTATAAGCTATACAACTTATAATGCTAAAAGATAGATCTATTTAATAACCCCATTGACTAAACTGAATGCCGTTTTCACTAATTTTAGAATATTTAACAACTTCAATGTAAAAATAATAAAATGATTTAAGAAATAACAAATAATTGTTTTAAAAATTCATTTTTCATCGAAAAAGTTTTTTGCTTTCAGACAATATTATCCATATTCATAAAAGCAACTAAAAGCATTTGAAATTAAATAATATCTTTGTTTTATATTATAATTCAGAGCTGATTTTCAGGTGGGGGTGGTCCAATTAAAGAAAGAAACAAAATACATGATTTGCTTTCCTCAAAGCCTTGTGTTTTTAACTAATATAATGACTAAACTGAATGGTATTGAATTTCTAGAGTTTTCGTAAAATTAGTTATGGTGGGGGTTAATAAATATATAAAAAAAAATATTTTTGCCAAGACTTTAAAAAAAGAAAACATATTTATAATAATTTCTGTCATTTTTTAATAGTTTCTGAAAGTCATTAACATCTTAATATTTTTATTTTTGCAAGATTTTCCAAATTAATGTCTGTCATACAAAAAAACATGCTAAAATTTTATGTTATTTAGTAGTTCTGGTGATACAAAGAGAAACAAGGTTTTTTAATCAAAAGTTAGAATCTTCTAAAAAGAAGGAAAATTTTTTTAAAATAATTAAAAAATACTTTGTTCTTTCCTTTTAATAACATAAATATTTAGACGATAAAATTTTGTTTTCGTCAAGTTTGGCATCTTTTTCATCATGCTATGCTCTTTTTTTAGTAACCTCATGGAGGTACCTATATAAAATATGACTAAATTTATAGAAGATTTGAAAAAATTAGTTAAAATTCAAAGTTAGTTGTTTCAATGTTCCCTGTGAAAAATGATCATTTATAGATGGATTGACACTTTTGCATAGGATCAAAATGTCACTCCCTGAGACTTCTACCGAGGGTCAGTGTAATATTTGTGCTCACATCTTAGTATTTGCAAGATAATTTTATCATGTTGGCATAGTGGATATATCACTTACCTGTTTGCTTCCAGGTCAGAAATTCAAATCAGAGTAGGATTCACTTGGAAGTTATGAATAAAGAAACAAAGAAATATACAGTAAAAGTCATGCTGTTCATTATTATATGTATATGATTGATTGTATTGACAGATTTTCCCTTCTGTTTAGATATAAATCAATTTTAAAATTGAATCCTTTGCACTAACTAAAAGATCATACAATGTGTAGTCTTTCAACAATATATATGAACATATTTTGATTTTATAGAGTTGCAGATTAGCATACTTGATATGAATTGTTTTCTCATTACACTTTGGAAAATTGAATTGTTGAATTCTTTGAATTTTGGCTGAAAGTGCCTATATTCACTTTTGTCCCTGTCCCATAGATAGATATTGTGAGAAAATGTCTTGTTATTGGTATGCCACAACAAATAAGAGTGGTCTTTTTTTCTAGAGTAATATGAGGGATTGTTTAAAAGAGATTCCAGGAAAAAATAATTGGAGTCATTGGTAGATTTTGGGAGTGGTTCGAGCTAAGAAATTTTCAGTGCTTCTTGTTTCTTTGTGTGGCAAGTTTTTGTGAAACTAAGTACTTTTCATTATCTCTTCCAAAAAATAGTTTTCATCAATGAAACATATATATATATATATAAGAACACTAATGTCACTACTGAGTGATGACAATCTGTTTCATGCTTGAACACAATCTTCAGGCCATGAGGATTGTGTTCAAGCTCAAAACAGACTATCGCCACTCGATGTTGACACACTTATATTCACACTTGCTTTATCATGGATATTGAGCACTTTTACTCTACAAATATTCCTTGAGTGCCATGCATAATGCATGCTTATTATGTTAACTCTTTGAAGAACCAACTCTATAAATGCTTTGTATGAAACAAGAATGAGATTTTTAGTGTTTAGTAATTATACATACATGTGGAAAACTATCTAAAAGTTTTTTTGTGTTTTTTTTTTTTTTCTATGTTATTTTAAAATGAATATATGTAAATGTAACAAAATTTCCTAATTTATAAGTTTCCACTCTTAATAATTATCTGAAACAGTATGTCATCTGCTCCAGGTAGATACAAACCATTGCTGTTTTTAGTATTAAACAACAGCTTTTGACAAAATGTCAGTTTCCAGGAAGAGACCACTCAGATTGCAACTTGCAAGTTTTCACTTAAATAAAAATAAAGAATTTAAGGGTGGAGGCACTTATTTTAGAAAGACTGTGGGTTAAATTTACTTAGTAAGCAAAACCTGGAGGAGGAGACAGAAAATATCCCAGGCACACCTCTTATTCTAATTTCAGGTGGGTGGGTGTTTGTCAAATTTTGGGACTTTTGCTGCTTAGTTTTTGTTATCTGAGTTAACATTTGATGACTCACAGGCATTTTGTATATATGTGTGTAAATATGTGTATTTAATATGTATGTATGCATATTTTATTATGTATACATACTGACTGAAGATGATTCGATAGTTTCTATAGTTACTAATGCTTTATGTGAATATATATATATATATATATATATATATATATATATATATACATACACACACACACACATATATGTACATATATTCTTTGTGTGTGTATATATACATTATATATGTATATATATACATACATATATATATATATATATATATATATATACAAAAAACGGTGCAATGGATAAATTGTCTAAATTATGCACAAATGAAAAATGCTGCTATAATCCTTGTCTTCAGTTCATTTTTAGTATTACAAAGAGGTTCATTGGTCTCTTGCTCAACTGTGCCTCACACATAATAATCAAGGGGGGTTGCAGTCTGGGGAGTTAGGTAGCTAGATGTAAGAGGTGACGCAGCCGCAAAAATTGTATTGACTGGGTTCTCCTGCTTGTGTGGCATGGTGCATAGTCCTGTTACCAGACATGGGGTCTTCCAGCAGCCACCCTCTTTACTACCTCCTCAAGGCACTTGATGTAGGCCTCCGTGTTGAGTCTGAGACCCTGTGGGAAGATGAATGGTGGCCATCACTAGTAATCACTCCAAACACCTTGGTAATCACCATTAGACTCACCCAGCTTTTTCTGAATCCTTTGCACTGTCCTCAGATTGACATCCAAATACTCTGAAATGTTCATATTGCATGCTATACTCCTTGGAACTCGTGCTTCTGACACGATGAGTTCCAAGGAGTACAGCATACCATTTCCAAATTTTTGGTAGAGTGAATTGTGTCATGGTGCACTTTTTCTTACACACAGTGCCCAAATAACCCATTTGTACTGTGCAGTCGACAACATCAAAAACAATGCGCATATGTGCGATTAAATATATAAAATGGCATCAATTTACCCATTGTACCGTGTGTGTGTGTGTGTGTGTATATATATATATATATATATATATATATATTACAGAGAGAAAAATATGTGTGGATTGAGATATATAGTGAGTGAGAGAGAATTTAGAGAGAAAACTCAGTTATAATAGTAACATTGCTTGTGCTCTCATGACAAAGGAATGTCTCATCACTTAAAATAGGGACTCTGTTGCTGATACTTCAATTTTTATTTCTTGCATTTTGTGTTAGCTTTCTTTGGATATTTTTATTTCAATGAGTTCCTTATTCTTTTGCTGATGTAGAAATCATATTTATAGTTTAATGTTCAGGAAGTATTAAACAAATAATACAATCTAAGAAAAAGTTTTGATATTTTATAAGTATCAGTGCAATTGCAAAATTATTAAATATTGTTGTCATTTCTTCACAGCATGATTAAACTAGTTATAATTTAACAAATTAAAATTATTTAATTCCAGTTACCTCCCCTGATATCCTGAGAGCAGGAACACGTGTCTTGGGGCAGAAGAAGCAGACTGTCATAAAAAAATATATTCTGTGCCTAAATGAGTAAGAATGTAATAAAGCTCTTCTATGACTGTCTTTAAATGTATCAGTGGCTGATACATTCTTATCAGTTCAGCTATAAGTATCCCCCTCTTTTTAATAATACATTTTAATATCTGGTTCTATTATTTACTTAACACTAAAACTACCATAAATATTTGTGTATAATATGCATTCTTAACTTGGGACTAAAAAAATTGGAGAAGAACCTCTCTTGCATATAATATACACTAAGTTTTTTTTAGAATTTGTAGCAGCTAAATTTAACATGTGTGCAACTTTATCTGTTTCCTATTGACTAAAAATAAGAATTTATATAGTTTTTATTATGTTTTAAAACAAAAATGTAAGCAGTATTTAAACTGAAACAATGGCTTAGTGGATTAAAGTTTTGTTTTTTGATTTTGGTGATATAGTAATTATAAGTTCAATTCCTAGGCCAGGGAAGAATAGATGGAGACTTGGTGAAAATAGAGAGAGCAATAACTGAGCAGTACTAAAAAGAACAAGACATCCCCAGACGGAGATAATAGAATGAGAACAATCTAATCTTGTAGATTAAATAAAGTGCTCAGTTTCAAGATTCCTTGAAAGTTACCTAGATTGATAGGCACTAGAAGTAGGCTGGAAGCCACAATGACTGAAACATTGAGATAATAACAAATATATATATAAATAATGGTAACATTCTAGAAATTCAGGCAGAAAATTTACATGACATTTAGAGAAAATGCATAGACGTGTTTACACAAAAATCCCAAAAGTTTGCACCAAAAATAAACTAATACCAGGAACAATATTATAAGCAAACACAAATGGCTTGTGGGTATTTCTCTGTAGTGGCATAAAACATGAGCGCAAAGTCATTAAAAAGATGCATCATGAATGCACTGGATGTCAGTGAAGATGACATCCTTTGTAAGAAAAGAGGACAAGATCAAAAATGATGAAGACATCTACCACACTAATGACATATATAAAACTGTCATTACATCTAGACTTACAACCACATCATGTTAAAACATCGGTTCCCGTGGGTCATTGAAGTTAAGGTTTAAGGTCAGCACTCCAGCTCTGTAAAAATTCCTTTGCTACTGAAGATGTAGCTGCATCACTTAGTGTCTTTGCAGTTCTATGATTCACAATTAGACAGCAGGAATAATCTAAACTAAACATTACAGCCAACATGAAATACAGATTCTTAACAGTTCAATGATTTTTAGGAAGTGACTCAAGGGTTTAATTCTTGTCTTTGTAAGTCTCAATTGAAAATTAAAAATTATTTAACTAGATTTTTAATAAGATGATTTCACAATCCAAGAATAATGATTTTACTCTTGATACTCTATTAATGTGGCTGTCTACTGAAATGGGTTTAGTCAAACAAATTCTGACTTTTTACTGCATTAAAGATTGGAATTTTTGATGTATTAAATTTTAAAATGTTCACAACTGTGCTTAAAATTTGATTTTGCAAAAGATTTTCAAAATATATAGGCATGCCCTAAAGGCTATTTGAAATTGCCTTGATTAATAGCTTCTAGAATTATCACTAAAGATTATTATATTTATGCTTAATCAAACATAAGAAAATAAGATAAAAATAATTCCAAGAATTAGTCAGACTCAGTGTTCTTTATATTATTTCCCTAATGTTGTATTGTCCATTAGGCTAACATGTTGCAGAATGCTGTAAGATGGTGGTATTTTGGAAAATAAGAGACCTTTCTTTTCTCTTATAGAAGAATGTTATACATTGGGTTGCCTGAAACTTAACAAAAAGTAATATAATGAATTTGTAGTGGATTTAAGAAGGATGCGTGAATATTTAAGATTGTGCTGCAAATAAACAAATTATAAGAAATGGCCAAATGGTAACGATATTCAATCACGACAAAAAATACATGTTTGAAACAACATTAAATTTTATATACACAAATTACAATTTCTTTGTTTGTAATGATGTGTGCAAAGGTATAGAGAAAAAGTTCTTTGCTGTTTCAGAAATGTTCAATGTCTAAAAAGTTGTCTGCCTTTGATTGAAAGGTTGAATTTAACTTAGACAAAAGATTTTTCTATGAAAGATATTAAGTGAAAATCTCTCATAAAGAAAGTGTTTCTTTAGCGGCAATTTTGATACATAATTCCTGTATGTATCTGCGACAAAAATTCATTTGCAGTTTCTATTTATAGTTTTTTTAGCAAGAAAATCGGCTCCAACGGCTTGGTAGCTTGCTGCGAATTTTTCTGAGAAATGTGTGGGCGAATGTTGTATTTTTTACTTCTTAGCCAATAGGATTTCTTGAAACATTTAAATTAGGGATGAATTTGAGAAAGATTTTTTTTTTTACGTTGGTTGAGCCTATTTTTGCACAAATTTTGACTGTTTTGTTATGGAAATTTCTCAAAGCTTATTTTTATTTAACAACCAGTGAAATTCAAGAAAATGTTTGAAAATTGAAATGAGGGTTACTAAAAATTCATTAGCCAGAACATTTCTTAGATTGATAATAGATTTTCTCAAATCTATTATGTCTATTTAAAAACACTACAGAAGATACTTGATCAATTAGGGATTTTTAACATTTTTAAGTCAGTATCTAAAGCTACCTAAATAAATTGATAGTTTGTTAGTAATATTAATCTTATTTATTTTTATTATGGGAAGTATTATCAATCATTAATTTTTGGCTGGTATTTCTTTTATCTTAATTTCATTTTCATCAATGAAAGAAATACTAATAAAATAGACAATTAATGGTTGGGAATGCTTCATATAATAAAAAATAAAATAAAATTAAGCTAATATATCTTCTATTTATATTACTAGCAAGTAAAAGTAAGATGAAAAAAATATTTGTCAAGAAATGAATGTTTGTTAAACATTTATGGAACAGATTGATATTACATGAGGTTGACTATCAGAAAGTGATGGTTAACAGGCTAATCTCATAAGACTATTGCTAGTGTAGGGAATTCATTTTTCACTAGTGGCCCCACTTGTATCTCTGCTGAGTCTCTTCAGGATGTGTGTGATCATAGCCCTCTACAACTTCCTATCTTTTGTAGCTCTTAGTAAGGTTTGTCTTTTCACCATTTCTACCACTCCACTTTCTGCCATCAATTTACAGAAACTTGTTAGGTTGGTTACTCGCTTTTTTCCTCTGCACGTCTTGAAGCCATGTAAGTATCTGTGCTAGCTACTGTAAAATAATAGCAAGTAAATTAGTTTTACTAAATCATTCTTAGTGTCGTGAGTTTGTTTTTCACTGCATGCTTTACTGTTGTCAGTCTGTAACAGATTTAGCTAACAGTAGTAAATATTAGTACATACAAAAAATGTACTAAATGTATGTGTGTACTAATATCTTCCATTCCTTCATCTTGTATTTCTTGAGACATTTTCCCTTGTCCCTCAGTACCATTTTCTCCCCACCCCACCTGCAGCTGTGGAGGTGTCATAGTGGCACCTCTATTGCTTCCTATATGGTTTACATGGGGCTAAACCAGGAATCCTTGGGGAGAGAGAAGCATGGAGGTTGGGTGTGTGTGTGTCTGTGAGTGTGTTGGGGGAGTGAGAAGGGGCTCATGGATTTGAAGGAAGCAAGGATCAGACAGCTGAGCCTGTGATGTTCACTTCTTATTGTTTCCCAGGCTTCCTTCTCAGATTTTTTTTCTTCTTTCTCTCTCTATACACACACACATATATATATATATATATATATACACACATCCATATATGTATGTTTGTAAGTAAGGTTTCTTGCTGATTTCAATATATCTTAAAGTATGAGTTTATTAACACATCCTATTAATCTTATTAAGAGCTACAAAGAACAGGAAATTGTGGAGAGCCATGATTGCATATATCCTGAAGGGCCACAGCACATAGAAGATTAACATTAATAAATAAATGTTTGTGTGCATTTGCATGCACAATTATTTCATCTTAAAAATACTTTGAATATTTGAATACATTGTCTCTAAAATATTTTTGTATTTGAATAAGGCAGCTCTATGCTCACTTTGAACAAATGCTTTTGTAAAAGGCATGACTGTACCTCTCCCTGTGTTTTGCCAAATATCTTAGTCTTGTCACAAAAAGCTCTTACACCCATTGTTAACCTTGATGGGCTATCTTATCATATATATTATAAAAGTAGACATATATCTGGGGAGAGAAAATAAATGTTGATAGTATAGCAAGAGTAGATCTCCTGTCTCCTCTTTGCAAGCATAAAATAGCCAAACAAATATGTGACATTTTTGTTAGTATAATTGGTTGTTTAATTATGAACAAATGAAAAATGATGGAAATACTTAAGTAATCTTTCAGCTGCATTGCTTATATTTTCTGCATGAGTTTTCTATACAAGTAATCTCAGATTTTTATCTATATAATTAACTCTATTGTTGCAAGCAAAAAAGGATTTTCCTTTTTAAATCATTAAAGTAAAAAAAAAAATGTTAAAAATCTAACATGAGTAATAAAAATATATTGACAACCAGATCCCCTACATACTAATGATATCCAGTGATGTTGTTAATACAAAGCATGTTTGCTTATTAGTGCCAAATAATGCCTGCTGTTACCATAACAACAGAATCTCATCAGTAAATAAGAAAGGGTGTGTGGTTAATAAATATAAAGTCAAATTGTGTTTCATGATATAGAAAGATGACTTGATCAAGTGTCAATTTTGATAGACTCATAAGTTGATTGTGTGTACATATATATCCCCAAGGTTATAGAAATATCTGGGTTGGTGTCCATTTGTGTGGTAGACCCACTGGAAGTGAGGATTTCCTTAGCATTTATTATGATACCCATCTTGGAGAAGGAAACTCATATATATATCACCCACTGGAAGTGATAAAACTGGATCTTTTGCTGCAGCTTGTTTCTGGAATATTTGGTACTGTTGGTGTGAGTTGTGGTGCTGCGCAAGCCATATTTGACCATAATTTGGCATTGATAATTAAGATTATTGAAATATATATAATAGCTCAAGATGAGCCAGATTTTAATCTTAATTTCAACACCTTACACTTAATTTAGGAATTGCTTGACAAATATACTAAGCACAAATTATTAAGAAGCTAAGGGTTAAAGACAACACTGAAAAAATATTCCTGTATGTAAATTCTAGTTCAGAGATACAACTAATATATATACTGAATAAATAGGATGTCAAAAAAAGATTAGACTTTGTTAATTCGATGTAGTGTAATGGTTAACATGCTTGTATTGCTAGATCAGTTACGACTGAATAGCGAGTTTCATCCTCACTTGTTGCTCCATACTTTTGACCTTGTGCTACAATTAAGCTACACTTAGTAAATCACTATTACTTAGAAGTTAAACCATTTTGTAATAGAGATTAGCTATCATTATATATTTAAATATTTATTTTTTAAATGCTTTATTTTAGATTTTCACACTGTTCAGAAAATCCTCCCCAAAATGTTAAGCATGATGATGTGGACTTAAGTTCATGTATTTTATTTATTTTTTTCAAAGAAAATTATTGCAAGAATCAAAATGTTGTTCACTACAACTTCTGGTTTGGATCAAAGTATAGTATCTGTACTCTGTGAAAATTGTTACACATGGTATGTGTGTGCATATATAGTGTGATGGATAAATTGTCTAAATTATGCAAAAATGAAAATAATGCTGCCATAATCATTGCTTTCAGTTCATCTTTAGTATTACAAGGAGTTTTGTTGGTCTCTTGCTCCACTGGGCCCCATGCATAATCAAAGGAGTTACAGTCTGGGGAGGTGGCTAGATGGGTGATGTGGATGCAGAAATGACTGGGTTCTCCTGCTTATGGTGCAAAATCCTTTTGCCAGATATAGTCTTCCAGCAGCCACCTTCTTGACCCTGAGCAGTATTAACTCCTTAAGACACCTGATGTAGGCCTCCATGTTGAATCTGAGAACCTGTGGGAAGATTAATGGAGGCATGATATTGACTAGATATTTGGTTTTCATCACTCTCAATACATCTTTTGGGGACGCAGCAAGCTAATGGTCGTTCTGTGTGTTCACCATCTTATCCTAGCAGAAATTTTTCTCATCTGAGAAAACCCAAAACATGTTTGGTTGGAGAGGATGCTTGAGTTTGTTCAAAAGCTTCGTAGTGCAGTCTTCATAGCTCAGGATAAAAATTTGTCTTTCTTCATCTTGTATGAGAAATACCAAATGTCTTCATGCACTATTTGCTTAATAAGAAACTCAAACATTCCTGTGTTCCTGGCTATGGACCTGATTGACTTGGAGGGATCGTTATCAATCATGGCCTGGATCTCACCAACAAACTTGGGAGTTCTTTTCTTATCAGAACAGAGTGAGTTTTCCAAGTTGCCATACTTTCATAATTGCCATTAGATCTGTCCAACTCTTTCTGAATCTTCTGCACTGCCCTCAGATTGCCACCCAAACCCTCTGAAATGTTCGTATTGGAGCTTCTAGTGTGAATGCCAAGCAGTACATTTCAAATTTCTGTAAATTGTGTCATGGTGCTCTTTTTCTCAGATGGTGCCTAACTGACTACTATACTGTGCAGTCAATAGAATCGAAAACAAACATTGCACATGCGTAAAATTTTTAAAAATAAAAATAAAATGGCGACAATTTACTTATCGCACTCTATATATTACTCAATATTATTCTTGATATATATAATATCTCAAGGACAATATTGGGGAAATCTTATGAAGTGTAAAAAGTTTCCAAATGTAAGAGCTGACCTGAAATTGGTAGATATGCAAAATGGTATTAAATGTTTGTAATATGCACTTCAGTATGTTGTTGCTACACTCATAATAAATTTTGTTGAGTGTCAGTTGGTTGATTTTGATATAGATGGCCTTGAAAATTTGATGATTTTGTTTATTATTTTCGTGGTGTAGTATATTGGTGTTGTCAAGTATTTTCTTGTATTGTGAAGGTGGAAAATCAACAAAATCATTAAGAGATTACCAACCCGGATACCTGTATGTAAATGTTAAAATATATACGTGGCCTGGAACCAACAAGGAAAGTAACAATCAGAAAAAAAACCTTGTTTTGCAACATAATATATGAAAGTGTTAAGTGTTTAATTAACTTTCTAGTAATAATTATCACTGTTACCAACAAAGAGCTTATAATTTTGGTAATGACTTTTTATAAATAAATTTGAATGTCTCCATATTAAATAATGTATTTATTAATTTCTCTACAATTTAAGTAAAATGCAATTATTTTTCTGATTAAAATCTGTTTCCAACAAAGGATTTTTCCATTGAAAATAGGTCTAATTATGCTCCTCCACCCACAGAAAAAGGAGGAAAACATTTTGGGAGGGACATGCTTTATAAATACATCAACTTGAGGATTATTTTGCTAATAAAATATTTTGTTTAATTAAAAATTATCCCCCCTCCAGCTCTCAATATATTTCAAATTGATAAATATGAATGCACATTTGCTTTTTGTTTTGTTTTTGTTTTTTTTATAGATATGCTTCCTTGGTTTCTTAAGTTTTACAAGAGTGCTGAAAAGTTCTTAGCTGCTTCTGATGTTTGGTTATTTGGACAGATTTTATGAAATGGAACCCTATTCTCAAAATTTAATTCAACCAAATGATCAATTTTTTTTTTATTGTTTGTTTTTTAAATCTTTTTGGCTATACCTTAATAATTTCACAGTTGTTGGTTGATTTGTGTTCTATGGCTTAACAACCCTTTGCAGGCTTATTTAAAGCCAGAAAAAATTTTTAGATAATAAGAACTATTTCTTCTTTTTCTTTGGCAACGAAAAGGGTTTAGTGATACAAGGCTTACTAATAGCTGGGAGTAAGAGGTGGATTCAGACCCTTTCCCAAGGGTATTTGCACATAAGTGAATATAACAAACCCAGCAGGAATTGGAATTTGGCTCTTAGATTAACAATTCCGAACCATTATCCATTACAACACCTGTACATCCGAGTTTACAGTGGTACTGACCAGGCTCAACATTGTTTAAATTCAGTGTTTCAACATGATGTGACCATAAACCTTAATTTCCTAGATTTTATTTCTTTAAAATCTCTCTCAAACTATCTTAAGTTTTGCTTTTCCCTCTCTTTCTTTTTTTCTTTCTTTTTTTTTTTTTTTTTTTTTCTTTTTTTTTTTCTTTTCAAACTTTCCTTCTCATCCTCATTTGTTGGACTTTTATATATTTCACCCTCCAAATTATAGTCCCCACTCCTTTGTTATCTCAGCCTTCTTTTTATGAAACTTTACTCTCACATTCAACCCTCCTCCTCCCATCTCAACACAGTACTCTCTTTTGCATGCTCTACTCCTCCTTTCATTCATGGATAGAAACAAGTGACTCACTGAAAAGGTTCTTGCCTATTTTTTGTTTCCCAAAGCCTAGAAACTGACTTGCTCCTCTTGAATGTAAAAAGAGAGACAAGTAGAGGAGGCTTCCCCCAGAAAAAGGAGGGACCTCTACCCTGAGTGCCACCCAGTTACCCAGCCATCTTTTGTACCCACAATCTCAGTGGGAAAATATAGAACCACCTATTGAGGAAAGACAAAAATCACATGTGGGAGTGGCGGGGATGAGAAGGAGGGGCGAGAAGAAACTTGACACATGTATATATGAAGTCTCCTTCTAGGCTATATTATTATTCACTATGGAATAACATTACCATTTTCTTTTTTTTTTTTTTTATGAGATGCTCTAGGGTAACCTGAGAAATCCTTGGAAAAGGTTGCAGTGTTCATGAGAAGTAAGTCTCATGCAGGCTTCTCTATTTATAGACAAAACTAGTGATATATTCAATTTGTCAGTGATGATAGTTAACAAATTAGCTACAAAAGTCATTACTCATTAGATTCTACACTATAATGGCCTTAAACCAAACTAGAATAAACAGTGCCTGCTGCAGTGCAATGATTTACTAGTATATTTTACAAATCATTGCTAGTGAGTTTATTTTTACTGCGTGCTCTATAAAGGTAGCCTTGTGCTGAGGTTGGGTTAATTTAACAAATATAAGAGTTCATATTGTAGTTATATTTTTGAATCTGGTCTGACAAAATCTTTCCTGATGCAGTGTTCCATTTTTGTGAGCATGTGCTGGATTAAGTTAAACTTAGTAAACACACACTTTTGCATAGAGTTACTCTTGTGTAAAGCAAGTGGCTTAATTAATAAGATATTAGAATAAAGGAAATAATTCCAAGATGCAGCCAATAACAGAAGGAATTAAGCTGAACATCACTTCTAATGTATATATTGATTCAGCTCAGGCTAATGTAAGGCATTACTGAGCAAAATTTTACATGCTAAGAGAATTGTTAGTACTCATTACTAAATACTTTCAAACAGACGATATAGGATGATTCTTGAAATATATATATGTGTTTTATTATAGCATGTAAAAGATTATTAAATGCTTTCATAATAAAGAATATAAGTTTAGAAAGAAAAGTATCAAGGCTTAGAAATATTATCCAGCAAGCACAGTTATATATTTCTTATATTTTATAGCATATATTTTATTTCATATTATAATTATAGCATACATAATGTAAGAAACTGTATGGGTGCATACACACAAACATATATATATATATATATATATATATATATAGTTTAATGATGAAAAATCAGTTTAATTTGTGCAAATATTTTTAATATAATCTCCTTTCTTGACCTACTATTTTTTCATTCAAACATTCTTTTTATTTAGAGGTTAAGGTTCTCAATATCAAGGATAGAGCATATATATAAAAGTGGACACTGAGTCAGTTTTCACTTTTATATAGCATCGGCAATCCATTTCATGCTTCAATGCAATCTTCAGGTCATGTGTTGTGTTGTGTTTTGGCTCGACTGTTTATATATGCTGGTCAGTGGTGAATTATTCATCGTAATGTCCATCTTATTATCCTGATGGTTATTGGATGGGCGACAACGGTTATGTTTCAAATTAAACTAGAAGCTATTGAGTGGATCTGAATGCAGTTATTTGTACCTATTTTATAATATTGCTTGTTAACTTTTTACTTAATATAACCAGGTGCTAAAGGTTCTTTTTGGGAATACCAAAAAATGTTGCAGAAATGTTTGATTACCATATCCATAAAAATAGGAGGGAAACAGACTGAGAGGAAGTATTAATAAAAAGTACACAACATTTCATAGCCATAAGGATTGGGAAGTTTCAGTAGATTTCTGATGTTGTCTTGCTTTTCAGCATCCAGGACATTGTCATCTGATTGGTTAATTAAAAAAAAGATCCACATCTGTTAGTTAATGACTTTTTTAAGAAAAATGTTAACTGGGTTTGTGAATATAAACTGGAAAATTGGACCTGCAATAAGGATGCTTAAAATATGATAGAAGCAAAAATATTTCTTATCAAGATGTATGTTTAGGAGGGAGTGGTTTCAAAGTAGAATATCAATTATTTGTGTTATATGATAAAATATTAGGTCGGTGCAAAAATAATGACGTAACAATGTCGTTTTTTGACGTATTTTTTAACGTCAAAAAATGACATTATTACGTCATTATTTTTGCACCAACCTAATAGTAATCTTTATTTTCATAAAATGTGTGTGTATGTATTGTGGGGTTGTTTTTGTGTCACCTCAGCAAAGATGACGATGGGTGTGCCAGAGCAGAACTCTCAATAGAAAACTCTGTAAGAAAATATGGTGTCAACTCAACACTGGTGATGGTCTGCTCTATTGCACCCCTACCAGCTTCAGTTTGACTCAGATGTGATATGCAGGTCAAACTGGCTCAAGTAGGAATGTTTATGCTAATTCTGGATCTCTTGTCACATATGCTAGCCTGGTGTGTGCTTTTCAGTTAAGTTGCCATTTTTCTGCTTTCAATATCTTAAAAAATGTGAAATTCAACTTAAACAATTTATTTGTGTCAGTAGTCTTGCATAATTCTGATTTGTTTAACTCTTATATCCTGAGACTAACAGGTGAGTCCATTGTTATGGATACCTGGAATTGCTCAAGAAAAAATAGTTTAACTTTTTTTTTTTTTTTACACAACACAACAAAAGAAAAAAAATTATTTAAACAGTTTACACATGAAAAAAATAGCTGTTACTAAAAAAATATTATAATACTAAAAACAGATAATGTAGTCTCTTATGTTGACAGAGCTTCTGTGTACAAAACACTAGTTCTTGACATGATACCAATTTGCATGTGAACCCAACCCTAGAACAATCAAGATAGAGCTGATCAAGGAGGAAGCCAGTAAAAGTCAGGCTGGAATCTTCAAGTATCATTGTGCCTTATTAATAGTTGTAGCAAACTGAAGCACACTGAAGTTACTTGAATTCAAAGGTCAAGTTTGGTGGAATTAAGCAGATCCTAGATATTAATACATCATCTTTTTTATTTACCCCCTGTTAAGATAGTTGCTGCAATGAACTGCGGAAGCAGCTACTTCACAACTTTGTTGTGATCCCCTTTGCAAGAGAAACTGTTGTTAGATCCAATGTGCTTTAACTGACTCTATTACAGTGTTGTAGTTAAGCAAAGTTGTGTACTGCCTTTAATCACATGTGAAAGTTGTATACAACTTTGCTTAACTGCAATGTAGCTGAGTTAGTTAAAGCATGTTGAATCTAAAAACATTTTTTTCCTGCAGAGGGAGATGGAGGTTTGAATCCTGTCAGAGGACACTTTTTTCTTTAATAAGATTTCTTAAATATTCAGGCTGGTAGATGAAATAAAATATTATCTGAATGGAATCTGGGTAAAACACTAAAAATAATGTTAAAAGTGATTTTTGTGTGTGTGAGCTAGTTTGGTAGAAATGGCCACCTTTCTGAATTATTTGTACACTCCTCCCTGACTAGTTGGCATTATTCTTGTGAATCTGACCCACTTAAGATGTTTACCTTGTGATAATGAAGATGAAACAACAAAAACATTTTAGCATCTGGATTCCTTTCCAGAAAAGCCAGAAAAACATGTGCATTCACTAAAGAAAGACCAATGGCTAATGTTATTTTTCTGCTTGAATCCATTTGAATCTATGGCACACTTGTATTGTCCCCATAAAAAACAAAAAACAAAAAGAAAAAAAGTTGTTGATCAAAGAAGAGGTTTCTTATCTGATCAAATTATTAAGATCCATAAATTAATCTCTAAAATTAACAAGGTTCTGTTATAAGTTGTGGTTTTTAACATTAAGGCTGATATTAGATACAACAGCCTGGTTATTTAATGTCATGTATTTTATCAAAAGCCTTTGTGTAATCTATAAAACACGGCCATATCTCCTTGTATATGTCTATTGCTCATTCTGATGATGTAACTTTACACTGTATTCCAGCTTATGGTATAAAATCAAATAGAGATCTTTCCCATCTGTCTTGAGCATACAAAAATCAGAGACCAACCAACCCTTCATAAAATGTAATCATTTGAACTTGAAGGTAGATACCAAATTGTCTTTCTTGAATCTAAATTCTTTTGTCCTTGGTAAAAACTTTAAAAATTGACAAGTACACAATCTTCTAAATGCTTCATGGACTGTAAAAATCTGTATTTATTCATGGTAAAATGACAAAATTTAGACCATGTTTACACAAGGGTCAACTAAGGTCTTGGGGATTTAATAGGATGGTCTTTCAGTAACTGTTTTACTCTTAGTTCATTTCCCTTAACAACACAACAACCTATAACTGAAATGATATATAATACTGAATGAATGACTCTTTAACATGATCAGCATTTTAGTTGGCATTACTGATTATTTTTATATAGTTTAACTGAGAGTTGTCAAAACCCTTTTTTTAAAATTGATTTTTTTTTTTTTTTTTTTTTTTCCCAAATCCTACTTACTTTTTTCTTAAAAAAATTGCCCTTTATTGATGTAATTGTTTAGACTGCTAATTTTTACATTCTGCCTTTGTTTCTCACTTTCACACCCTCTGTTTTCCTTACTTCTCTCTTTTTCCTTTTCTTTGTTTTTCTTTTCACTCTTTTTGTCTTATTCTCGTTCTTCCACCCATTCTTTGTTTGTATATCCCCCACCCCCTTTAATAAAAAAATGCTTTTCTATTACACAGCAATTTATTTTTTTTTTTTTTTCCATATAATTTTCTTCGTTGTCAATAATTTTATTCAGTGGTGAATATTTATCACAGTATCTGGATATTATACAGAAAAAAAACTTTCAGGGCAAAATTCAGCTAATAACTGCATACCAGTCAATGAACTTATTGATTCAGTCTTTTGAGCATCCATATTTCTTTATTTACATTATGTTGGTCTTAGCATGTGGCCAAATAGAAGTGGGAAGGAAATCCTGAACACTAACCTCTTGCAGTTCTACTTGAACCATCAACCATTTTCTCTCATGAATAATGGAAATAATATTTCTTTTAACTGGACAAAAAAAAAAAAAAAAATTGAGAAAATGAGAATGGGAGATTAAGGGATCTTTCAATTTTATACATTTTCATTTTTATATATATATATATATATATATATATATATAATGAATAGGAGGTCAACTATAGTCAAGATCATAAAGTTAAACAGCATAGTTTGCACTTTGCCAGGGGCACATACCATTTTTGAATTCAGAGTTAACCTTCTTCTAAACTGCTTACTATCCAAGACTATAGGATCTAGTCTGTCCTGCTTTTACCGAGGGGATGATGTGACAGATTCACACCTTTCCCATTTGCATTTATATGTAAACTAGCAGTAGAGCCCGGCATTGCCCAGGGATGTAACAGTAAGAGATAGATAAAGTATCAACCATCATAAAGACTGAAAAATAAAATTGACAAAGATTATTGTTTAAGGTTGACGGACACACATGTCTTAATTAGTTTTTTTTTTTTTTTTTTTTTTTTTTTTTTTTACGAATTGGTCAAACCCAAACTCAAACAAAAACATTGTTTTCAATTGTTATGAGTCTACCGATTGAATAGAATTTTATTATAAACAATTGTCTTGTAAATGGAATTTTAAAAGCATTCTGAATGTAAAAATAAAAAAGTGTGCAAGACAATAAGAAACACTGCCTGCCAAAAAAAAAAAGTGAAGTTTTGTTGAAATCGGTTGAAAAATGTAGGAAATCCGATCCCATATATAAACGAACAAACACACACACACACACACCCTAGGTTTTATAATAAGTATAACTCGATATGAGTTGTCCCCCTTTCATTCTTGTAATGCCTCTTAATCGTGTTTTCAAATTGATTTTGTGCAAAAACAATTGTTTTTCCAATTTTTGGCACTGTTAGAACCACCGCAAGGTAATTTTCCGTAGTCCTGTGAAGTTTTGTTGAAATCGGTTGAAAAATGTAGGAAATCCGATCCAATATATAAATGTACAGACACACACACACAATCTGAGTTTTATAATAAGTAAGATGAATGTAATGAACGCTACTAGAATTTGAACTTGGCTCTCCAATTTCTCAATTTGAGCCACTATTTTTTACTCCACTGTGCCATGTATATTTCATCATTTCACCCCAAGCATGGTGATAATGTCACTAAGACACCAAAGATTACTGAGAGTGAAAGAGAATGAGAAGATTTTAGTGAGGGAAAAGGACAATAAAAGAACAGGGTTCAAGAAGACAGAAGATGGTAATTGACATTTCGTTTAAATTTTTGAAGGAGTCAGGGAAGTGAGAAAAGGAAATATTATGATAGAACTTATGGTTATGTTTACCTAATTCAACAGTAAACTAATATGGGTGTCAGCTGGAGAATAATTTTTTTTTTTTTTTATCATTTCACCCCAAGCAAGGAAATAAAGCCACTAAGACATGATGGGTTACTGAGCGTTAGAGAATATGAGATAAATATTAGGTTGTTGCAAAAATATCGTTTTTTGACGTTAAAACATACATCAAAAAACGATATTATTCTTGCACCAACCTAATATATTAATCTAAGAAGACAATAAAAGAACAAGAATTAAGACAGAAGATAATGACTGACATTACATTTAAACTTTTGAAGAATAAAGTTGACTAGGAAGCAAGAAGCCGGAAGAGAGTTTTGCAACTGAGAAGTGCAATAGAAGAAACTGTTAGCATAGAACTTCCGGTTACATCTTGCTGTTTCAACTGTAAAATGATGAGACCTTGCCGGAAATCTAGTACTGTCATTAAATTAAGAAAGTTTAGGTGCCATAGAAGAAAGTTTATCAGAACAATTACCCTGAAAATATTTATACAAAAGGCATAGAGAAGCTATGTTACAGTGATGGGAATATGACTGAAACTGAGATGCCAGGTCAGGACCAATTATATTGCAGATTCTTCTTTGGATTTTATCTCTAAATATATAGCAGGAGCACCAGACCAGATGTGGCAGCAATATTCAAAGCAAGCAAGGAAGGATGGATGGATGGTAGACTTATAAATATGTACTCACAAATATGAGAGATTCTTTCTTCAACAAACTCCCAAATGACTTAATATTTTATTTTATTTTTATTTTTTTATTTGAAGAAGGGCTTCTTGACTGTGTCAAGAACTTTCTAGCATCCTTTTATCGACAAACAAAAAAATATTTGAGGAAGAAAAAAACCTTTTTAAAAAAGTCTTATGGAAAACATTTCTCTCCTTCAACTCTAAATTAATTGCTTAATGCACTGTAGACCATCTGGTTTCAGTTTCTAAGTATGGGATATCCAAGATTTTTTAAAATATTTAATATAAAAGCCAACAAATAAGCAATCTGTCAAAATGGTTTGAGTACTGGAAAAAGAGCCAAGCAAGCCTTTAATTTTGCTGAGAAATTCCTTAGAATCTGGTTGTTACCATATGTTATTATTTAAAGACAAAACCTGTCCAGGAAAACAGAAATTAAATCATGAAATGAATTATGGAATTCAGTCATTGAGAAAATTCCTAGTTTCATGAAATCAGTAATGTTTGCATGTGTGACACCCCCTCCTCCATTTAAAAAAAAAAAATTCTGTATCCCTTAACAGATGAATACTTTGTTAGTTACTAAGTACATCCGGGTTTGGTCTATTTTGTTTAGGTAAGTATGGCTGTAATTTGGGACCAGAGAAAAATCTCTCTTATATCCGGGTTTCTCTTATATAAGGGTTACACTGTATAGTATAGTACAAGGCTATGAGTGTGGAGGCTTCTAGTGAAGATTAAACATATTACACTTGCAATGTACCTTACTAGATATTTTATAACTGTTTCTCAATGAGTCTTTTTCCAGATGTTAAAATTGTGCCCAAAATATAAATTTTGCCTGCTACCATTATATCTGTGTTCCTCTGAGTATACCACTTTCACTTTTTAAGTAACACATGGAAATTTATATCATGTAATATACACCATGTATATACGAAGCAAAGAGCAAATTTGCTTTTAGTTTTGTGAGACTTTGGAAACAAATTATACTACTATTATTTTGTAGAGTAGATTAACTGCTGAAATAATCAGTTTTTTTTTTTTCATATTCTCTGAAAAGTGTCAATTGTAGGTACATGTTAATTACAATTAGGTGTCTTCTGTTGAGTTGAGACATTACTTATGTAGTGAGTTTAACCCCTAATGAACTCATTTTTACTTTTTAATTTAAAAGGTATATCCATTACATATAGTTTAAAATCGACATTTCACTCATGATGTCATTTATATTTAACATGTGTACATTTAAATTAAAATTATAATGTTTCTTAATAAAAAAAATAATAGGATGAATATTTTTTTTCTTTTTCTATTGTAACTGATAACATTAATGATCCTAGTAATGACATAGTGGTCAAAATTACCTAAACTCATTATGAACTTTCAAAGTTCTTTATAAATTCAACCATGTCAGTCAAATTCAATAATTCACTTTTTAAATTAATTTTTGTTGTCGAACTTTCAGCCACTCACAGACACATATGCACACATATATGCACGCACATGTTATCTATGATATTTGTGGTTAGCTCATTCAGTAAGACTGCTGTTGAAAACTATTTTTTTTAAACCAAACTTACTTTATAAAATAACCCTAGTTTCTCATAAGTTTTTGAAAGTCTATAAAAAAAAAAAGAAAAAAAAGTTTACTGTAAATGTCCTCAAAGTTTAAGCCATCAGATCATAAGGAAAAGCTAAAGCAAAGCAACAAGATTCATTCCTGTTTACATTTTGGAAAAGAAACTGTAGGCCATTTTGTATTAGTTACCTCAGATTGTGTTATGAAGTCAAACAAATTTTTATTTTTTATATTCTGTAGTCCAGTGACAATTTTCATTGATTGTGTGAACTTTTTCAATATTTTCATCCTATTTACTTGTTGGAGAATAGCTCTTTTTTTTTTTTTTTTTTTTTTTTTTTTTTTTTTGTGGTGGTGGTGGTGGTGGTGTGGGGGGGGGGTGAATGAGAATTAGTTATTAACGGTCAATTTTTTTTTTCTGGTGAGTCTGTGTGAATGAGTTGATACATATGGTGCATACATAAAAAAAATATGCAAAAACTCTGTCAAATGCCTTCGAGATATCTAAAACAATAGCCTGAGCTTCACCATTCTTATCTGAAGCTTGTTAGACTTTTTCAGCAATAATCATTAATACATCAGCAGTTGACCTAGAGATGTAAAAGCCATATTGCTTATCTGAAAGAAGATCCTGCAATGTGAGATGCTCAACCAACTCAGAGCTAATTAGACCATCTAGTACTTTACCATGAGAGAAGGCTAATAAGCCAGTATAAGGATTAGATGGTTTGCCTTAATTCTTAAAGACAGGAACTACAGAAGAGGATTTCCAGCAAGCAGGAAAGCAAGAAGCAGTAAGGTATTTATTGTAGAGGTGACAGTTCAGGAGCACATTCCGTAAGGACTATTCCAAGGAGGTGACAGTTCAGGAGCACATTCCGTAAGGACTATTCCGAGGATACCATGAAGTCCACATGCTTTGTAAGGATCTAGTTTAAAAATTTCTTTAATTCTTTTAAACTTTTATCTTTGAATATCTTAAATTCAAGTTAAATTGTTCTTTTTAATCAAAAAGTCTTGGTAATGACTCTGCAGGAATTTTCAATTTATATTTTCCCACCTTTTGTTGACTTCAGATCTGTTTGTCACCTCATGTTAATCTATTCTTAATTTATATCCAGTCAATGTAGTTCCTGCCTTTGTTTACAGAAGTCATTTCAGGAGATTCTTAATTGACTGTAAAAAAAACCAGTACAATCAAAATATTAATTACCAATTCCATTACCAGCATTTGGGTATTTCTCACCTTTGTCTTATTTTCCTCTTCCTTATTTCCATTCCAGTTTATTTACCAACATCATCTTCATATTACACTACTATTGCATTACAATCCAAAATTTAACCTTATTTTTATTGTCAGTATAACTAAAGTTGTCTATTATATTGTAACTTTTGATAATTGAATTGCTATTATTTCCAAACCTGTTTGTCTTCATTTGATTTTTTTTGTGTAATTTAACAGTATTAAGATTAAACATTTACAATAAGCCTCAAAATATGTAGAACATTTCAACTGGGAACTTTTATACCTTTGCATTCTTTTAGCATATAACAATCCTCTCTCTATATATATTAGGTTGGTGCAAAAATAATGTCGTTATTATGACATTATTTTTGCACCAACCTTATATATATATATATATATATATATATATATATATATATATATATAAGAGAGAACCCAAAATAAACCAGAATTCAAATGTGACATAGAAACTGGACATAGCTGTGTGTTGCACCACTAGGTACCATGAATTTTGAACCACTTGGCCATGTACCATGGTTTGAGATTGTCTGATTGGTTTCCCTGTGTGTTCTTTCTGTTATTTGCAAGCAAGTTTGATGATTTTCATGATGGCTTTGAAAATGGGCATTATATTTTGTCTTCTTTTTGGGTACAACTGCTGCTGAAATTATTGTAAGGCTTTGAGGAACTTATAAAGAAAAGAGCTTTAAGTAAAACCCCAGTGTATCTATATTTCAAATGTGGTAAAATGTCACAATCAAACACAGTCTAGTCCAGTGGTTCCCAACCTTTTTTGGCCATGCCCCCACTTAAGCATCTCTAAAATCCTCATGCCCCTCCCCACCTCAAAGTGACATATAATTGTTATTATTCAAAAAGTGAACTATTCACATTAAGGAAGTCTAAAAGGCCATTAACTTTCCTTAAGGACTTGAGACTGCATATATACAATATTATCATTTAAGTTTAGAATTTTACTATATATATATATATATATATATTCTTCTAGATCTTTTTGCATAAACTAAAGTGTTCCCCAGGGCTTAAACCTTGGTCCTACATTATTCCTAATTTTCATCACTGATCTTGATAGCATCATTTCTCAACTCTGTATCTATACTGATGACACAATGATTTACTCCTGTCTTAATAGTAAGCCCGATTGGTTTGGTATGGTCAAATTGGCCTACAATCTGTTGTTAAATGGGGCAAGGAGTGTCCTGTTAATTTTAACACCTTGAAAACAAAACTGCTCTCTTTTTATCATCTGAGTGAACCCTTTTTACCTTCCATCAGCATGGCTGATGCTAACCTTTAGTAGAGTGACTCCTTTGCATTCTTGGACTATTGTTTTCAGCTTACATGAAGTAGGAGTATATTGAATCAATTGCTAAGTATATTGCTGAGAATGTTGGATAACTATGTCATACTATACAGTTTTCTTGCCAGAATCTTTTACATATTTGTAAGTCTACCATTCATCCTTGCTTTGAATATTACTGCCACATTTGGTCTGGTGCTTCTGCTATATATATAGAGATTCTTGATAAAATCCAAAGAAGAATCTGCAAGGACCTGACAGCTCGACTTTCCCACTGCCATAACATTAGCTTCCCTGTGCCTTTTCTATAAATAGTTTCATGGTAATTGTTCTGATGAACTTTTCTCTTTGGTACCTAGACATTATGAATTTAAGTACAATTGGCAGTAAGGTCTTATCATTTTATAGTTGAAATGATTAGATGTAACCGTAAGTTCTATGCTAATAGTTTCTTCTATCACACTTCTTGGTTGTGGAACTCTCTTCCATTTCTTGCTTCTCTGTCAAATTTGATCTTGACAAAATTTAAATGTAATGTCAATTGTTATGTCTTTTTAATTCTTGTTCCTTTATTGTCCTCTCTCCTTAATAATAGTTTTTCTCATATTCTCTAACACTCAGTACAAACGTTTTAGTGGCTTTATTTCCTTGCTTGGGGCGAAATGGTTTAAAAAGAAAAACATTTTGTGCTATAATATTAGTTTATCAAAAGTTGTTTTTTTTTTTTTTTTTTTTTTTTCAAAAAAAAGTTTAACATTTTTCATGGTGAACAGGCAAAATGAAATTTAGAAATATTAATCTATCTTCAGTAAGAATCTTTTTAATTAATAATGATTTATAATTTTAGTATATAATAGGCCAAATATGTTTCTATATATATTTTATCTGTAATAATTGTAATTTTAAATGTCACCAGTGTAAGGCAGATTCATCTCTCTTGCACTGGTAGTGCCAGATGCCAGGTGCTTGTGTCTTTATGAAAATGATGAACCGTTTGAAGATGCTTTTAAAGTCAGCAAGTAAAAAGATCATGAAAAGAGCATAGTGTTACAACCTAATAATAGTAAATACTTAAGGAAATATGCTGCCATAGTAGTAATAATAAAAATAAATGTAAAATAAAGATTATAAGATTTGGGGGAAGTGATATGTCTATTTAATAAACTAACTTTTTATGTATTTACACTATTTACATTCCAACTATTGTCTTTATTTTTGTTGTTGCTATCACAAAGTTATTAGTCTGTTTCCACTGAATCCAAGTATATACTGCCAAATCCAGGAATTGAATTCACAATTACTATGCCACCAAATTCAATCCCCAAGCAGGGTAATGTGTATTTGGACTTTGTGGAAACAGGTCAAGTAATAACTGAGCAGGACTTTAAAAAAAAAAAAAAAAAGAACTAGATGAGATATTCCGATACATAGACAGTGGAATAAGAACAGTGTACCCCCATAGATTATATAAAGGGTTCAGTTTGAAATTCCTTATAGGTTATCCAGATCAACATACATGAAGGCTGGAGGATACAATGACCCTGAAACATGATGAAGACAATAACAAAGATAGGGACAATATTCAGAATGAGTGTAAATAATAACTCCTTATGCCAGAAATTCAGACAGAAGTAAATTTTCAATGCTTTTCTCACAACACTGAAAGCAACTTCTCTTCCTTTCTCATTTGATGATCTATTTCCAATCTCTTTTTTTTTTTTTTTTTTTTTTAAGGAATTATAAGCCAATCACTTTGTTTATATGTAGACATAGAAGCTACTATTTTGTTTCTTATTACTCAGTTCCTGTTTCTACACCCAGCAGTTTTCAGATTGTATTCAAAGAAACATTTTACAAGTTGACAGTGATATCTAACAGTCAGTTAGTACACAAAGCATTTTTATGTGTTTATTTTTTTTTTTTTTTTTTTTTTTTTAGGTTAGCGTTATCCAGAGAAAATATTGGGGAGGGGATTCAGAAGCACTTGACATAAATACATGTAATGTGCCTAGGCAAAGACATGACTCATGACATGTATGTCATGTGTCACCAAAAAGGGCTAAAATTCTTAAATATTTTGTTGCTTTTTTTTTTTTTTTTAATAAAATAGACTTTGTATTATGAGATTATTATGCCTATGATCAGTGTGTGTGCTCCCCAGGGATCAGGATGTAATATCTGTTCTCTGCTGTGTTTCTGCCTTTAGGTGGTTCATGATTTTGTAATGAGGGAAACCTAGTCCAGGGGATCCCAAATCTGCAGCAGCACCTCAGTCATTGCACTAAAAAGAGCAATTTAGTAGATGCCAATACCAATATGATAGTAGTCACATTGACTGTTGAATTTTTGTCCTTGATCCATGTGTATGTATATGAGCACTACACATTCAACTCACTATGTGTTACATCCTACATGTAGTTGCTGGGTAAAACAGATACTAAACTCTGATCCTGTATTTATGTACTCTATGAAAAGTGTTATACACAAAATATATATATATATATATATATATATAGAGAGAGAGAGAGACAAGAATACACAGTTATGTCCCAGTGGTTGTTCAGAAGCAAGAGGAATGTGCAAAGTTTGGAAAATTTCAATGGGACTTCTGCTACATTTTTAGCATTGATATGAAAATTCCTTGCAAACACAAGGAATCTAACTTAAAAATAATTTCAAGACTGGCATTTGCAGATTGTTTTTGAACTGTCACCAAGTTGACATTAAATCTGCACACAGCTACTTTCATTATCTTCATTTTAATTTTTTTTTCTTCCCTGTTTCAACTTTTTGAATAAAATGGATGTAATCTGGAAATCTGATCTACCAGACAACCTTTATAGGAGATTCTTTTGAGCAACTGCAGAGGCAGTATGGTGCCACTGCTTAGACTTTAACTAAAACTCTAGAATCTAAGCTTGATGGAACCTATATATTCGGATGCAGAGAGTTATACTTGACATCTCTTGGAGACAACATCCAACTGTATTACAGCTCCTATGAACCCATTCCTGATATTTCAACAATTTTATACAAACACAGAATGTGCTTTGCATGACACTGCTGGTGAACAAAACAAGAACTTGTGAGTGACCTACTGCTCTGGACACCAAGTAAGATGGGCTGGTTGTCCAGCAACCACCTACATTGACCAGCCATGTTAAGACATGAATGCCACCCTAATGACCTACTGACCTTGATGCAGGACTTATAGTTGGTGTGATATACTTATAAATGTCCGAGCTAGGTTGACCAAATAAAATAAGTCTGATATAATTTGTTGCTCTTAATGTTATATTGCTCCTACCATATCTCTTCCTCATTCCTGATCTTGTCTCACTTGATCTTGCACACTGCTTTCCTCAGACATTTTATCTCACAAGTGATCAGTTTCCTCTCAAGGGTTTTTGTTAAGGTCCATGTCTGGCTCTGGTATATCAGCATTGGTAGGAAAATGGTGTTGCTGAGATTTGCCTTGTTGCTCATGGAAATCCTAGGATGTTTTAGAAGAGGAGCAAGTTGGTAACTAACTGCATTGACTTTCTGACATGGTAGGAGCAATACCAATCACACAACACATCGAATGACAGAAGATCAAGTGGTTTGGACACCTCACTCATATGCCTATCAACCAACCATTCCTACGTGCATACACCCTCAGGTACTCTGGCTGGAGTTGAGAGGCAGACCATGAAAATGCTGGAGTGACTCAGGGGCAGACACTCTGAGCCCACTCGCCTTGCCACTGACAAATGACTGTCCCCAAGCAAACTCTGTGCCCCCCCTCACCCCCTGTGTTACCTAACAGTACAAGTGGAAGGAAAAACTAAACTAAACTTAATGTTATAAGTTATTAAGGTACAAAGGAATTTTCTAGGCTGGAAATTTTGCTCTTTTGTGCCAATAAAATTTTTTTTTTTTTTTTTTTTTTTGAGGATGGTATTCCTTCTATCTATAGCAGGTGTTCTTATGTATAGTAGATATACATACAAATGAAAAAAGCTGAAAAATTTTACTCTGTAAAATAAGGTTTACATTTTAAAAAATTACTTAGTGGCATAAACAGTGAAGCAATCCTGAGAGAATTAGAAATCTTACAAGGATTCAATATTGACAACCACAATCTTAACAACATTAGATATTCAGACGACACTGTTGATAGCAGACCTAGAAAGGAAACTACATGAACTCTTACAGAAGGTAATAAAGGAAAGCAAGAAAAAAGGACTAAACATCAACTGTAAGAAGATACAATGAATGTCTGTTAGCAAAAGAAATGGTCCAACAGGTGAATTACAAATTGGCAATAGCAAAATTACACAAATGCCAAAATTTAAATATATACATTTTAACAAAAGATGGATAATGTGACACTGAAATCTGAGAGCACATTGGGCTAGTAAAAGATGCCTTCTGTAAAGGTAAGCAAAGTATTATGAAACAGGAAAATTTAATTGGAAACAAAGAAGAGTACTGAATTGTCATGTAATATCAGTACTCCTATATAGCAGTGAATGCTAGACCATCTCATCACAGATGGAGAAAAGACTTGAGGCAACAGAAAATATCATAGACTGAATATGTGAGCAACGACAGAATTTTAGAGAACATGAAAACAAAAAGGTCACTTATGCTCAACATCAGGAAGAGGCAGCTGAAATTTCTAGGGTGCATAATGAAGAAAGAGGACTTGGAAAATTTGACACTCCTAGGGCATATTGAAGGCAAGAGGGACAGAGGAAAATAGCATCTTATGGATTAGGTGATATAGCAAAAAAAAAAAAAAAAAACCTTACTAAGGATAAGAAGTTGTGGAGATCCATTATCATCCATGTCTTGAATAATGCCAGGTTTTTTAAATAATGCAAATGATAAATCCTCATCCCAGAAATTTTGGCAGAAACATCTTATTTTGTTAAGTGTTAAAATTTACTACAGGTTGTATGCATTTTTAGTTGGTTTGTAACAACAATGATTCTTAACTGAAGTGTAATTAAACACTTTGATTATAAAAAACAAAAATTATAATAAAATTTAGAAAAAAAGTATTCAATGATTGTTTAAATAAAGATTTATTTTTAAGGGTTCAAAATATAAAACATAATTTGATATGATAAATGCTATCTTAACTAAATTGTACAACAATTCACTTTTTATTATTGTATCTGATGGCATAAAATTTTTTTTTCATAAGAAATCAAGTAGTGTTAAATTTGGTGAATGTGGTGGTTATTCAAAACTGATCTTAAGACCCAATATGACAATGAAAATAGGGCTTCGCTTTATATAGTTGAAAATAAAACTTCTCTCTATCAAATAGATGAAGAATCCATGACCCAGTTAATTTTTGAAGCATGGAAATTGTGTACATACATTTAAAAAAAAAAAAAAAAATAAATAAATTTTTTGCAGCTGGGGGTGGTGGAAAATATTCTATATATTCATAAAATATGTTTTTATCAGTTGTTCATAATATGAAAACTCCAATATAGTCATTATCATTAAATTTAATATGTAGTCTAATTGTGATATTTTATTTGAAATATTTTAACTTATGACTTAAATTAAAGAAATTAAGGCTATTATTTAATTTTTAATATGAAGGTTAAAAAAGAAAACAAAACTTTTTTTTTTTTTACTATTTGCAAAACTGTCAAAAACATTCTAATAAAAAAAATCTTATCTTTTTAAATATGTTATTCCTTGCTCCTTTAATGTTAAGAATCAATTTTATAAAATCACTTCAAAATTATTCCCCATTTTATTAAGTCCTTGTGACAAATGTATAATAAAATGTTTGTGTGTGTATAATCATTTTCAGATAGAATGTATCTGTAAAGGAACAAAACGAAGAAAAACTATTTTTAACAGACATGTTTTGTCCTCTCTTGTATTTTATCAATGCAAATGTATGATTTATTTTATTGTGCATGGTTATATACAAAAGCAATGGTGTCATTGGTTTATCAAAGTTTTTAAATTTGAGAGAGTTCATGAATATTCATCAGGTGGTTGAATGGTCGATCAAAACATGTGGAGGGCAAACAGTACCATAATTCAAGTGCCAATAATAATTTTTTTTATAAATGAATATTGTTTAAATTGTGATCAGATTGCTATCATGTCCATAACAATCTAATCACAATTTAAGCAATATTCACTTTAAAAAAAAAATAATAAAAAAAAAAAAAATTTCTTAAATATTACTTGTTTACTTTTCCTTTACCAGATTTTGAATTAATTTTTGATTGAATTCTGAAATCTTGGGCCCATAAGACACACGCTCATACCTCTTTTAGCGATTGATTTTCTTTGTCACACTTTCAACCTTTCTGAGGGTTTTTTTTTTTTTTTTTTTTTTTTTTGTCAGTTCATGTATGCCACAACTAAATTTAACGAGTCATTAAAAAAAGTACTTTAAAAATATTTGAAAATTTTTTACAGAGCTACAGGCAAGACAAAAAAAAACAAAACAGAACACTTAAAACTAGATCCTTGATGTTACTAGGTCATTATAGGAATACCTTAAATAGCCTGTTGTAGTCCTCATTGTTCATCAGTTTTTACCAGTACTTTTAGTTGAAATTTGAGATGCAGCTTGCGATGCCCTTAAAAAAAAAAAAAAAAAAAAGTTTTTGTTGGGTATGTTTTAGTGATGGTTTGCATAACCTACTATTGCTTCATTATGGGGAAAAGAGTAATCTCCCTTACTTCGCTGTTTTTTCTCTTTATATTTTAAAAACATTTCCTTTATTTTCGCAAAGCACCTTTTCATTTACGTATACAAATCGATATATAGATCCAATATTTAACTGAAAAGAGAAGTATTTTGTAAATTTTACAAAGAGCCACAGTTTTCTATTAAAGTAAACATTTTAAAAATATTTTTAACAATTTTGGCTTGTGGAAATTTTAGAGTGACTATCAACTAAAAAAAAATTTAATAGCAGTAATCCGATCCACAAATATTGTTATATTGAAGTTTTCTGCTTTTACAACAGACTTGCATCTAACCTTCCATGTCAAGTTGAATACCTTTTAAACACCCCACCCACTTTTAAGTCGCATGTCAAATAGATAAAAACTCAAAACAAAGGAGTGTTGAAAATTTCTCTGCCCAATGCACTTACCAAAATAATCAGGCCAAATAACCAAATATCAGAATTATTAATTTTTTTAATCTCTTCTTAGTTGGGCCAAGAACTTTTCAAAATCCTTTTGTGATGAACAACCAAGTAAGCTTTTATATAAGCCAGAAGTAAACTGGAAATTCAATTGTCCGTTTATGCACATAAACAATGGTGGTGGAGGTGAGGGAGGTCTCATTTCTAAACCAAACAGACTACACAAGTACCTTAGGGTCATCATAAAAAGGGTAAAAAAAAAGAAAAGCCCATACAAGCAACAAATAAAATGGCAGCAAGAGTTCCCCACATGTTGCATGTCTCCTTGAAGCCATTAACTCTCACTTTCATAACTTTCTCTCTTCTTTTGCTATTTGACCCCACCATTTGGAATCTACTTTTTCTCATGTCCTTTTTTCCCCTTTCATTCATTTATTTATTTATTTATTTTTCTTCCTTTCAGGAAACTTTTGGGGAGAACTATATTTTGAAGAAAAGAGGTTGAAACTAGTAACAGTCACTGCTTCATTCATCTCTTTTAGAGCACATATATATGTGTGTTTGCTTAATATTATTTCAAAAGGACAAGAGAGTTCATGCCTCTCTGGTTTTTTTTTGTTTTTTTTGTTTGTTTTTTTTTTCTTTCTTTTTCTTTCTTTTTAGTGTAAAAAATTTGCCTTTGAATACTGTTTGGATTTCTCTTATTGTCTGGAAAGTATGCATGCTTTTTTCTTGTGTATGCACCTCCTATTTATATATGTAAATTTACATTTGCTTTTGTGTATGGCAGTGAGGGTGTTGGTGGGAATGGAGGTGGACAGTGGCATGTGAAAGGATTCTTGTAGTGTGTCCCACTTGTATTCATCACACTCCTTCCTCACCGCCCTTCAGTCTTCCAACACACCCAGGCAGAGAGGCCCGGCTTTGCACAGGCTTTATAAAAGCTGAGGGCAGTCAGAGATAGTCAGCTTTGGTGGTGGTTTGCTGGTGGAGTGGAGAAGTAAAAAAAAATAAATAAATAAACAGAATAAAAAGAATCCTCCTCCTCTCACTTTAAGATGAAGCACTGTCTCCCTCTCTCAGAGGGCCTTGACTTTACTCTGTTCCCTCCCACTGAGTAGCAGACAAGGGGCTGAAGAAATTGGTAGGACATTTCCCACTGTTTTTTTTTTTTTTTTTTTTTTTTTTTAGCCTGTTTGGTCAACTACACACTTCCTATACCATTAAGAATACCTATTTACAAACAAGGTTACTAGGGTAGTCCTATTTATCTTGTTGGATGGGTGGGAACAAAGGAGAAGGATTCCTGCCACCCACAGTATAACTACTGTGGTGGTGGTGCTGGTGCTGGGAGGAGTGTTGTGATGTTGGTGGAATGGAAATTATTTGATTTCTAACTTCTCTGACAACTGCCTTCATTAGAAAATTTCTGATTTTTGAGATGCAAGATGAAGAATTTACATTTGAGTATGCACACACGCACACTAGCCTAGAGACTAAATAAAAAAAGGTATGTGTGTTTGTAAGCTCTTGTTTACACGAATAAATCTCAATAGAAAATCCAACAATGTGTGAATACATTTGCTCTTCTCGTGCTTAAATAAATGATTAGATGTATCAGCAGTTTTGTTTTTCGTTCAACTTCCTATCGAATATTCTACTCTAGTCATCTGTTGCTGCCTGATGTTCAGCATAAATCTGAACACATTAATTTCTTTTGTTGAGATGTACTTGGGAGTGAAAAAGTTTATAAAAAAATCTCTTCCTGTTTGTGTACTTGTATATCAAATGTGATAAAATTATTTATGCATGATTGTGACTTCTACCTAGGACCAAAATGTTACTCTCCAACCCTCTACTGCTGATCAGTGTAGTATCTGTGTGCTTTGCTGCCTTGGATCAGTGATTCTTCCTTCTCCTTTGCTTAACAGTTCAAGCAGCAGAATGTTGGCTTAGTGTAGCTACCCCAAAGATTCACTAAAAAATAAACATACATTATGAAAAGATACCCAAACTTAATAAAAACATTTTATTTTATTTTATTTTATTTTTTATCAAAATCTTTGTTATTATGAGTTGGAAAGATCAAATGATTTTTTTTTTATCAATTTTAGAACTGGTTAATAATTTGTTTTGTTTTTTTTTTTTTTTTTTTTTTTTTTTTTTTTTTTTTGCATCAAGCGACCATAAATTAGTATAGGAAAGTTGGTTGAGCATCTCTTTGCAGTGAAAAACACATTGATTTGGAAATTCTTGCAAAAATCAAATAATTTTCAGATTTTAATAACATTCAGGATTTATTCACAAATAAATGAATTTTAGTAATGTTTGCTTTTTAGAAAATCTTGGTAAAAATATTTTTTTACATCTGTTAACTCCCACTTACTTAATTTTGACATTTCAAGAAATTCTTTTTTTGTAGTGCTTAATATTTATACACTATTTACATCTCAGAAATATAGACAGATACTTAATATTTATGTTAGTTATAAGTGCAAGTCCTTGGAGAATTTAATTTTTTGTCAAACAGAGCTCACAGAAAATCTGCTCTGAATCATAAAATTAAAAAAAAATGCAATAAAACTAAGACATTATTTAATTAGAAAAGCTTTCAGTTGCTTTTATAAATAACATATGTCTTTAAGAAAAATATTTTTTTGCTGAATAATGAATTTTTACAAGAATTGTTTACATTTTTTAAAATTATATAAAAACTATATTTACTAATAATAAATAGAAAAGCTTAATACAATTCAATAACCTCTAGTATTTTTAAAAGAATTTTGAATTTTTTGTGTATATAAATGTGCCAATTTTTGTAAATATGGTCATCCATACACAACATTATCAGAAAATAAATGGCATTTATAATAATAATTATAATAAATCTAAATTTTATTGGCAATTCCTCAACAAGCATTTTCGTAAGTTAGACTATAAAGCCAAAGTACATAAGGTTCAATGAAATATTAGATTACTGAGTAGTTAAAAAAATTATATAAAAAGGTGTTCATGTTGTATCCAACAAGTAATTTTTACAATTAGGTGCCCAAACATTAAACTATTGATAAATCTGTCAACACCCACCTCCATATTAAAAATGTTTCCTGCAATATTTCAAACTAAAACTGTTTGTTTTCAGTTAATCTTACTCAAAGTTTCAGAAAAGTACATTTTATTTTTGAAAGATTTTTTAATGAAGAGAATTATGTGTCAACAGATTTGTTAATATGGCTGATTATAACGATTCCCCCATTTCAATCAATTGAAATTTGGTTTGAAATACAACAAAATATTTTGCTTGCTGGAAATATTAAATTTAATCTATTAGCTTGGTATTCAAACTGAAATAAAAGCTTTCAAGAAAGATTTTTAATTTTTAAAATGCATTTTAAACCTTAGGTATTTTGGGGGGGGGTAGGTACTTACAAGTTTGCTTAACTCCATGTTGGGTGTTTGAATCTGGGCCGGATTCACTTATTAATTTTAGATATCTGTTAGAAACCAACAGGAAAACTCATACTATTAATTACGGTTATGATTTATACAGCTGTTGAAATGAGAAGACCAATTTTAAGCATTTTGAACCAAAATCTAGAATGTAATGCTTGGTGTAACATCATGATAAAAAAAAAAAATTTATTTATTTCAGTCTGTGTGTGTGTGTATAAAACCTTATCAGATAATTTAAAAAAGAAATGATACTTATTCTCAAAAACATGCTTGATAGTTATCAATATTTGATTAAATTGTAATTGATCTTTGTGCTTGATTAATTGATATTTGTGCTTGATTAGAAAATTAAAAACAGAATTTTTACATACACGCAAAAAACATTTATTACTCAAGTACGTAGCTTCCATTGTTTTTAACAACTATTTCCCAGTATTCTACAAGTTTGTTGATGACATTTTCATCGAAGCTTTGTGTTTTTGTTGGGAAAAGGTTGTGAAATTTTTTGTCATTTTAATTGTTCTGTAGAAACTGAAACAAATGAAAATCTGAAGGAACCAAGTCAGTAGAATGTCAACTCTTTGAGCTTCTGCAAGGTCTGTTTTGCATTGTCATGGTAGAAAATGACACCTTTTCAATTTGCCAAAAATTGCCAGTTTTTCTTGAATAGCTGCATTGAGATTGGTGAGTTGGTCACAATACTTTATAGTTTCACTGGTTGGAAGAAGATGAAAGTGAATTATGCCTCTACAATCCCACCAAATGGACAACAACACCTTCATTGGATGCAAGCTTGCTTTAGCCATGAATTCTACATGTTTACAAGCTTATTTCCAGCTTTGTTTGCATCAAATGTTATCATAAACGATCCATTTTTCATTTCCTGTGACAATTCTGTCCAAGAATAGCTCCTTTTCATCGTATAACGGCAAAGAAATCACAACAGAAACACAATCAAGCTTGTTTTATTCCATCAGAGAATGTGATACACACGTGTTGAGTTTAAAAACAAACACAAGTCTCTTCAAATGGCAAAAGGCAGTTGTGATATTGATTTTCAAACTCTTAGTAGTCTCTTCTGTTGAAATCTTCAGTTTATTTTCCATGATGACATTAAGGTCAGAAGGTCGCCTGGAGCATAGTTGATCATTTAAGTTAAAATTCTTAAAATAAACCTGAAGAAATCTTTCAAACCACTTTTTGACTGTCTAAAGAGCAAGTGCACAATCCATATAAACCTTTTGAATGTTTTTGTCATGGTTCTGATGCTTACTCCTTTTCGAAATTCATAGAGCATAATTTGGCAAAAGTGGAACTTTTCATCCTCCATCTTTAAGGCATTCATTTGTGGACAAGACGTCAACATTCAACAAAGTCTGACACACAATTGAACGATGCAAGGTTTCAATCTAGAACACACCAGAAATTGACACCAAAAGAAACACCAGTGTCAAGCTGTGGTCATTTTATATTAACAATGAAAATTGGGCACAAACTTGATCTGATATATATCTATGGCATAAAGCTAAAAGATAATGGGAAGGACATCTTACACCAATCTTCCAAATGTTAAATCTGTATTTAAATATATTTTTTTTTCTTTCTCTTCTTTTTCTTTTTAAACAGAAACTAGAAATATTAATGCAACTATCTCAAGATTAAAAAAAATTTGTAATTCTGTCTTCATTTCAAACTATTCCTCCATCTGAAACTCCATTAATGTTACTAGAAATGTCTTTGTCTAATGGCTGTTAGCATTTGATAGAAATCCATTTTGATAATACTATCAGTACCCCTTAAAGTTTTTAAGTAACAACTTGAAAAGGCTATAAAGTTTATTATACAGAAGTTTTTTTACCACTATTTTGTAAATATTCCTGTTATTGTGCGCCACATATCTTCATACTTGTTGTTTTTAATTCATTTGTGTTCTTCAGTCTTCCTCAAATACGTGTTGCATTTGGTAGTCCATCCCAGTATTATTGATGTGATATTATACAGTATTGATATTGTCATCTTGATGGATTTAATAAAAGTTGAACATTTACCAACATAACTAATTATTTATATTATTGCAAGGATTTAATAAACAAATATATCAAATCACACTAATGATTACATATCAAGTGTGATTTTTGCAAGAATTTCTAAAAGGGTTTTTCATCACAAAAATGGTCAAATTTATGGTTCTGCATTGACACCAGAAAAGTAAAAAAAAAAAAATACCCAAAATTTGAAGGTTTTAAAAAGGATTTAAAAAATACTTATACATTAAAAAAATCCTTTGCTTAACTCTGAATAATAATACAAAGATTTTGAGATGATAGAATTTTGTTTTTATCATGTTTTAGGAATTTTTTTTTTTTTTATCATGTATCATCTTTTAGTGAATTTTTGGAGGTAGCTACTTTAACTACATAAGGTTCACTTTTTGGTCCTTAAAATGGATCAAAAGTAGCCATAACCTCTGTTTGGGTGGGCCCACTGGGTGATAAATGAGAAGAATTCAGGGAAATCTATTTTACTTTAGATTCCTTGCAGAAATAGTGTGTGTAGGAGAGGTGGGGAGTTATGGTAATCTACAAGTAAATATGTCAGTTTAAGATCACTTTTTTAAAAATGTTAATATTTTTTTGACAAACTTGAAGATGAAAAGTTGTATTCAAAATTTCATTCTTACATTCATAAACTTCGTAGGTAGGTTAAGACATATTTCTCAAGAAAAATGCACATTTGCCTTTACTTATTTAAAGTAAAATCATTTATTTTCTTTTAAATCTCTTCTGTCTCTACTTTCATTAGCCTTCCTCATGTTTGGTTTTCTCTTCTTTTTCTTCTCTTACTGGCATTCATTTCTTTTGTCATCTCATTCTTAATCTTTTCTTCTTTCACTTCTTTCTTTTTCCTCTCTTTTTCTTTTCTTCTTTTTCCTTTTTTCTTCTTTTTCCTTTTTTCTTCTTTTTCCTTTTTTCTTCTTTTTCCTTTTTTCTTCTTTTTCCTTTTTTCTTCTTTTTCCTTTTTTCTTCTTTTTCCTTTTTTCTTCTTTTTTCCTCTTTTTCTTCTTTTTTCCTCTTTTTCTTTTTTTTTCCTTTTTTCTTTTTTTTTCCTTTTTTCTTCTTTTTCTTTTTTCTTCTTTTTCTTTTTTCTTTTTCCTCTTTTTCTTTTTCCTTTTTCCTCTCTTTTTTCTATTTTTTCTTTTTCTTTTTTCTTTTTTCTTCTTTTTCCTCTTTCTTTTTTCTTCTTTTCCTCTTTTTCTTTTTTCTTTTCCTCTTTTTCTTTTTTCTTTTCCTCTTTTCTTCTTTTTCCTCTTTTTCTTTTTTCTTCTTTTTCCTCTTCCTTTTTTCTTCTTTTTCCTCTTTTCCTTTTTTCTTCTTTTTCCTCTTTTCCTTTTTTCTTCTTTTTCCTCTTTTCCTTTTTTCTTCTTTTTCCTCTTTTCCTTTTTTCTTCTTTTTCCTCTTTTCCTTTTTTCTTCTTTTTCCTCTTTTCCTTTTTTCTTCTTTTTCCTCTTTTCCTTTTTTCTTCTTTTTCCTCTTTTTTTTCCTCTTTTTTCTTTTTTCTTTTTCTTTTTTCTTTTTCTTTTTCCTCTTTTTCTTTTTTCCTCTTTTTTCTTCTTTTTCCTCTTCTTTTTCCTCTTCTTTTTCCTCTTTCTTTTTCCTCTTTCTTTTTCCTCTTTCTTTTTCTTCTTTTTCCTCTTTCTTTTTCCTCTTTCTTTTTCTTCTTTTTCCTCTTTCTTTTTCCTCTTTCTTTTTCTTCTTTCTTTTTCTTCTTTCTTTTTCTTCTTCTTTTTCCTCTTTCTTTTTCTTCTTTTTCCTCTTTCTTTTTCCTTTTTCTTTTTCCTCTTTCTTTTTCTTTTCCTCTTTCTTTTTCTTCTTTCTTTTTCTTCTTTTTCCTCTTTCTTTTTCTTTTTCCTCTTTCTTTTTCCTCTTTCTTTTTTCTTCTTCTTTTTCCTCTTTCTTTTTTCTTCTTCTTTTTCCTCTTTCTTTTTTCTTCTTCTTTTTCCTCTTTCTTTTTTCTTCTTCTTTTTCCTCTTTCTTTTTTCTTCTTCTTTTTCCTCTTTCCTCTTTCTTTTTTCTTCTTTTTAATTGTACCAAGATTTTTTTTTGCTTATTATTTCTCTATAACTTACTCTTCTACTCTTTATTTAATTCTATTTTTCTTTTAATGCCTTTCCCAGTATTTCTTTCCACCCACTCTTCTTACTTGTACAGGAGATGAGGGGAGAAGGACATCCCCACTTCTCTTCTTCCCTTCCTTCCTTTCAAGATATCCATCTATTTTTATTTTCATTATTAGTTGGGTTCAAGTTAAGTGTAACCTTCTTATGTTTGAGGTTTATTATTAGAACAGTTTATTTCCCCAGTAGAATAATAATCATAATAAATAAGGGGGTTTGTGTCTAGCTGGAAATGTAATCTACTTGTGGTAATTTCCAGCACAAGTCCTAATTGATTGTGAATTCAAATTTTATGATGACCTCCTATTACTCTTAGAAACAGGGTTGGTGCCAACCACTTGTCTAGTGTTACCACCTTGCCTGCCTCACTGTGCAAAGAATGTATGAATGGAAAACACTGATATATGACCCCTACTTAACTGCAGAGAGAAAGGGACTGCAATATGGTAGCCAGGGGGGGGGGTCATAAATATTATGGGCAATGACCAAGAAAATCTCTTGATAATTAAAATTTTTCAAAAAGAAAAGGTTATTTTTCTTTATAACCAGCTTTTACATTTTAGACATATGAAATTAATTTATAGGAGGAACACCAGACAACAGTATCAACAGAATGGTTTTGATCCTGATATGCAGTTGAGATGTAAACTTGTGCATTTTTAAACACAAGTACAATCATCAGTAACAAAAGTTCAATAAATCCTGATAAAAATAAAACTAACTTTTCTTCCCCCTTGAGTTTTGAAAAAAAGAAGACTCATAAAGTTACTGACATTGCCAAATGAGGATCAGAGGATTATATTACACCAGCTTTCCAAGTGCAGATGACTTACCTGTCTGGAAAATCAGCATTCTAGTTTGTTACCCAGGCTCAAATACTGATTTCTTACACCACTAGGGAAGACAAGCAAAGTCCAATGTTATTTCCTGGACTTATAATTGTCAGACATAAGACTACAGTAAATAGAGCATTCAGTGAAAAAGAAATACTACAGTAATTTATATGCACTAATTCTTTTTAGCTTCTAATTCTTAATAAGATGATAATTTGAATGTTGACTAAAAATTCTCTAAAATTAAAAAAACAAAAAGATTTTATGATGTAATTTTAATTTCAGTTTGAAATATATATATTTTTAAACATAATTGACCATGGTAATTTTGGAAGATAATATTTTTAAGCCAAGTAGTCTTTGTAATTATAATGTTTAATATCAATAGATAGAGCATTAATAATTATCAAGAAATTTATTCACTTATGATTGACTCTAATCTGCATTTCGCAGAATTACACCTATTCTTTGGGAAACTTGATGGTAAATTTAATATTAAGTCTTCTGAAAAGATAAACTCTTAGTACAGACAGATAAGTGAACCCTTAATTTTATTTCTCTCCCCCGGCCCCCATATATATATGGCCAAGTGGTTAGAATGTTTGCTTTCTGACCATGAGACCCAGGTTTGATTCTCAAAATGGTCGATTTGTCAGGAAGGAGACATCCTAATGTTACCAGACTGAATTGAGGTCAATCCCAGCATGCAGCACCTTTGGAAAGTGACTGAAAACTACACACTGGGTTGACCCAAGCCTTGTGAGTGACATTGGTTAGATGGAACTCGATAACTGTGCTAGCACAAAGCCACATTCATCATGGCTGAGGGCTTGAGCATGCTGGTCTTGTTCAAATTGTTGATCATGCTAGATATCACGCTCTCTCTCTCTCTCTCTCTCTCAGAAACTGTGACTATGGTCTGCTCAGCATAGTTCCAGTATAAACCATAGGTGGGCTCTGTTGGTGTTGATCAATGACAAAATGTACCTGAGCAAACATCTGCAATAGGGATTGGCTAGCTGCCCAAGTAAATGGGTATCTTCAAAATCGAGTGGCCAGTTATATATATATATAAGATAGGTGCTTCTAATCCACTGCCTGAAGAAGCACCTATATTGTTTAAACATTGCATTTATCTAGCAGTTTATAACATGTTTTTGTCATAATTGTTAATAAATATTATTAAGCACTACTCTGTATTGGGCACTTTTTAAAAATATAATGTTTGGACATTGGAATTAACTTACTTTACACTTGCAGTTTTACTAAGTGTGGCATATGCACTTACCCATTATTCATTTTATTATAAAATAAAAAGTTTTAGGTTTTGATTAATGAAATTTTACGGGTTGATTGTTCTATTTACTGACAATATTTTTCACATATACAAAATGGACACTTTTTGCTTTCACCATCTTAACTGAAGTGCATGACTTCTTCACCACGTCTTTGCTCAAATTGTCCCACAACATTATAAAAGCTTCTTTCAACTCTGATGCACTTGTGTATGAAATATGTAAAATATCACTCTCCAATATGGCCCATATAACAAAGTCCATATGATTAATGTTAGAGCTTGATAGAGGCCAAATAGACTTGTCAAAAAATCCACAGAAATGTCTCTTGTACCAATTCTGTGTTAAATTGGCTGTGTGTACAGGAGCTCCATCTTGAATGAAAATAGTGATTTCTAAATGTGGCTGACAACCATGGTAACATGTTTCCAACATTTTCTGGTAAACTCTGCTATTCACTTTCACTTCTGCAATGAACACCAATGGCAATTTTGAACCATCAGAAGTAAGTCATGCAAAACATGACACCAGTTGGTTTCTGTCACTTGAAATGTGTTCTGACACCTTTCAGAACATTTCCTGGTGAAGTGATATATACTCTATTGTTTCGGTAGTTGACCACAGCATCCACAGTGAAAAACTTCTTATCCAACCAAACAGACTTTGTCTGCAGAATACGACACCTCCTCCAACATTTTCTTCTCTCTGTCAAACAGTTTTTGCTTGGAGGCACTTGAGAGCAGCTGTTATTATTGAATGTTAGATGTTTTTTTTTTTTTTAGTCCTAAACACTCTTTTACAATCCTCCTTAGTGACCTATCTGAAATATCCAGCTCTTTTACCATCTTCCTCATACATCTTTGTGGCTTCAACAAAATTCTTGGTATGAACTGAACAGTTTGAATTTGTTGGAGTTGTTTGCTCTTCTTGAAATTTTTTCTACACATTAAAAATACTTTTCCTGCAAAGATTCAACTGTTTTATCTCTTCACAATTATTCATGTCAACCATTTTCAATTCCACAATTTGATCAGTTTTGTTTGGACTGTTATATCTAATAATTTAACTGTAAACAATAAAACAAAAGAATAGCTTACAAAATATTTTTACAAATAAGTATGTTTCGATTTATGTTTAAATAATGGTTAAATGTTTATGCTGCACTAAATGAAAAGATTTTTAATTCATGTTAAAATGTAAGCGAAACATTAAATGTTCCTGCCTTCTTAAACAGACATGACTAAAATTGCACCAATATCAAAATCTTCACACTAATAACTTTAAGACAGGCATAAATCTACATTTACTTGACAAAAGTTTTATTTAATGACATTCCCTGATAATTGGGGCATATTCTTTTGCTGTTTATAGTATATAACCCAGTACAACTGGTCTTGTCTTATTTGGAGAGAAACCTGTCCACAAGATTTCATGAATTACTTAATGTTCTAGATTAAAAAAAACAACTTACAAAACAGATTTTCTCTATTGTAGCTTTTGTCTTAGATTTTATTTTTTATGTTTATTTATTTTCAGGCTGAAAGTAAGTCAAAAGCCGTGGAAGAGGCAGAGTCTGATGGAGCTGATAGCAGTAAAGAAGGTCAAGAAGAAGAAGAAGAAGAAGAAGAAGGAACTGATTAAGTGGAATGATCCAATTGTCTGTTACTCAGCAACACTGCATTTAACCACTGTCAAACATGGCAGGAAAACAAGCAAAGTTATCTTTTTTGAAAGATTTTTCTTAAGTCTCATTATTTCAAGTTATCATTTGGTCTCATGGTGTGGTTTATTGGTTTCAAAAAACAAGATTGGCCTACTCAGAAAATCAGTTTATTTTTTTTAAGTTACCTGCATCTTTTTTGTTAGTTTCATTGTTCCCTTAGAATTATAAGAAAAAGAAAAGGACAAACTTTAAGAACTATGCACTTCAGATTTTGTAACTTTATATTGTCAATAATAAATTGAATTGTCATAACTTCAAAAATTCATAAGAAAAATACACTTTAAAGCTTGGTGTGGATTTTTTTTTTTTTTTACCTTTCTGTAATACAAAACCAATCAAATTTATTTGTACATTAACGACAGGTATAACATAGTCTTCATTTGTACCTCATTAAAACTATTAAAATTTGAGCAGGTTTAATTAGTTGTATGTTTAAAAAAAATCTCAAGTTTATGCAACTATTCAAATATATCCAAGAATTGTTTCATGGGGACTATTATTATGGGCAAATGTATCAAATAAAACTTTTTTATTGAACAGAGAATTTGTAATAATGGTTGTATTTACATGCAGATAAAATACTCAAAATATAATAAAATACAAAAAATGTTTAAAAGTCATAACTCTTAGCACCATTTCAGAAAATTAGTTGTGAGCTATAACAGCTCATATCTTGAAAACTAAAGTTCATGGAGATAGGAAGTTTCTCTAATAGAAAATAGAGAACTTGTACATCTACAATACATACCAAGTGAGCTTTGTCTTTTTAGAGGCTACAACTATTCAAATTATTACTGATATGTTTCTTAATAGATTTTTTTTTTTTTATATTTTAAATTTGTTTTCTTTAAAGAATTACTTTGGATGTTAAATAATAACAAATAATATTTGAAAAAATTACTGGCTTTTAGTTTTATGAATAAAGTAATGGAATAAAATGTCTTCACACATCATGGGAAATTTGTTATTCAGATTGTATACTCATCTGGAAGTAAAGGTTTATCATGTGTCATTTATGCCATATATAGTTAATCATTAATCTATCATACAAGTGCATTGTCTGAGTAAAGACTCTTAAACAGAAAATTATGAAAAAAACAAAAAAAAAAACAATCTCACATGAGTTCTTTGAACTTTCTCTCTTGCTCGCTTGTGTTTACTTATATAATCTTGTATGTGTTTTGTGGGTTCAATGAAAATTATACACAGCTTTGTATTGTGTTTTACAAATTTTAGGGTCTGTATTTTCATACCAATTTCTTGAATATTTGAATTAAATACCTCTCATTAAAAATGACATCAATATACTATCAGGGTTTTAATTTCATTAATATATTTTTTGTGATACAAATTTAAATAATGAAAAAATAAAAGATATATAAAATATATGCCAAAATGATGGCGGCCTAATAAATGATACAGCAAAAAACTTAATAGTGACCTGTTACATTCTGAGACAAATAACATATATTAGAGTTGTCTGCTTATGCTGTGTCTGAGTTATTTCCCTTAGAACAATTTATTTTTTTTAAGAATTGATATTTCAATCTGCAACATGAGTAATGCAGCACATTTCATCAGCACATTTCATCCGCTAAAAATACAAGAGAAAAAAACTGAGCTTTTAATTCGTTTTTATGCTATGATATCCTGTCTGACAAAAGGTGTCTACTATTTTCTATCATATTTTGATAGCAAATTGAACACAAGACAAATGTACCAATCTGATATTTTTTTGCTCATTTTTATTCACCAACACTTATTCCTGATTGAGTTATTAAAAAACTACCAAAAAAAAAAACTTAATTCATCATCATATGAGAAATAGTTTTAAAAAAAAAGAAAGTGAAAATTCAATTTTATTTTTATTTTTATAAATACATTTACTTTAAAAAAAAAAAAAGAAAAAAAAAAGTTTAACTTTTATATACACACACACACACACACACACACACACACACACATATTCTTAACCAGTTTTCATTAGTGTTTGCTTATGTCATTTCCATGGTTATTCCACTAATGCTGTAAAAAATTTAACTCCTGTACAAGTGATGTTTATTCATGGCGGTCATTTTAGCCCCATAAATGTACTGTTTTATAAGATGTAATGCTGATGTCTACATTGTTTATTAGATGGTGGTCACAAAAGAATTTTTTGAATGGTCTCTTTTGTGTGCAAACAAATGCATGAAGAGATATAGATATATATTATTGTGCCAACAGAATGAAAATTTATGCTTGAAAAGTGTGGTGGGAGAAAAACCTTCAAACATTCTTGATTGCAAAAGAAAAATGGTCCAGAATCAAGAAATGGTAGTTCTTGGTCTACCTCCTCCATTCTTGAGGAACTGATGTGAATCTGAGTATTTTTTTGGTTGTGATATAAAAATGACCATTGATAATTAAAGACCTTATTTTAGGCAGGAATTTTTTCATGTCATTAAAATATTCTACTTTTTTTTCTTTTTGTTTCATCTTCTACTGGATGTTCCACCTTTCTCTCTCTCTCTCTCTCTCAAAGCTTCTAAAATCTATCAACATTTGGAATTCAGGAAGAGAGGAAAGGAATTTGTTTATTTGATCGATAGGAAGTTTTCTCTAAAATTTTTTAAACCATTAAAAAGTTTTATTTTTCTTATTGCCTTTTTCATCTTGTTTTTGCTTCAAAATCATTGTACAACATCTTTGCCAGTGCACATGCATTCTTCAAGTTTAAATGTTTTACTTTGTAAAATTGTTCAGTGTCTTTTGTTTATGTAAATTGTGTAGTTTGTATCCAACTTGTACATTTTAGTTAATTAGAACAAAAGCAACAAAATTTGTATTACATTTTTTTTTTTGTGTGTGTGTATATGTTTAAAATCTGCTTCTAATTAATGTTGCAACTTTTATATTTTTATTTAGATACCAATAGAATACGATAAAGTTAGTTTACTTTTTAAAATCTTTCTGGTGTTTATTTTACCCTATTTTTAGAAAATTATATTTATAGAATTTAAAAACATTTCACTTAGTATAATTAGTGCATTGAATATATCTATAATAGTCATTTTCTGCCTAAACATAAATAGAAAGGATTTTTTACAGTTTTCATTTTTAGGTTCAAATGACCAATATTTTATCAGAATAAATTTGACTTTGCTTTAGTATTTTTTAAAGAATAAGGTGTGGATAAAATTTCTTGAATGTTAAAGACTTTAGTGCCATTGCTTTTACATTTTTCATTGAAATATCTTGTAACTGCTACCTCCAACTGTCCAAACATAACAGAATTAAAAACCAAGCTGCAATAAACTTGCTTTTATTTAAATTTTAGTGTTTTCTTGATTGAAAAATAATACATCAATTTTTAAAACAGTTTAAAATGTTTATTATGAAACTTAAGAGCTTCAGATAAATTTTTTTCCAGATTTTTTAGATAAATATTTAAGATTAGGAACTATGAAAAAACTGTTCTATTAACCATTGAGCAGAAAATAATCTAACTTTCTGTACACAAGTTCTATGTACATAGATTTTGTTTTTCTCTCCATTGGGATTTATGAATGACCGAATTTTGATTTGTCGGAAATTTCCCATGACAGGTTAGCATCAAAGTCTAAGAACTATAAAGCAGGATCTTCTATATGCTGTGTCCATTCAGGACATGGGTGGTTATGGCTCTCTACAATTTCCTTTCTTTTGTAGCTCTTAATAAATTTTGTCTTTTTATCTCTCTTAAACCTTGCTCCATCCATTTACTCTAACTCACTAGGTAGGTTATTAGTTTTTTTTCTCTGTCGTCCTTGCTTTGAATCTGTCTTGTGAGTATAAAATAGTTTCTTAAAAGGATAAAAACAACAATCTTAACAATTTCTTTTAAATGATTGGAAGTGTGAGGTTATTAACTTGGAAGATGGAACTGTTTCAATTATATAATTTTTATACCAATACTCAAGGAGAGGATTCTATCATCATTCATCTTGACCATAGTCACAGTTATGATACATGATGGCTGCCAATTTGCTCTCAGATCAGAGATTATTCAGAAACTTGGAGAAATGAACACTATCAAAAAAAAAAAAAAAAAAAGTCCACTGAACTGTCTTTAAGAACTAAATGTCAGGGCCGGATAACTCCCAGTTCAGCTCTTCGTGCTATGGGATCAACCAATATTGTCCTTCTGTCATGCAAACAGTAAATAAAATGCCTTGAAGATTAAATGCTAATTGATTTTGTATGAAACTTCATCTTGGTCTTTATCAATTCATCTGCTCCTCTTGATTTCTCTGGTGGACATGGTCAGGATTATTGCGCAATATTTTATTTCTTATTAACATTTAGACATCATTGATATTGTTCAATATTTTTATTCAGCAGATAAAAATTTAAAAAAAAAAAACTGTCAACATTTTCAAACCTTTAGATCCATCCTCATCTGGCCACAATTTCATCTCATAAGAAATATTTTTATATATAAAAAAAGTTCATACAATAGAATCATAACCATTTTTTTTAAATACTTTATTTGAAAATTATCAGATTTAGAATTTGTTTTATAAATTAACCTCTTCATGCCTATACAATATCCCTGAATGTTTTGGGTAAATTTTACTATTTTAAAACAATAAATTATTAGTGAAGAGTAGCAAATCAGTTTTACAAAGCCTTAATTATACTTGGTTGTGTAATTAAACACTGAATAGGAAAACCATTAATTACTATAGGTTATGTATTGTTCCTAATTCTATCCACTTACTATGAAGTAGTATTAAGATTTTCCTTTATTATTACACAATCAGTTTAATATAAAGTTTAGAACTCAACTCTTGCAACCATGAAACTAGGACACAGAAAAGGTTCAAGTAAAACATATAAAACAATGGTTTTATAAAGCCGATTTTTGCTAGGTAAATGTTGATGGGAGGGAAATGGTATTCAGTATTTTTTTTTTTTTTAACAAATACCTCAAGAAAAAACTGGAGATGAGAATCATAACTTCAGTAAAGGAAGTGCACACAAAAGATAAACTTTCATTTCAGATATTAGGAGCTCAAATCTTGTTCAAAATCAATTTTTTATTACAATTTTCTCCAGTTGATCATCCAAAGAATATATATAAAGAATAATTCACCTATATGGAACTGCTGCTGGTGAACCAATGGCAGCTGTTAGAGTTACTTCCCTTATCAAATGATTTTAGTTTCTTTTCTTTTCTTTGCGCCTTACAATGACATTGTAGACTTATTGTTTATAATTTCAACAACGTGGCTGGTAGGATGCATTATGTTTTATTTCAACATTTTGAAAATATAAAACAAGTTGTATTTTCAGAAATTACACTACATATTTATCTTCAATGTAATTGTTTAGTACACAAGTTAATCAAATGATAAAAAAGGGGTGTACTCTGTTTATTTTGTGAATACAATCGATTAGAATATGAATCTCACAATATGTGCAAGTTCATTTTCATAAAAAGATTAACTTTTTAAAGTTGTTTTCTAATGAAATTAAAAAAAAATGATGAGAGGTTTAGGTTAAAAAGCTGCCTCTGCTTCTGCAGATCTTCATATTGATCAGTTTACCAATTACTCTGTTTAAGAAGTCTTTAAAAAAAAAAAACTTCTAATGTTAAGTGAAATAAAGATATTTTTTGAAATCAATTCTTGGGAGCAGGGCTGTTGTAGGAAAATGTACAAATAGCTGTTAACAGGATTATTGATATAAACGTCCAATATTTGATCTTTTATTCTTCTGAATAAAAGCCATAAAGAGTTAATGTGCCTCTTCATTTCTTTACATAATTGTTCTGATCAAATCATTTAGAAATTTTTCTTTCTTCCTCTCCTATTGTGAGATGTTAAATCTTTTAAGTGCAAAGTTGAAAATCCTTACTTCATCATATTAAAAAAAAAAATTTAATTTGTTGTCTTTTTTTTTTTTAATTTTAATGTATCCTTTGTATTGTTTATTGGCTTCCTGAATTCTTACTCTGTTTTGGTGTGTCAACTTTGAATAAGTTTTGTATTTACTCTTCATTCCTAACAGCAACTAATTTGTGCAACTGACATAAAATTTATAGAAAGTATTTTTCTCTTCCTAAGTAGGAAGATAATTTTGATTGAAATGGTCTGAAAGAGTATAAAATAATTAAATTTTGAAAATGAAATATATAACAGGAAAAACAAAATGATTGGAATTAGGTACTTCCACTCTTTTTCACTAAAAAAGAGCATAGCATGATGAAAAAAGCCCCCAGACTTGATGAAAACAGTTTTATCATCAAAATGTTTGTTATTAAGAGGAAAGACCAAAGTATTTTATTAAATTTTTTAATCCTTTCTAGCGTGTTCCCAAATTTTGGTTAAAAATCTTGTTTTTCTTGTGATAGCAGTGGGCCAAAGATTACTATGGGGAATTTTAGCATCTTTTTTTGCAGTAAAAAACACAGCTTTGGAAATTCTTGCAAAAATTAAATAATTGTTGGATTTTTAGGATTTATTTACAAATGAATGAAATTTTTTTTTTTTTTTTTTTTTTAAAGATCTGTTATTTAATTTTATAAAATTTTGAGAAATTAAAATTTCAGGAACTACGTATTTATATTCGTTAAAAGTGGGACACCTTGGAGAATTTAAATCATCAATTTGTTTTTGTCAAAAGGAAATGCCATTTATCAAAAATGTACTCTGAATCATAAAATAAAAAAATGAAATAAAATTAAGACATTTAATTAGAAAAGCTTTTAATTTCTTTTATAAATAAAACCTGTTAACACTTTCTTTAGAAAACATTTTTTTCACTGAATAATGAATTTTTACAAGAATTCTTTTCATTGTTTTTTTGTTTGTTTTTTTTTTATAAAAATTTATTAAGTTTTAAATCTTTTAAAATTCTGTATTAATTTCAGTTGTTTAGATGATAGATAATCTTATTAAGTGAAAACTATATTTGCTAATCATAAATGGAAAAGCTTAATACAAGTTATCAAACACCAATATTATTAAAAGAAAACTTGTATAAACATGCCCATGTTTCTAAGTACACACAACCATACATGACATTATCAGAAAATAAAAGTGATGACTACAGTAAATTTAAAGTTAACATTTCTAAAATTTAATAAAACATTAAATTGCAAAGTATATTTTCCTAAATTTTTTAGATTACTGAATACTTAATTATATAAAAAAGGTGATCACATCATTTTCTTAAATTGTTTTACAGATAAAGTTTCCATAGAACATTAGACCTATCATCAGGCTGTCAACACATCAAATCAGTTACTGTTGGGTTAAAAATACATCAACTGTCGAATTAAAAAATGCTTTCTGCAATATTTTAAACTTAAAGTAAATATTTGTTTCAAATCAGTCAATATTCCTCAAATAAAGTTTCAAAAAATTATATCTTATTTTTTAAAGATTTTTAAAACCAAGAACTAGTTTGTGTTTACAAATGTCACAAAAAAAAAAAAAAAAATGAAAATCGATTCCAATCAATATAATTTCTGTTTGAAATACACCAGCACATTTTGTTTAATGGAAATAGTAAATTTAATCCTTTAGCTTTCAATTAAAGCTAAAATGCAGTTTCAAGAAAGTTTTCTTTTTTTCTTTTTCATTTTTAAAAATTAATTTAAACCTTAGGTATTGCAATTTTTGTGGAGGTACCTATTGTAAATGTTTATTTTTTATATCACTGAAAACTAGCAAAAAGTTTTTTTTAAAAAAAAAAAAGAAAAAGTAGCTGGATTCTTTTTTTTTTTTTTTTTTTTTTTTTTAATGCCCATTTCTATGGAAGGCATCATTTGTAGGAATATTTTAAATTTTTTAAAAGAGATTATACAAAATGTTTAGTGTAAACACATCAAAATATGGTAATTCTTTTTTCTTTTTTTATGGAGATTTCCAATCACAGATCTTCTGGAGACTGTTATCTATCTTCATATTTGCCTTTATATATACACATATATATATATAACTACCTCAGTAGCAAAAAGAGTGTAAAGTCACTCATATGTAGCATTATAAAATTTTATAAGTATTTTTTCTTCTTTTTAACAATACAATATAAAAAAAAAGGCATGGTTTCTTTCACATTTTGAAAAATTTTTCTGTCATCCTAAAAAATTCTTGTATTGATTGCAACTTTGATGTTTTGAATTGCTCCAGTCTTCCAAGTAAGGAAGGTTCAAAGAAACAATAAATTTTTTCTCAAAAAAATTATTTCTTACATAATTGATTACTTTGCAAATTATCTGAACTGTCTTTTTTATTTTTATTGTTTATGTTGCATATATGAAACATGAATGTCATTTTATAACTAGTCTACTAACTCTAACCACTTCCCCTTGTTGGCTGCTTCCTGTGGAATGATTAACAAAGCTTACAAATTATTTATATGAAGACTTGTCCTCATCATCTCTGTTGTTGCTGCTATCCCAATGTTTCAACTGTTGTGTCCTTCATTATGTATTTGCTGATCCAGGTAACCTTCAGTGAATTTCAAACTAAATCATTTCTTTGACCCATGGGGGTAAATTGTTCTTGTTCCACTGACCATGTCTAGGTTTAATTCTGACCAGTTATTATTTGTCCCATTTCCAGCACATACGAGGACCTCTGTAACAGGCCTAACATAGAAATAAATATGGTATGGGAGCTGTTAAGGAAGAAAAAAAAAAATGACAGCAAAGCTTCAGCAACAGTCTCATCAGTAAGCAGTTAAGATTAAGGCTCCAAGTTATAAACTCAAGATTGTCCCAAGGGTTTAGAACTTGTTAACAGACTAGTGGATTAGAACATTAGTTTGTGAATTTGGTGATATAATAATTGTGATTTCAATCTCTGGGCCAAGCAGTGTAGACTTGGGTGAGCAGTACTAGACATCAGTAATGGAACGAGAACAATATACTCACGTAGAAAAAATAAAGGGTTCACTTTGAAATTTTCGGAATGTTACAATCACCTCATGAAAGCCGAAGGGCACAACAGCCAAAACAGCGTGATAAGGATGAGGACAATAATCCACATGTAAATAATTTCTTATCTCAGAAATTCAAACAGAAGCTTTATTAATTTGACAACTTTATGAACAATCAAACTGTTAACTTCAAGTTCATTACTTTAGATATATCAACTTAATGTATATGTCATCCCCACCCATTTTCCAAGATTGTCCAACTCAAAAAGTGCATTCCAAATAATATGCATATATTATTGAGAATCATCATTCTTTTCCATATTAGTAACTATGAATTATTTTTATAGAGGAGTTTTACAAATTTAATATCAATAGAAAATGCTGACAAATTTTTAAACTTGAATACATGTACAGTAATTTGTTTTAATTGATAACCAATTATTAAATAAATAAACTGAAGCATACTTCAATAAACAAAAGTACAATAGAATGCCAGTGTATTGTAATTCAATAAACAAAATTCTATAAATAAAAACAAGATAAGAAGATTTCTCCCTGGTTGAGAAACCCTGTAAGACATGCACACGTATGTATGTAGAGTTTCATTTATAAATTAATTATAACAAGATTAACAACTAATAGTAAAATATTTATGATATACTGATGTGGCAGTCAGTAAAAGTCATTCTTTCTGAAGATCCTAAACTCAATTTTTTTTTTTTTTTTTTTTTTTTTTTTTTTTTTTTTGACTCATTAAGTCAAGATTCTATGACCTATGTTTAACATTCTTCTTCTTTGTGACATGTTGCTTCAGGATGTAGGTGATCATGGCTCTTCACAACTTCCTTCCCCTTGAAAAGGTTGATCAAACAAAAAAAGAAAGGAAGGGGAGAGAATCTACTAATTGGATGATAATAGTTGAAATTGCAGGAAAATGGATTGAAAAGTTGAAAAGAAAATTAAAAACGAAATGTGTTGAAAAATGTTTTTGAAATAATTCCAAGGAGAATCGATC
>OZ010589.1:76693171-76745098 GCA_963932145.1 Acanthosepion lycidas | reverse complement strand
AGGGTCTCCACACTATGGCTACTGGAATCTGCATTGTTTACTGAGACATCCCTGAAAGCCAAAAGTTAGAAATTTAAGTTACAACTAAAACAAGCTGCAGACCTCAAAGGGGACCCCCAGTGTCATTTGATTATAACAAGTGGGAAGGGTTAAAACCACTGCATAGAAAAAATCATATATAAACCAAATTGTTGTTACATTTTTAACCCGAGTTAATTCTTTATTCCAAAGGATTCTTGTTTTTTGTGTAGCTCCAGCAGTTGAACTGCCTTCAGTCTGCTTCATCAGCAATCTTCTCACCCTCTGAGATCAAAAACACAATGTGGCAGAGAAGTGAAGGGTTGTGAAGCAGACAAACACCAGCTAAGTTGAGTGGAACTGTGCCACTATCATGATACCAGCAACAAAATGAGTCCCATGCTAACAAGTGAAAAATCAGCTAAATAGTAACCATGGCGGTCTGAAGGAACTTGAGGGCCAACATTATTGCTTACCGCTGATTAAGATTGACAGTGATGTTGCATACTTGTAGCTCAATAAACTTTGTCTTTCTGTTTCTCCCAAGCCATCCATTTAGTCAAGCTCTCTAAGTATATTAGGCATTGTTTTCCTGTCCTATCTGTCCCATGAGTAGCAGATTTTCCAAGCCCTCCTTCTTCGTAAAGTGCCCCAGAAACTCCAACTGTCTCTTCCTGATGTTAAGTATTAGTTTCCTTTTTGTTTCCATTTTCACCAAAATTTTGTCATTGCTTATTTTATTTTGGGACTATTAAGTAAACTTTTGAATTGTTTATTTCTGGATTTTACAGGATAACAAACCGTAGATAAAAGAGGACTACTATGCATAATAAGTATTTAGCTTAGACTGGCACAAGGCCACAAGTGTGGGGTGCAGCCAATAAAGTACAAACTCATTACAATGGTCTGTTCCATTACCTTGCCAACTGACTATACATCAAAGCACCCATAATATTGGGCTATGTCTACTGAGAATAAAATATACCCGATCACATTCTCTTAAAATTTAGACAGAATTTATAGGAGGGATGGGGGCACAATTTTACTAAACCAAATATTGATTCCTTTTCCTGAATGTCCTTAAAATATTTTACTGAGCATCATTTGGCACAAAGCTAAATGGAAATTTGAAGATTATGTTGCACCAATTTTCCAAGTGAGAAGACTGCTTGCTAATAAGAAATGTGCAAGTATCTCAGTCATTAGGTACTTTAAAATTAAGAAGGTCTTGAGTTAGAATTTTCAATGCCATCAAATATTGTTGTTAAAGCTTAACACTCCTGCTGCTATTTAACAAACAGAACAAACTTTTTGGACAACCCAACATTAACCCATCTTGCTTTGATGAAGAACAAAAAAAAAAAAAAAAAATCTTATCTATATATATATATATATATATATATATATATATATATATATTAGAAAAATTAAATAATTTATTATTTACAAATCAAACTAATGCCCTCAACTTTGTTATTACATTTTGGTTGATGTGCCCTTTGACCTTCAAGTATCTGCTGATCCTGGTAATCTTCAGGGAATTTGGAGCTGAACCCTTTATTTAATCATTTCATTCCAAGCAAGGTGACAATGCTATTAGAATGAAGGGTGTTAAATGGGGTGAAAGTGAAGGAGAATCAGAAGACTGAGAAAAGGGGATATTGAAGGAAGGACAAAAAAGGAACAGGGTTCAAGAAGATGGAAGCTGATGTGTGACATTGCATTTAAGTTGTTGAAGATTGTAGTTATCAAGGAAGCAAGAAATCATGGAGTTCCACAGGTGGAGAGAATTGCAAGAAAAGAAACTGTTCAAGTAAAAGTGGTAGTCTACATAGATAGAATGTGATTAAGGCACTTAATGATGTATGTGCATAATAATTCACTTTAAAATGAATATATTGCTCTTGACCAAATATGACAAGGATAATTTATTCAGCAACAAAAGTAACCAGATATTTTTTTCTCCTTGGAATGTCTTAAGAAAAAAAAAAAAAAAAAAAAAAAATTAACAAAATAACAAAAAATTCAATACAATTAATTTTGTGGGTAAATGAAATAAGTCGAGAGAAGTATTTCTTTTTATTAGAAATCATTATATTGTGAGAATACAATTGCCTTTTAATGATAAACAAAAGAAATTAAAAAAAAAAACAGCATATGTACAGAGAAGAGTTGAATGCATCAGTAAAGAGAGAGAGGAAAAAAAGTTTTTTGTTTTTAAAGAAAATAGTTCATTATATTTTTTATTTGTACATCCATTTCATACATATAGCCTCTGTCAATTACAAATTTAAAACAGAAATATTTTATAGAGTTTTCATAATCCACAACTCCAGGGATGGGGGAATTCACATGACTTTGCAAAACATATTGCCAATAATCATGTTTTATTTATCTTTTTAATCCAATTGTTTAAAATTATATCTTATCAGATGAAATAATTTTTTTCAACATGGAAAATATTTTATTTAACTGTAGAACACACATGCCAAAGTTTTTCAAGTTGACAAATAAATGTATGTACATAACTGACAACGGACATTAAACACACAGAGAAAATATTGAAGTTGTTGATAATTTAGGGAACACAAATAGAAAAACTGATGAGCACAGAACAGGAAACCTAAACAGTCACCGAGAAAATTGAACCTGAATGAAATTTCCAACAAATACATACACACACACTTGCATGTGTGTGTGTGTATATATATATATATATATATATATATATATATACACACACACATACACACACACTTGCATGTACCCACACTTGCATACATAATCAGTTTGTTGACCTCATCTAACCGTAATGGTTTTCCAAGCTTTATTACATTTACTAAAGACTGAATGTTTTATTGAAACTAATGTAATTAACTGAATGTTAATGTCATGTAAACAGAGTTTATGAACACTTTTGATGAAAACTAATACAAAAAGGCTTAAAAAGTTTAACACTTTGATGTTTGGGTGATCATGAAATTTTTAAGCCAAGCTCTTTGCAAATTTTTCACACATGAAATATGATGGCCTTCATTAACCTTCCATCCATTAACTTCACTCCACATTATTAATATTTCCTTTTCCACTGCATTCTTTTTCAAAACCTCTCAATTGCAGTAACCTTATTGTTAATTTCACTCGGAGGTGTTTTCTGTTGCCATAGCAGGACATGACAACTATGAAATTCAATCAAATTCAGGGATCAGAGTCACCATCAGTGGTAGGATGAACTTTTTGCACAGCAAATGCAGTCATATACAGAAGGATAAAGGTTAAGTTGAATAAAATTCAAAAGACTTCCAACATCGAAATGAAATGGAATGGCCCTTATTTAAAACAAAAAACAAAAAAAGTGAGGTGGATATCAACACAAGAACCCGGAGATTCCATGCTGTGAACAACAATTTTAAGGAACTGCCAACTGATGTTACGACTTGAAAACTATTTCCGAATTTCATGATGCTTGAAATTTTTTCAATGGCAAACAATCGTCTTTTCTGGTTACCATGCAACTGATTACTGAATGAGGTAGACAAAAAACATACTTTGTTGAGGATAAAATCCAGCTGTACTTGGAAATAAAATTAAGTGACAAAACAACTTGACATCTGAACCCAAATCATATTTTAACATTTTTGGAAGAATAAAATTAACCATTTTTAAAAACTTTAAAAACATGCATGCACGCACACACACACACACCCTTTTGTTTAACTTAGTGTGGCACAAGGCTAGATGGAGAGAAGTAAGACTGTTTCAACAATCTTCCCAGTGATAAAAGGCTGTTTACTTGAAAAGCAATATTTAAAATAGAGTATTTTTTAGCTGGGCTTGAACACTGATCACTGTTGCTGGTGGGAAATATGCAACTATCTCAGCCATCATAGCAGGCCTTCCCATCACCACATACACACGTAGCATTCTAGAATTATTAGAAAAAGAAAATTCAAGTAATGATCTGAGACCGAGATACATTGTTATATGCAGTTAGTTTTTGGGTTTATTTTATTTATTTATTTATTTTAAATGCATACAATGCACCAAAGTTAAGAGAGCAAAAAAAAAAAAATATTAGATAAAAATTCCATTGAAAGAAGGCTGAAGAATCAACCAGAACATTATAGAAATAAAGATGACAATTGAAAGAAGTTGTTTAATATGTCTATTTATAACCCATTTAAATAAGTCTATTTTTGAAATATGTTTATACATATTAAAAAATTATCTAGTGATAGTTATTATAATTTTCCTATTAATTACATCAGCTACCAAATTGTCTTAATTTATACTTTTTATATTTTAACATTCACTGAAATATTATTTCTTTATTGCAATTAAAATTATATTCATGTTGTGAATCCCGTAATCTATGAGAGTTGTAGGAGCACCACATGTACTGCAGCTATGGCAGCAGTGGTGCGTCTAGGAGAAGATTCCATCCCTCTTCTAGGTTTATGATCGAACAAGCACACACACCAGACCCATATCCGTGTTGAATACACATGTATTTCTCAGAAATAAATTTCCCATCTCTCATAAGCTTGGCTACATGCTAGTGTTGAATTGTATTTATGGGGATTTGTTTTATCAAATATTGAAAATACACTGAAGTAGTTTTTAATAAATAAAGTCATGAGAAGTTTTTGAATGGATGGAAGCTGTTGTATTTATAAGATTTGAGACAAAAAGGAAAATTCTGTGCACCCCCTCCCCTCAAAAAATGCAGAGAAATTATATAATTTACAAACACCAGCAAATATTGAGTAAGTATTTTTGATTTATACTTTCATGAATAATTGTAAATAAATGAAATATTTTTGAATGATTGAAAATCAATTCTATTCAATGTAAAATAATATTTTCACTATTTGACATTTTTTCCCTCAAGTTTTCATTTTGAAAATTAATTTTGTGGTGGTTTTGGTTGTCAATATTAGATGAGATCAGAGATTATTACACGTGGGAATATTTTTGAAAAGAAAAAAAATATTCTTAATCTGAATTAGTGCACATCCTGAATGAATGCAATCACATTAAATGTTTTATCTCTCAGCTGACTAAATTCAAATCACATGTTGTAAGAAACTATTTCTAAAGAAATTTATGTAGAGCCACTTGAAAGTAAGTGTTAAAAAAATCCTCATTCCTCAAGTAATTTGAACCAAATAATTATAAATAAATAATCAACACCTAAAACTGCCTTTGTTCCTTCATAGAATCTTATGATAAAGAGGTTTCAGATCTGTCCGTGAAACTGGGAACAAATGTATAGCAGTTTAACAGGCTGAGCTTTAAAATTAAAATCTTTCCATGGCTGAAATAAAAAAAAAAATCAAAAAAAAAAAAAATCAAGAATGTAGAAGCAATGCATCTCAGACATCATAGTGAATGTTTTGCAGAGATGTGTGTTGAGGAATTGAGTTGTTACACAGAGTTGCCAATTTAACTCCTTTTAGAACTTGATCAAGCTATTTCAGTGCATTTAGCTCCTATAAACCAGCATCTAGCTCTTTTTCTTATTTTTGGAATAATATTAAAGGAAAAAATAGTTAGATGCTGAATTACGGGAGCTAAATACACTTAAGAATTAGAGCTACCTCCAAAAGGAGGTAAATTGGCATCTCTGTTGTGAGGCCTTCATCTGAATTGCTGACATTTTATTTGACCTTTTCAACAGGCTATTATAAACAAATAAAAATGTCCAGCATTTGGCTGCATCACTTTAAAGCTTTTTAGAACAGCCAATAAAGAGAAACTAACAACAAAATAAATCTGATTTTTGCTCAGTACTGAAAGCAGGATTAAATTTAAAAAAAAAAAAAAAATAAATAAATAAATTTTCACCTATTCAATATTTGGATGATATCACATTGCCTTCACTCAGGAATCTTCCTCTTTAGAGCCAAAGACTTAAAAAAAAAAAAAAAAAAATTTCAAAGTTACCTAATGATGACACCTAATCAAGCCAAGTGATTAGGACTAAAATTTATCAGACTCTTATAAAACAGTTTAGAAAAGGACGAGATTGCAGAAAGATCCAAGAGATTCACTCAATAACAACTTATAAAAAGAGAAAGCAGAAAAGTCATCATTGGTGGTTATATTTATAATGAAGCAAAAGAAATTAGGAAGAAAAACTGATTAAATCAAGTGATAGACTTTAAAATGTTATAAAGAATTATTATCAATTATTGCATTGGAAATTTTCAAAAAATTGTGTATGTTTATTACAGAAGTGAACAAAATTGCTAAACTGATTTTTCCTGTGATGGAAAAAAAAACAAAAAAAAGAGTAAAAGTTTTTTTTGTTGTATGACAAAATGAAGAAACTGGAAAAGCATACATAAGATGCATTCATTTTGACAGATTGAAATCTAACAACACACAGACAAACATACATACACACACACACACACACAAACAAAAACACACAGAGAGGAAATTTAGGGAGAAAACACCCACTCTCTACATACAACTTTGTTTCTGTCTCTCAGAGGAATGACAGCATTTAAATCTGCTACTCCAACAACCTGATAAAAATGTCAAGAGGTGGGTGAACAAAAACTGTGCAGATGACCAAGCACTTTAAATGCAGCTTTGGTCTGACAATGCAGAATAAAAAGGAATGTATATTGTTATTATTATTATTCCAAGGCTGCTTAGGAGACATTAGCAGAAAAGAGCAGCAGTAGCAGCAAAGAAGACAGAGCTGAGTAAAACAAACCCTCAGAGTTCAGAATGGTCAGTGGAAAACTTCAACTTTGGTGCATGTCTGAAGCTTGGACTCTGAAATAACACAAAAAAAATAAAAATAAAATAAGAGTAAGTGTAAAAAGAATTGAAATTTGGGGTTTTTAATAAAATTTATGTTACTGGATAAATCTTTGAATTAAAGCATTTCTTTAAAAAAAGAAAATTTCGTTTTTTTTTTGGATTGCATATTGTCTGGAAATAATGAAATGATAATGAAAATAACAAGAATCTATCAGTAATGAGAATCAAAAAAGAAATCAAAAGTTGATCGACATTATTTAAATCTTTTATATAAATGCAAGAAATTGTAGAATCACCAAGACTCCAAAAAAGAGAACAACAAATAGAAGAGTAAGTAGTTGCTGGTGTAGCTTCTTAATGGTTAGCAATAAGAGACAGAGGTTTTAGTTTTTATTCAGTTGTAACAAAATTAAGTAAAAGAAGACTGAAGTTAAAATTAAAAGTCCTCTACCTGAGTGGTTAGTCTAAATTTTCAGTGTTATACCAGATTTAATCAGAGAATTGTGACAAATGTATGTTTAAAGAAGCTAGTGAAGTTTCATCTAAAGATAATCCATTTAAGCCTGGCTTATACAAAGATGACAATTTCATTAGCTTTCTAACATAGGTTCAAATCCAAGTTTATTATCATACCAGAAATTCATACAGAAACTAAGCTTTTCATTTGATAAAACATTCCAGATAAATTATAAAATAATTCTGTAAATGCATTGCATGATACAATTAAGTGCAGTGATAGATATTACTTAAAATATTAGTGAATCTAAACAAGTGGACATAATTAACTTGATATAGCTGGTAAATAAATGGAAAAAAATTTCAGCCAAGTGGAGAAGTAATTTGAGATAAGGGTGCACAGCTGAATAGAAAAGCCTTCAGCTAGACTTGATCAAATGCAGTTGGGGTTTTGAAAGAAATGTGAATGCTAATAGCTGTCCCAGATGAAGAAGAAAATAGCATAAAGATGTGCAGTCTTTGGTTAAATAAAAAGCTTTGATTTGAAAAAGGGAAAGAAAAAAACTGTCAAAATACATGAGTATCTCACAAAAAATAAAAAATATAGATAAAATAAAAGAAGTCTTTTTTATGCAACATAAAGTCCTTTCAGGATGAGGGTGATTATGACTTTTTTTTTGGCACATGATTAAACTTTTATAGTAAAAATTAAAACATAAAAACAAAAAAGCTGTACAATAATTTGAAGAGTAAATAAATTGTATAAAAGCTTTCCTTTTGGTTGTGGTAAGATGTTATCACATATAATACCATCTTCCTTGATGAACTGGCAATAGTACCTTTATTGATTTTCTAGGATAGTAGCTCATTCCTGTTTCAACTTTAACAAGCTTAATATCTTTAATATAAAACTTTGTAATTTTGTTTAATTGTAATAACAAATCTTTAACAATTAAAAATGTAATTATAAAGAATTTTTATTAAACAAAATAATGATGGTTTGGGTTTTTTAAAACTATATCTAAATATTTTATTAATACATTGAAAATAGATAATATTTAGTTTGCTAATCTCCATCTTTATTCAAGTGATATTGCATTAGTGGCAAATACTAAAAATTCATGTTTTCTGCTTAGAAATCAATTTGGTTTTGAAAGTTGGTTGGAAATGAGAGATTTATTTCCACATCTATGAGGATATAATCAATCTTAGCATATAGATAAGAACTTTAAACCTTAAGAAAAAAAGAAAAAAAAAATGTTCAAATTAATAAGGTTTTGTAAGAACATTATGAAAAAAAATTTAAAAAACATTAAACCAAATAAATTTTTTTTTTATTTTTTTTTTTTTTAAATAAAACAAGGGGTAACATATGAGTTATCTCTAGAAACATGAGTAAATGTCTTAAGTACTATTCAGGTTGAAATATAAGGATACAAAGGCTCCTTTTATATGAAAGTATTTTTTTACTGTACTTAAAACATCTGAGCCTAAAGTAGAAAACAGGAATAGAGATAAAATGCCAAACAGCTATCAAATGTAAGCAAATATTATAGCATGCAGTGCCAATACATAAGCTATTTTTTTAGCAACAGTGTGGACTAATATTTTCAACAAATTGTGTATTTGAAGCCAAATCACTGAATCCATAAATTCAATGGTTAAATACACACAACATGAATCATAAATAATTTCCATTTTTGTTTACCAGTTTCATTCTTCAAAATATTGCAAGTAGTTCCCCCCACCCAAAAAAAGATTACTTATGTATCAACTATATATATATATATATATATATATATATATATATATAATTATTTATTTTAGGATATTAAAACAAAAACATGCTAAAAATTGCTACACAATTACATCCATTAAAATACTCCATTTGTTCTCATTTTACCTGGATATTATATATATGGTCTTAAAATCACTTGAAGTGTGAAACTGACAATTACCACACAGTATTGATTCCTATATCCTTACTGTCTATATCTGCAAATACTGATACTGAGCATTCATATATATATATATATATATATATATATATATATATATATATATATATATAACATACACACACACACACTTAGATGAATTCTTGGTCCTAACAAAAGATTAGATTTTAAAAAATATTATTAAATTTGGTTAGATTTTTGGAAGTGGATCAGGCCAAGAATTCCCTTGTATAAAAGCTGTCATATGTCACTTCATAATATCAAAAAAAAAAAAAAAAAATTATATGTATAAATGTTTTCTTTATCAATATGTGATGAAGTGTCTCAATGGAACATCTAAATATTGATGACAAAAAAAAAGAAAAAAAAAAGAAGACAAAACCTGATATTATCTATAACGCCATAAGTATATTCTCAACATTAAAACACCAAGACAGGGTATACCAATGAAAAGTAAGACAAAGTATCTTATTAGTTATGTTTGTTGAGATATGATATTCAGTGAAATGTCAGTTGTTCAGAAGGAGGAGAGTCACAAACTTTTTAATATGACAATTGTTATAACATATAAAGACTTGAATTTTTGGTTTGAGCAATATTTAAGTTTTTCTTGGAATTTCAATACAGCTAAAATAAGTTAGATACATAAAAATGCATTAGAGACATCAATTGTTGGTCAGTTGACTTGTTTTCTACAGCTTATCAACCCATTGCAGGTTATTTAAAGGTCATAAAATATTTTTATTATAAGAATTTTTTTTTTTTGAGGGGTGGGGTAATAATGATTTTTACTGATTAAGTTTTACTAATTAATCCATAGCTGAGGAGAGAAGTGGTGGATTCATACCTTTCCCAAGGGTATTTATTTGCACATAAGTTGATATAATGAACCTGACTGTAATTGGAACTTGGCTCTCAGATTTCTATTTCTGACCTGTTATCCATTTTACTACCCACACATCCAAGCTTACAGCACCTAATATTCCTAAGCAGTCACCCAGTTAGGTACTGACCAGACTCAAGTTGCTTAACTTCAGTGATCTTATGAGAACTAGTATTTCAATATGATATGGCTGTAAGCCCAGAGGCATCAAGAATTCACCTATACATTAAAATTGTATTTAGTAAAATCATATCAGAAATCAAAATTATAGTATGCCATTCTGGATGAGAATTTCAAAATCATCATAAGTTATTTATACAAATCTATTATCAAACTCATAAAATATCTTTTTTCAAGATGAGATGTAAAGAGTAAGATCTCTCTTCCAAAAAGCAAAAAGTATCAAAGTTATTTTTCCATTACATCTTCCTATTGTACAAGAACTTGAAAACAATAATAAGCACTACAAGATGAAATCAAGAAGTATTGTCAAGTAAAAAGAATACATAGTTATGAAAACTAAAAGTGAAATATGTTTCATGTTGAATATATATATATATATATATATATATATGTAAAAAAAAAAAAAAAAAAAAAAAAAAAAACGGGATTAAAACAAAAATGTAATAAAAATTTCGTGCAACAAGAAGCATTACAGGCCTTGAGAATCAAAGATTCAAATTTGAATTAAATACTTGTGCTTCCACTCCCAAACAGATTCAGCAAATATAGCTAATTTGGTTCAAAAGACTCTTTGAGAGTGATCTATGTTAAAAAGAAGTGTGTTTGAGGAACTTCTATTTATCTCCCAAAAATCAAAGATTCTGTTTGCTTTAACAAACTTAGTCTGCATAGAATGTATAGATAAATTATAAAAGTGAGGATCAGTGTTTTTAACTTACATTTAGATTTTTTTTAAACTGTAGACAAAAATTTGGATGTTTTAGACAGCTTGGATAAGAAATCTTTTTTCAATAATACAAGATTCTACATCAACAGACTTTTACAGACATTTTTTTTTTTTTTTTTTTTCAAAAGTAATTTTCAAATGCCAGTGACAAACAACATTATAAAAATGAAACTCAACAATCAATACAGATATTCATTAAGTTTAGCTCTGTCTGGCACACACAGCCACAATTCGGGCACTCTCTTGTATTCACAACTCTAGCAATAACCTCTAAGACTAGCCTGATAATCATTATGGCAAGCATTTAAATTTTAATTTATTAGCTCATATTTTTAAAAAAGTGAAATGCCAAAATAAGAGTGTTGCGGAAAGGTTTTCAGCCTGATCAAGAGGAATTACATGAAGCCATGAACTGTACAGGCTGTGCCACATATTCACCCTACAGTTCGACACGATTTCTTAAGTTCTATAATTTTTCCAAGAAATATTCTGATGCTTTGGGAAATGGGCTGAGACTCAGAACTTTTCAGCAGCACCCTCATACATTAGGTATTTAAAAATATATTTACATAGACAATTGCATAGATGTATACACCTATTTGTACAACATACGCAAGACACTACACACACGAACTATAAACATTTACAAAACGTACATTTCATATTTTATATATGCATACTGCACAACCTATACATTATGAACAAATACCACACATACCCACTGAGATTATATATAATATATATAATATATATATATATATATACACGAGACTTATTAGAAAAGAAAAAATATGCAAACATTTTCAAGCTAGGAGATTTGCAGGCAACAAGTGGGATACAATAGTACATGAATGATAACAAAATGTTGAATTAGTACATAATAGTATGTTAAAAAGAAAAATGAACTTAAGACCATTGTCATTAGTTTGTTTTAGATCGAAGTAGTAGTGGGAAAGTGAGCCCAGCAAGAGGACCTACCTTGGGAACAGGGAAGAAGCAATAGTTGTCGCGTATATGAAAGTGTTCAGGTAAGCATGCTACCATGCGAACATTGCAGAAGGCTTTTATAAGACTCACAGCGCTAAAGGGAAGAGATAAAGAATAGTTTATCAGTTCTGCCTGCATTTTGCCCCTTTTTTTTTAAGTTTTTTTTTTCAATTTATTATGGTTATTCTTTTCAGCCAATGTTCAAGTGTTAATGTATCATAAAAGCCACAACTTTTCGTTATATTTTTGGATTTTTCAACATTACGAACAGCATAAGTACAAAAAAGTGCTTATTACACATCAGTTTCAGTAATCCTTTCGTATTAAACAATTTTATAATACGATTTCTAATGTTATGAAGAAAATTTGGGATATCATGATAAAGAATTTTATCTAGACTGTACTCTCATCCAAATCATATCAATATCATTTCAATTAGTATATCTCACTGGATTTTGCATTTTCCACAGATCTTTTTGCAAATTTATATAAGAATATATCCAATTTTATAGAATTCTTGAACATCCATGGATTATGTCTACATACACACACACATACATGGGATGTCCATAAAATAAAGTACAGATAGGTATAAATAAAATGGAATTAAAACCTTGTGGTCTTTGTGCATAAACACAAATCAACAGGAGGTATGTAATATTTTTTTAATGGCCATAATACTGAGTGCAAGCATATGTAGTGTTAAAACTAAGACTGCTGCCATACAGCAGCGTGTAGGTGGGGGAGGGCAGAGTGTAAAATGGCCCCAGGCATCCACTTAAAGAGTGAAATTAAAATTTAGTTTATATTTAATTTGAATAAAGTGTTTATTTCAAGTTTCATTTGTTTTTACATATTTAAAATATCTTCCTTTATCACATTTCTTAGTAATAGGCTCTATAGTCTTAGGGGCATACAACCAAGGTGTTGGCCCCAGGCATCAGCAAACCTCTGCATATCACTGCTGCCATAAAACAACAAAACAAGAATACAAATGCAATGTGTAAGGAGATTTTTGCATGCTAAGAGCACAAATCCAACTTTTAGTACCAGAACACAACTTCCAGAGTATAGGCATTTCTTTCCAGCTTTTGTATAGGGGGAGCTAGATGGAAACCTTCTGGAGCAAATGATCACAGGTGATGAGACCCCTAGGTGCATCATGTTACTCAGCAGACAAAGGTTGATTCTATGACATGGAAATATACACCATTACCTCACCTGCTCAGCAGAGAAACTGATGGTAATGTAGTGTTTCAGATAGAATGCTCCACCTAGCAAGCAGATAAGCGAGAGGAGTTAATTCCCTTGACACAATAGGGACAGCCAAGTTGGATTAAGACCCTTGTCACAGTTAAATTCAGTTTGATCCAGAGAGGAGGTTAGAGCAACATGTGCTACAACCAATGTTCAGACTCACACCACGGGAAACAAAGATATTCATAGATGGTATTTGACAACCTCACCTCAGCTCAGCTCAAAAGGTAACAATCTTGTAGAGTGCAAACCTTATTGACTGTATGTACCATGTTTAGGCTATGTTATATTGTTTTACATTGTTGCATTTAATAAAAATGGTAAATGTATTTTGGCACTCTTCTTTTCATTTTCCTTTAGTACTTCATATTTGTTCTTGTTAGGAAGCCGTTATGAAATAACAATTTAACAGCAACTATATTCTGGGATGCAAAAGGTATACTTGCTCATGGACTTCATACTGCATGGTCAAACAGTTGAGGCAGTTTGATGCTGTGAAACATTGGAGAGAATGAAGGAAGCTGTTCATCAAAAAAGACCAGGATGTTTGTGTAAGGATGCCATCCTGTTGCATGACAAGGTTACTTCACACAAGACCAACATGATAAAAAGAGTGACTTATACAACATGGTTTGAATGTTTTACAAAATATTCTCCTTTAGATCATTGTCTGTTCATGGCCCATAAATAACATTTACCCAGAAAGTGGGTTCCATACAGATGTTTGATTCCAGTTGATTGTTATTAGAATTTTAAAGGTTGGTATTTATGCACTGATGAGACAAAAGTGCATCAATCTCAATAATGATTACATAGAAAAGTAGCATTGTAATGATGGTAACATAAGCACTGCATTTTATTGGTATAGTAATAAACATTGGTTAGTAAAGGTTTGCACCTTACTTCTCAGACATCACAAATATACAAGACTTTTTTTTTTTTTTTTTTTTTTACAACACTTCTTGAGTTTTCAGTGAAAAATAATAATAATAATAATAAACAGAGGTTTATGTTTTATTGATCTATTTTACTTTTTCACAGCTTCTCTAAACACTTTTTCCCTATTCTAACCACTTAAAAATTAGAAACTGAAAAGTCCAGATTGCTGTCGTCCTCCTTTGCCAACTGTCAGGAGGATCAATAGTTTTATTTATTTGTTGTTTAAAATTTTTCAGCAAAGTTTATCATACAAAAAAAAAAAAAAAAAAAAAAAAAAAAATAATGATATGTCAAAAGTAAATTTTTTCTCTTGATGCTATTATTACTCTATAACAGTGTTTCTCAACTGGGGTTCCCCAGAACCCTAAGACTATGCAAAAGGTCCCCAAGGGTTCCATGAGAACAGGTGAGATAAAAAAAAAAAAAGTCAAAAGTGCATTAGCTTATTTAATTTCATATACATAATATTACTAAACACACAATATATTCTTGGTTATTGTAATATTATAATATAAACATCATCCTATCTAACCTATTATGTTATTAAAAAAAATTCTTAGCTCATTTATTGGTTCACAGAACATTTTGCCTTGATTTACCTTATGTCTTGACAAAGAAATATTAATTTTTCCTTAAACCAGTTATTCAAAAATATATACTATGTTATTTACCACATGAACTACGATGAAAATAAAATGAGAATGATATTGTATATAATTTTGTTTTTGTGCAGGGGCTCCTTGAGACATGTAATTTATTTTAAAGGTTACACAAGGGTAAAATGGTTGAAAAACACTGATCTACAGAGTAATAACAGCATTAAGAGAAAAAAAAATGTACTTTTGACACCTGAATAATTTTTATAGCTTTAAAAAACAATTTTGAGAATTTTAATGCAAATTCAACATATGAAACTGGATTTATACATTTTTTTACGGGGATTGACAACAAAAATGTAAAACACTATTTTATTTATTAAACAATTTACAAGAATAATTTTATATTTACATGATTATAAAAATGTGGACCAACTACAATGCAATATTTATTATTTACCATTTTATTTGAGAACTATAGAGCAAGAAAATTTAAATAAACACATAATGAGTAAGTTTATTTATACATTTAAAAAAAAAATTAAATAAAATGCATATATAAATTCAGATACTTGCAGACTATTTTAGTGAATTTATGTGGAAAGAGCAAATGAATGAAATGCTCCTAAAATGGATTTATATATGCATTTTCTTTTCAAAATTTATAATTACAGTTATTCATCATTTTAAATTTTCTCCTTCTGCAGTTCAGACATTTGTATATATTTACAAAAAATGTTTTCACAGTTATTTCTTTAAAAACATGGTAATAAGTAATTGCATTAATAATAATAATCTATTTTATAAATATTACAATAAATATTGGATGGTAATTGGTTTACATACTTTTTAAATCTTGTAAATAGTGTTTAATATTTTTGTCATCAATTCTCAACGTAAAAGAAAATACAAAATTCCAGTATGATATATTTGGGTTTTATTAAAATTCTAAAAATACATTAAAAAAATTGCCAAGATAGTATACATTAATAGCAGTGTCAAGAGAAAAACTGTCCTTTTGACAATTTTTTGCAACTACAGTTGTTAAACTTTGCCAATTTTTTATAACTTATTATTTGGAAAGGTAGATGCGTGTTCAAGTATGCACATTTTATTGTTGTAATGTATTTACTTTCCATTAAAACCAAACAAATTTAAAATCTGGAATGAGGCAAGTCCTTCAAAATATTCACCTCAAACAAATAAATAAATAAAAAATAACATTTTAAACTATTTTACTGCTAAGTATACACAAAACTTAAAATGACAGGTTCTTTTCCATTTCTATAGTTAGAATTAGGACACCTGCTATAAGCAAGCTAATCTCATAAGCCATTGCTAGTAAGTTTGATCATCGATGGATGTGCCACTTATGTGATCTTGTGCCAAACAAGGCTAAGCTTAGTAATTATTTACTCACCTTTCTACCTGAAAGTTCACAGATTATGATAATTATATTATGATCAGAAGCTCACATTTGGTAAGTGTAGAGTTGGAATAAAGACTTGTGTTTTCCAAACAGATATTAGCAATTCAATAATCATTCTTATGAGAAAAATGATTATTAGATTGGATCTCTTTCACACAAACATACATAATGTAGAAGAGAAGGATCACCAACAAATATAAACTAAATAATTACCCAAATAGATTTGAAAAAAAAATTGAAAGATGACAGCAAGGTTCAAGCATTCCAGTGATAAAAGGTGATTTATTTAAAAAATAAAAGTAAAATTTTTGATAACTGTTAGTGGTCACGTAACATTTTCTATAATGCTGAATGATTAAGAATACTTTCAAATATTAAAAAAAAAGAAGCACTTTCGTAATGTAGTCAACTTTGAAAGATTAACTTTTTAATATATTTCACTTTTACTCAAGATTTTCCTAAGGTTTTGTAGAACATGAGGGCATGCTTCAATTTTTTCAAGCATGTTGCTTGGAAAAAAAAAATTAAAAAGCTACATTCAAATGTTATAAAAACAAATCTGAGCTTAGTACTTGCAGAAGGGTTATATGGTTCTTTCATTTCAGTTTTTTTTAAAATAAATAATATTTTGTGAAAAACATGTTAATTTATGCAAAAATATGATCAAGCTATTACATCTTAATAGTGATGACAAAAAGTTAAGCAGATTCATATGTAAAAACTGACAGAAAAATTAATGTGTGTAGTCTGACCTATTTGATGCATTACAATTTCAATTTCTTTATGTTTAACTTTATTTGAAGAATATTTTTGATTTTACTTTTGTTCTCCTCTCAATATTTCAATTAATTAGTTCAATTAATCATGTAAATTTTTGGTCACAAAATTAATGAAATTAACAAGGTCCAATGTAATTAATTTAATTTTAATATTAGCAATACAAAGACAGCTATATTAGTGGTGAAATATGAGATTTTTTTTCTCCACTTTCATTCCCTAGTCATTTTTTGTCCAGAATGGAACGTGAACAACAATAATGATTTGTCTGTCTTGTTTTTTAATCCTTAAAAATTCTAAGAGTTTGAAAGCAATATTAAATAAGTTGTGGAATAGTCATTATCATTCCTTCTGATTGGGAATCATTAAATGCTCTTACTACTGCTTCAGGTTTCTTGCTAAATGATTAAACAGAAATTTATTTTTAAACTGAAAGATTAATAAATTTGAAGTTAAAAATATTTTAGTCCTCAAATATTTTTTTATTTTGCAAGTCATTATTTATTCAAATAGTACCGGCATCATTAGTTTCCATGCTTTTCATTATTTTTTGCTTAGAAATCAAATTAGGGGAGTAAACTTTTATTATTGTTAAATAATTCAAAATTATATTTGGGATCTGAATCTGTAACAGACATCAACAGCATTATCATCACCTGTTGATTTTTTTTTATAATCATTTCATGTCCAGCTGCAAGCCTCAATTTTAGGAAATCTGAGTAACAGTCATGACAATGAATTTCTTGCCTTGTAATTGGTGTTGATTTCTGCTTCATTGATTCAATTTTTCTAATTAATTACTAGATTAGATTACATACAAAAAAGAAAATAAAAGAATATAACATCTATATACAGATGTTCACAGGTGGATAACATTTCTTAGTGCAATGCAGCCCCCTCTTGTAGGCTCGAGCACCTTGGAATACTAATTAATGCTAAAAGTTCTTCACTGTGAATTAAGTACTCTGGTAGCCAGTAATGCTTATATCTTGGATATAATATGTTAAAAATTCCCTTTCTCTGCTGTGTGCGCCAATAGCCTAAGGGCGACTGATATCAAATCAGTTGAGTTTTGATCTCAAACTGAAGCAATCACATGTCTAACCACACTTATGATTTGTGACACAGTGAAAGTCTGTGAATTACATATATATATATATATATATAGCCTGAAGATTGCATGAAACAGACTGTCGCCACTCGGTGGCAACCTCAATGTTCACTTTTATATTTACACAGACTTATCCTTAATATTGTGCACTTTTACCCACAAATATAGCATACTTTAAAACTATATTACTTAAAATCAGTGTGGCACTTTTGAGAGAATAAGAGATAAGATTTATTTTACACTTATCAGATGTATTAAGTCTTATGTGTGTGTGTGTGTGTGTGTGTGTATCATAAATCATGTAAGCTTTTATAACACTTTATGAATTTCAAGAAAAAAACTAAATGGCCCAACATTTTTAAATTCAACTTACTCTGATTGATCTTTTCACACACATTTTATATTCTTCTTTTTAGGCTAATATTCCATCTTTGATAATAATCAGGATTATAACAGTGAAATTCTTAGTATGTCTACCATTTCAGCAAGAAAAGAATGACAAGCATCAGCTTTATTCTTTTGATATTCTCAGATTATTTCACTTTGCTCATTTTTCTCTCACTATTTTTTTTCTTTCTAATGGGAGCTTATTAAGTTTACTCATTTGAGTTTATAAAATCTGATGTTAAAAGCAGAGCTCATTGGGGATTTTAGCTAGGGATAGCTAGCACAAGTCATATATTTTATAATAAGAAAATAACAGAGCTAACAGATCTTTGAATGTAACCTGTACATTTGAAAAAAAAAAAAAAAAAAAAAAAAAAAAAAAAAATATGCAAGAAACAAAATATTTTCTTTAAAAGATGCTCATTTTGGGGAGAGTAGAATTACACAATTTCTCTATTATTCCAAACAACCATATGAGTCGTACTAAAAAGTATCATCTTATTGACAAATCTTAGATAGATGGGTAATGAAAAGTATGTCAAATAAAGAAGCTTAATATATATATATATATATATATATATATATATATATATATATATATATAAGTTTAGCCATTGGATTCCCTTAATGCATCAAGTATCAACTCTTTATGCAGACTGATTATCTTATATGAGATTGTTAAAAGAACAAAAGGATATCTTCTTTCCATTTACCAAATAATTAAAACTATTTTTGAATTAAACATTTCAGAAACCTCTTAAAGGCTTCAGAATAAGAGGATACAGAAAGGAATGACTGAGAAATATAATGGCTAAAAATGTGAGAAACTGAATATGCTGAGCAGCATTTTTTTTTTTTTTTTTTTTTTTTTCCACATAAACTTGTCTTCTGCAAGCTCTGATGGCAATGAATGTAGAAAGAGTTAAGGGGAACTTTGGGAATGCCAATGCAAACAGATTCACAAGTGAGAGTTGATCACCATGAACAAACAGTAAAGCTGGAATAAAATAACCATCTGTGATGAGTGTGAAATTGAGCACCATTACTTGCTAACATTACTGGAATTTATTTACAAACTGAATGTATGATGAAATCGAGAAGTAGACACTGAAAACTGATATGAATTCCATTTCTATATTAACTTCTGGAGAAGTTATGTAACATGAAGTTGTCTGAGGTTCTGAGATACAGTGTTTTCACTATTTGACACTTTAAAGTAGTAGTGCATCTTTTGTTTGACTTCAAGGCTCAGGAATACAACAAACACTTCAGAGCTATTAGATACAAAGTTTTACAGTGTGAAGAATATGAAGTTAAAAATGTGTAGAATGTTGTTAAGTGATTCTTGCCAATCTGTTTTCATTTTCTAATGAAATCCTGACATTAAAAGTGCATAATGGGATTTAGTTCTTTGACACATCAATAGAGTGGTCATTTCCTTTTTATAGTGAAAAAGATATCTGCACTAGAGAATAATGATTAAATTAGTTTCTTGTATCACTTCTAAAAAGAACCTTCAGACTTAGAGAAAGGTTACTATTGTGACTTTTCCTATGGATGGGAGTGTGTGTGTGCATGCATGAGAGAGAGCGATTATGCTGAAGTCAAATATCTTGGATGAAAATATATAATTAGGCTATTATTTTATCAAAATAAAAAAATTATAGTTAATATCAAATATTTGTTGATCAATATTTCATTTTGAAAGGAAGCAACTCATTAGCAGCAAGTCAGCTCTTCAAATTGTTTTCTTACTAGTGGCTTTTATAGATAATTGTTTATAAATATTAAATTTCCTACAGAAATCTATCTATAGGTAAAATAAAACATTAGTAAAATGACCTGGTATCTCCCAAGGGTAAACCAAGCTGGTTAGATATGAATAGCCAGGCACAGAAATGTGACAGCTAAGCTAATATTTGTTTCTATCTCATTTTTGTTTACTTGACATTAAAATGATGAATAATTTGTGGCATTTCAGGAGGCAAATTGACCTAAATACTATAAAACTGGTTATTTCTCTTTCTGTTCTTTCTAAATGACTGTGAATCTGCAAAAAACAAAACTTTTCCAATTACTTGTGTATTCAAAAGATTTATAAGTACTCAAGTAGAAAATGAAAAGTTTTAAAGATGGCATTCCATGAAGTATTTTTGTTACCTTGTGGAATGAAAGGTGATTTTTAGCCAAGGCAAATCACCTTTGCATGAAATCTGGTATACAAGGTCTATCTGGAATCTATGCAATCATTTTGAATATTTTGAAAACTGGCTGCATGACCTTGATGTAACCAACTAGAAGTGACCTTACTGTACATGCCTGAACACATGCTCTCCCTTAGGCCAATTGAATGTGAGATGCCATTGAATGAGTTTGTGTACTGTGTTACTATCACATTCACAAGGACTAAAACAAGAATCTTTTGGCAAATACTGTATCACCCAAGTCTGTCAAGCCTCTCTATGCCTAGATCTGATTCCCTGTAACTTCTGACTTCTCAAAGATAAAAACTGCCATTGAAATGTCAATGACAAGATTTAGGAAAATGCAACTGATGGTGATCTTGAAAGAGAACTTTGCAGACTGTTTTGAAAAACAGAAGAGACAATGGGAAAAATATGCAAAATACTGAAAGGAATAATTTAAAAGGGAACTAAGACATGCTTGCCCTTGATAGGTTATTTTTCATTATTATAAAATGCTTGCATCCTTTCCAGACATACAGTATAAAGATCTGATGAATTCAAAAGAGATCTATTGAGTAGAAAAGCAGATCAGTAGTTGCAAAATTAGAATTCCATATATAATTTACAACAAGGAAATTTTTTTTTAACTGTTTCAAATCTCATTCTAAGTAACACATTCATGTTTTTATCAAGTACTGTCAATGCCTGTGGCAAAATGTGCACTTACATGACTTTGGTCTCTCCAGAGTTCCTAGTCTTGAGTTGCATGGTTTAGGGAATCATGGTTGAGCTCTGAGTAATTGTAGATATCATCATGCCATCTTTTTCTTAAGATTCCCTCAACTTCTTGTATTATTTATCATTTCTATTAGACATTTTTTACCCCCTGCTTTTTTTTGCTTTTGATGTGACCATAAATTTTTTCTTCTTTGACATGAGAGTATTTTACTAGGTTTGATATGATCTTAATGGTTACCCATTTATTTCAATCTTTAGCAAAGGACACTTTATCCCTAAGATTTACTTTTATAAAGGCGATAATATTCTTATTTCTTCTGAATATAAGAAATATTTCTTTATGCGGTGAGATTAGGAAAGGTACTGGTAATCACATGCTTCTAGAGCTGTGCAGGTTTTCATTTTCTATTGGCGAAAGTGTTATAAGGTCTATTCAGATACTTGGTAGGGAAAGCAAAAAAGCAAAATTAAGTATAGTGTTTTATATATATATATATATATATATATCTTTAATCCCATTCCAATACAAATATCTAAATTTGGTACTTATTCTTTACAGTAGTAAGTTCACATCATTTTAATCCAATTTCTTGGATTTTTCTTGTATGATGAAGGGGTTGAGAGCTTACAAGTATCCACACAAATATTTCTGCTTTTCAGTTTTCAAATATATGTATAATTCTTAGTTTGCCAACAAATTGTGCTAAGACAATGAGTGTAATAAATGCAAAAAAAAAAAAAAAAAAAACCTTGGGTCATTGATTATTACAAATTTGATTTACTTTATCCATAAAACCTTCAAAGTTATATAAAAAGAAATTACTTTCCAAGAATATTTTTATAGTTAATTGATATTTTATGGAATGCTATTTTGTTCAAGAATCTTGAAAGGCTACACAAGACAGCATAAACCAAAGGAAGGTCCAACAACTCCAGTCATATCCCCCACCCTAACAGCTCATAGATTTCTTTTCAATTGTCCTTTCTTACACATATATATTCAGCAAAAGGGATAAAGCTCTGACCCAGTCAAATCTAATATCATAATCTAATATCATAATCAAATGGACATAATTCGGAGTTCATATTAAATTGTCCACAAATGACATGTATGCTCATTTACATGTCATTCTATATTTAATCATTTACAGTTTATTCTAGCCTCCCATCATAAAAACTGTACAAAGTTTGAAAAACTTATCCTGTAGGCTTTCTAGGTTTAGTTTGGTTTATTTTATTTTATCAACATCAATGGGTTATTTAATGCTGACAACATTTTTAGGATAGATTCATATGAATAGAATATGTATTCTTTGGTTTAGATTGGTTTGGTTTATTTTGTTTTATGGCATATCAACCATAATGGGTTATTTAATGCCAACAATATTTTTTATTGCTGGTAATATTTTATTTTGTCAAAAATCTGTTTCTGATAATATTTTTCCTTCAAAATTGTATTGCTGGTAATAGTTAACTATTTGCCCATAGCTGGGATCCTAACAGGTGCTACCACCCTTGGTCAGGGTGAACCTGGAAACACCAGCAAATAAAAGGTGGTTCCATGCTCCTCAAAACCTCCTGATCAGAGTAGGCTTTAATTTGTGAGTAAAAATTTTGAGCATACATCTATGCATTTAAGTAGGATTCTGATCAAAGTGCTACTAAGCCAGTAACTAACATCAATTTGCTGACAGAAAAACTGGCCAGTTTATGTCTTCAAAAAAAACTTTTATATTTAAAATCTTGGCAATGAATACAGATAAATGCAATGCCTAAATTGAGACTGACAAAAAGACACTGTAAAAGCTAATCACCAACAATGCTAAAAGAGAGAATACAATAAAACATTTGCATGATTAAAACAAAACAAAATAGATAAAAATGAGACTCGCGATAACCTTGTGATAAATCTGAAAAATGGTATCACCTCAGGTGTGTTAACACTTGCAATAACACCTGGAAATGAGAAACTAAGTACTTATATATATATAATAGTTATGTCCACTTTTTTTTGCTAAAAAAGTGGCATACCCTGATGAAAAAAAAAAAAAAAAAAAATTTAATAAAAACAAAGTTTGATTGCAAAAAAGTTTGTTATTAATTAGAAAAGAGAACAAAATATTTTTTAATTATTTTTAAAAAATTTTTATTCCTTTTTAGCATGCTTGAAATTTTGGTTGAAAAAATTTTTTTTTTTTAGGCCACCTAATATTTAGCATTAGGTTTTTTTTTTTAGCAACTTTTTCAGTTGAAAACACATTAATGTGGAAATATTGCAAAAATCAAACAATTGTTGGAATTTAACAAAACTTTCAGAAAGATGAATGAATTTATTTTAGAAATGTTTAATTTTTTTGTGTTTTTTTTTTTACATCTGTTACAACCCCCCACACACATCCTTACTTAATTTTACGAAAACTTTAGAACTAGTAACTGTGTAACTCTGTAATTTTTTTTAATTAAATGAAGAAGACTTTGAGGAATATAAATCAATTTTTTGTTAAATTTTACTTGCAACAACCCTAACCATTTAGCTCTGAATTTAAAATACAAAACTCAATAAAACTGAGACATTATTTAATTTAAAAAAGCTTTTAGTGGCTTTTATGAATAATATATATTAAGGACATTTTTGTCTGAAGCCAAAATTTTTTTTGGTTGAAAAATGAATTTTTTTTTGTAAGAATCGTTTCCTTTTTCTTCAATTATAAATAAAAAAAAGTGATAAAATTGATAATTCTTTTAAATTTAAATATGAAACTGTAAAACTGGAAATGCTCTTATTAAAAAGGTCTATTGGTAAATTTGCTTTTTAACACCCGCACTAAATATCTCTTAAAATTTTCCCAAATCGTCATAATTCTGTGTAAATGTACATGCCAAACTAAAATTAACAATTAAATTATGAAGAAACCTACAGTTTTGGAGTCATCGACAAGAAAAAAAAAAAAATGGGACTTCTTGTTGGTCATTTGTCCACCATTACTGCCATACTGTTTAGTAATTTACTGCGAGATACAAGCACAAATTTTGGCCAATTTATTTCTTTTACAGACTTTCGGTGCAAAAATCACTACACACTACTGTAAAGCAATGACAAATTAAAAGAACAAATTAAATAATAAATAAAGCTACTTTCTTAAATTGAAAGCGGACAAATTGAAAAAAAAAAAAAAAAAAAAAAAAATTAAATAATATAATAAACACTTATTTCGTTTCTAGCTTTTTTTTTTATTTTGTATGTTTATGGGTTAAGTTTAGAGTTAGGTGTTAGGGTGAGGGGTTGCGTTTTGGCTTCTTTCTTTGTAGAAAAGGGGACAAATAAAAAAAAAAAAAAATTAAATAATACAATCAACCCTTATTTCGTTTCTACTTTACCAAGTTTAAAATATAAAAAATGCTTCATTGTATTATTTGTTCTTTTAATTTGTCATTGCTATTCTACACAGAAAAAAAGTTTTATTGTATTATTGAATTTGTTTAAAGTTTTGCTATAAATATAACTACACTTATAAAAAAAAATTGCTTTACGATGGTGCATAGAGATTTTTTGCACCAAAAGTCTGTAAGAGAAGTAAATTGGCCAAAATTTGTGCTTTTGTCGCCGGATGTATCCCGCAGTAAATTACTAAACATTATGGCAGTAATGGTGGACAAATGACCAATAAGAAGTCCGATTTTTTTCTTGTCGATAACTCCAAAATGATAGGTTTCTTCATAATTTAATTGTTAATTCTAGTTCAGCATGTACATTTACACGGAATTTTGATGATTTGGGAAAATTTTAAGAGATATTTAGCGCAAGCGTTAAAAAGCAAATTTACCGGTTTATTTTTACAGATCATAAATTAGAAAGCTTATTAAAATCCATTACATGCATCTATTTTTAAAACAATTTTTATTATGCCAAAAATGTATTAAAATCGTCTCCGACAAAACTATGGATGCACATTTTTGGAAAAAATAAAAAATAAAAATAAAATAAAATAAAATAAAATACAACGTGTGCTAGAGTTATTTCCCCTGCATGGAATCATGCGGTCATTTTTGGCATTGCTTTTGTTCTGGTAGCTCGTGTTGAATTTTCTGAATGACCATTAACATCGCATTTCACAATTTTTCTTTTACCATATTATATAAGTTAATAGAAAAAAGAAATAAAATCTCATTTCATAAATGAGTTACCTGTTTCGTTTATGAAATGTAATAATATTTTCTTTAATTTTTATATTGTCTCAGGAAAAAATTTCATAACTGGGAAAATATAAAACTTACCCCCCCAAAAAAAAATTTTATAATAGGTGAACATAACAAGTAGGTTACTCTTTTTTATCTCTATCTTTTTTTTTTTATCTGTTATAAAATTTGAATTCTAAATATATTTTTTCATATTTTAAATGTTATTTTTATTCCAGAAATTTGAAGTCTAAATGTATTTTTTGTAGTTTAAATGTTATTTTTATTCCAGAATTCTCCCTCAAATGTAAGGTAAAAAAAAAAAACTTTTGAAAGTGTATTTTTTTTTTTTTAACTCTACTAACCAGATTCACTTAAAATTAGTACAAATTTTGTCACTTCTGTCCTACCATCCGATAAATTCCTCTGATGTAAGTTGTCAATACATTGATATATGTCAATTCACACCTCCCAAAACCAATCACTACAGTTGGACATGTCTCTCTTAAAAAAATGATCTGTTAAAAAAGTGTTTCTTTCAAATTATATTAAGTATACTTTAGATTTTCTAATTTTCCTAAAATAACTTTTGAAAAAAGTGTAATTGAATTTTACAAGAATTTTAAATGGGGAATTTCACTTTTGTTTATAAAACTGTCAATAATGGATTACATGATTGATTTACATCAATTTTGATGACTAAAAATTAAAAAAAAATAAAAAGATTTTTAGCTAATATTTCAGACATGCTAGAAAGGATTAAAAATTAAAAAAAAAAACAAAAAAAACTTTGGTCTTTCCTCTTAATGACAAATATTTAGACAATACAAAATTTTTTTAATCAAGTTTGGGGCTTTTTTTTCATCAGGGTATGCTCTTTTTTTTTTAGTGAATTTTTGGACATTCCTAATAAGATAAAGAACAAATACAAAACATTTATCAATCGAATGTTTCACTTTCATTAAAAATTCAACAGAGAATGTTTAACAAGTTGAATACATGTAAAACCTGATTAACCAATGAAAATCAAGCAAAAAAGTAAAAATATCAGAATTTCTTTCTGCTTTTTCTCCATATCTCAGTATCTGACGAAGCCTTAATAAAAGTGAAAGATGTTAGATTGATAAAGTTTCCCCATTTGTTATCTTATTGTCAGATTCCGATCCATATTTGATCCTAATTATATAATTCTATCATAAATTAGTATCAATATATCATTTTCAGTTTTATTGAATATGAGGTATAGAAAATCCAATTGCCTCTACATTGTTTCTTTGAGAAGCAAATGATATAGATTTGATAGGTACAGCATAAACAGAGAACATTAATGGAGAATTAAAAATATCTCAACAAATAACTCATAAATTGTCTAACAAAAAATTATAAAAAAAAATATTAAGAACCAGAAAATATTGTTCAATGTCTGAAGTTATATTATGGAAAATAAAGACAAAACACTTTATAACTTTTCAAAACCTTCCTAGATCTTTCAGCATTAAAAAGAACAAAATCATAATCTGTTCAATGTGGATTTTACAAGTATCAAGCTTAGTAAATACCAAAAACTTATTACAAAAATTAATTCCATCAAGAAAACAAATGGTCTTATGTCTTCAATTTTATAAAAGAATTATTACTGAAATTTAGGACAACATCAGTGTGAAATGAAAAAGAATAAAAAGGTTATATTTACATTTTCATTTAAAATGTTTTTAAAACTATTAGTATGATTCTACAGGTGCTTTAACTAACTTTGAATGTCAATTTATTTTTCCTTATTAAACACTATATTTTTGCTGTCTTTTATATGGAAATAGAAAAACTAATTATTTTTTTATTGTAATAGTCAGGATTTTATCAGGCATGTTTTCATGAAATGATTTATTACAAAGAAATTTGAACAAATTACTATGCTATGCTCAATTATTTGCAAGAGATAATTTTCAAACATACATAAATCGATCACAATGGTAAAGTATCTAGGGATGAGATAGGTTAAACCCAATTGAGTGCATGAAGCTTATCTTGAATTTAATCTGCATATATACCTAACAAAAGCATGTATGAACCAACAATAAGATAAAGATCAGTTCAAATTCCATCACAGGCTCTTTACTGTAGTGATTGTACTTATATTTTCAAGTATAAAATTATTTTTTTAAGTAATAGAATTTACTATTAAATAATTTTTTTTATTACTATTAAATTCAAAAGACCTAATGAAGTTCTAAAATGATTTAAATAGACAAAAGATTTTTTTTTGACAGTCTCATAAAATTTTAAGTTTTAAAACTATTTTTGTTGTCAACTAACCTCTGAGCGAAGTGCCACATGCTGTTCCTTATCCCCATCCAAAAGTTCACATTCCCAATCTTGGTCTTCATCCACTGCAGCTGGATCGAAACTGTACAATGGCATCAAATGGTGACGCAGTTTATCTAACCTGAAATAAACAAAATTAGGCACTTTTTAAAAAGTAAATTTTAAATCCTAAAATAATACTTATATCAACTAATTAATAAAGACAATATAACAAAAAACAACTTTTAAATGGTATTAACAATCTTATTTAAACCAACATATATATTTTCTAAAGATGTTTAGCAGGAGCAATTATGCAAGAACAGAATCGAACAGATGTAATATTGTCCTTTTGATGCAAATCCCTTTAAAAGGGATCTGCTAATAAGGACTAAAATTTATGATCCATTGTAGTTTCCTTAAGTGGAAACCTCTAATATACATTGGGTTGAGTCATAAATTTCCGGGATATTAAATAGAAATTATTTCTGACTAAACCTAAATATCAAACATGAAATGTGTCTCTGGAGTTCAAAAATACATTTTTATTAAACTATTTAATGAGAAAATCATTCTGCAGCTCAAGGTTATCGCTATAATAATAATAACAATAATAATGTGTGTTCACTACAGTTTATACATACATGCACTTTTTGATGACTTCCTATCATCAATCTATTGTGTAAGAGGAGTGCTTTAACATCACTTAAATGAAAAGCATTTTTTATTCTCTTAATTTTGATTTACAGCAATGAGTTTCTTATTTAATACTGCATTTTTTGTTACTAGGTAAAAAAAAAAAAAAAATTGTTTTCAGCTAAATTAAAAAGCTCTTATAGATTCAATTTGTTGAGAGAATTCTGACATGAAGATTCAAACTTATATTAATATAAAGAGATTTTTTTTTAAATGTTTTCATTCTGGAAAAAATATCTTAATTCACATTAAAGGTCTATGTTTCAAGAAAGAATTATTGTAAATGATAATCTTAATAATTAAAGATAAAAATGACAAACAGAAGCTTTCAGTAAGAAGATAGTTTCTAATTCACAATGAAATAGGTTTACTAGGCAACTCCAAAAAGATGGTATATATCAGTACATCTACTTAAAGGGTATATGGAACAAGGCCATATTTAAAGTTAGTATTTCAAATGTACATTGGAGTAGTAACAAAATTTGTTCAGATTCCATTAATTTCCTTATTGAGATATCTCAAGCAGTGAAATTGACCTACTCCCTCTTAGTGAAGTGGCAGAAATTCTGCTTGTGGGGTGAGCTCTGGAAATGGGAATTTTTTTTTTTTTTTTTTTAAATTAAATCAAACCCAACCACAAATGATTAGATTGTGAAAAGAAGACTGAAACAAAAAAAAAAAAATTTCAGCTTATTTATTTTGTCTTGGATGAACAGTCCATTTGTAGAGAAATAAGGTAGCCTTTTTAATTTGGAAGGTTCCATAATATAGTTTTAGCATTAATCATTGTAGCATTCCTCATTTTTAATAATGAACATAGACATTTACACTTTACTTTGAAAAACAGTTATGGTATATCTGTAATTCATTTTCACAGAAAATGTTCAATCAGAAGATCTCAACCATTTTTTTTTTTAACCTATGCCAGCCTTTTCACTAAATGTCATGTGATTTCTTCTTTTCAAGATAGATTCAAGAAAGCAAAAGGTAAAATTCTAGTTTATAGAAAGATTAACAATTTGAATCTGCTATCTCTAATCTAAATACTCTGCCGAAGTCTTAGTTTTACCAGAACCACTGTTAAAACTTTGTTTTTACTGATCAATAGCTTATACCCATTTTAGGGAGTGGAAACACAACTAAATTAATTTTTCTGAAAGAAAATAAGATCTTTTATATAAGCTTGGGAAAATGCACTCCTTCCATCAGCCTGCCTGTTTGTCAGCCTCTCCCCACAACATTGTGTATTTTTGATATGAAAATGTTTCTTGGTGGAGATTGTGGAAATATTCATCAAGTTGAATGTACTTGGTTACAAGACCAGAAAAAAAAAATATGAAAAAAAGTTATGCTTCAGGTCACAACATGGAAATAACTGTTCCCCAAATGATGCGTTTTAAGTTACAGATAGTTACTAAATTCTTGATGGCTATTTTTGTTTTACAAGGATGAATATGGAGCAGCAAAAGGAAAGTTGAGTCGGTATAAGCAAGGTAGTGTAGTGTCAGTCCTTCAAGCAAAAGCAGTCATCAACTTCATTCTTTTTTAACTCTGAAATTCTTAAATTAAAATTTCTTCATTATCCATTTTATTTTTCATCTAAACACCAAATGGGGAGGAGTAAACATGCATGATGACAGGACAAGATTTGTTCATCTTCTGAGCTGCAATTGTGTCAACTGCTTCAAGTTCTAAATTGAAAGAATTACATCAAGAACTCTTAAGAGGATGGCTAGAGTATGGTGCCTTTGGGGTCCCTGATTAATGATTTTTATTTCTCAACTGAACATTTCCCATACCATCTCACCGTTACCTAGTTGCCTTTTTGTCCAGCCTGCAAATTGCTACTTTGTCATTTCATTAGAGAGATTATCACCAACACCTAATAAGGCTGGGTCATCTTTTATATCATTCAGCCAGTAATCTAATATTAAAAAAAGTTTTGCTGATAAATAGTTCCCAAATCAACTTTTCCTGCATAGGTGAAATTTGAAATGAATTATTGAAATGCTTTAATTCATTATTCAAGGCAAAATGTACTGTTTCTTCAGATGGGGGGAAAAGAGATATCACCTAACATTTTAAAGTACACTTGCTACAAAAATTTCCAGACCATGTATATATCTATCAGGAGGAAATATAGATATGAATCTATAATCAAAAATTAGATTCCTTCCCAAGGTCTTTTGGTGAGCGAGACTCCAATACAATTCTAGGAAAAATATTTTCAAACCATCCATTCTGGAGAAATGGATAAAAACTGTCAAAATCCTATATGTCAATTCTAATTTTTGCAAAAAATTTAGCTTTTTCTTTCACTCTTACCATGAAATATAAAAATATATATATCTTGCTACCATTGACATGTAAACAAGAGAGTAGATGGGTGTTGCTAAATAACTTCTACTACTTTAGATATGACAAGAAAAACCAAGTCTAACATGGAAATTATCAATAACTTTATAAAGGAATACACATCATTTACATCTTCTATGACTAGAGTAAAATTAAAAAAACAAACAAATATGAAACAAATTAAAGAGTAAAAATGAAGATGCTGGCTCTAAATTCAAATTCATTTTAGTTTTGCTTGGCTAATGATTTAAAACAAATTCTGTTTAGTTCATAAACTAGAAAAAATAAAGGTAAAAGAAATATGCATATAATCAATGCTATTGCACATTTAACAATTTTTATGAACAAAAATTTGGATAACCAATGTGATCAGTGGAGTGATAATATGTATTTTCTTAGAATTTCTTGAATCTGGTTATATCCAAAATATTTTACATAAACAATCAACATACTTCCAATATGTTGATGATGTTCTATTAATATTTCCCTGTGGTGCTGATATAACTGATCTTGTAGATAAACTAAAAGTCAAATACACAACAGAATTTACATATGAAATGTAAACAAACAATACTTTACCTTTCCTAGATCTCATGCTACACAGTGTTGACAGTAGCTTTAAAACTTAGTGTCCACCGAAAATCAACTACTAAAAATAATCTCAAATTTCTATTCTCATCATAATAAAATAAAATCTGGAATAAACATTGGATTCTATTTAAGGACACTTAGAATTTGCAGCCCTTGGTATTTACACGAAGAGGAGGAATACATTGAAAATACTATCATGCTGCTCCAATAATCTTTTGGGTTACCACACTTGGCTTTACCAAAAAAATTGTTAGGGTGTGCTCTTTAAGTCTATAAAAAGGCAAGAATATTCTCTAACTCTTGCTTTCAGATGAAGTTGAATGTAGATAAAGAACACTGCCAACATGGCATGCTAGTTTCCTTGGTCCTCTCTTGACTGAACTCTTACATACACAAATACATTCTTATAGCTAGTTTCAAGGGTTTTTTTTGTTTTGTTTTTTTTAATTTCAATTGTGTAAACATGCAATTACTTTAGTTAATACATGCATTAATTGCCATTTGTTTTAAATTCCATGTTTTGTGTCTTCATTTTTATCCAGACTCACATGAGACCACCAATATTGTTTGTTAAATTTGGTATAAAACATCCATACATAAGTGGTGACTTATGTTTACCCAAACATCATAGTAACTCACAATACTACTTCATGCTCAATTTGAAACAAAGCCTCATAAAATATTTCAAAATAGAAAAGTTGTCCTTGCTGACAAACTGAATAAATCAAAATTTATTATTCTACCCACCAAATCTATCAAAAGTATAACTGAAAAGAATTTATCTAAATTCAACATAAAATTTGTTACAACTACATTTAAAACAGTAAAAGACTTAATATAAAACAAAAGCTGAAACTTGAAGGAGGAATTTACTCTTAATTTGCTACAAGGAATACATCAGAGAAACCTCAAGGAATTTAAATAAAAGGTTATAATATGAATACAAAAGAGATCTTTTACAAAAGATTAAATGCATTAGTTGATCACCATAACAAGACTGACCACAATTTTGATCTTGAAAAAAATGATACTTTAATTAAAAGAGAAAGCAATTTACTAAGATGAAAATGTTTAGAAAGTGCTTTAATCACTAAATCATCCACAGTAAATGTGTCCAGGTTCTTACGGCATTTCACCATTCTTGGCAGATCTTCAATGTGGAATATTTAATAACAGTGATGGAAGCATAAAAAAAAAAAAAATCCAAATGAAATTGGCTAGATTATATACCCAAAACACATGCACCCAAATTATTTTTATTAAAATCCTCAGCATCTAACTTTCACTTATGCACATGTGTAATTGCATCAATGTAAACAACAATTTAGTCTGATGAAGTCCTAAAGGACAAAATGCGTCACACAAAAACTTTCAGGGTAAAAAAAAAAAAAAAAAAAGGTAAAGAAATTTCTAGAACTTCATTATGTAAGCATATTGTCTAAAATTAGAAAATACTCTTGTTAATTTATATTTATATGATTTTGATTTAAAAAAATAAATCTTTCCAATAAAATTTGATAATAATGCAATGAATACTTCTTAATCATCTGTACCACTGTTTCCTAAGTTATCACATTGGCAAACTGCTGCAAAGTTAATGAATCCTTCAAACATCAGGTTTTCATATTAAAAAGATAACAGTTCTATTTCAAAAGAAGAGCTCTATGAGTATAATTTCTAGAATATCAAAGCTTTATAATGATACTGACTACTTAAAGTCATCTAAAGCACCAGAACTGCCATATAAGATGACTCCTCAGTTAAATAAGGAAAGTCAAAGATTCTACATTGTGGACGATTTTCACTTAGCAGCAGACAGTGCACATAACTGAAGAATTTGGCATGAAAACATTTCTGCAGACATTTTTGCGGAGAAAGTTTCATGTCAATTTTCCTGTTGTTAAAACCATCACCAGCAAGAAAAAGGAAAAGTCTTTGTAAACAAGTAAATTTAAAAAAAAAAATATGATAGGGTTTATTTCTTTATCACAAAGCTACTTCCATTTAGATTAGTCCTGTTATACTTTGCTGCAATTAGATCTCTTTTTCATTCACTTTACACACTGGCCAGATGTGAGTGCTAAAAAAGTAAAACCCCAAAAAGTTACTCCAAGCATAACATTCACTCCACAAAACAAATCTCTGCAAAAATGTAAAATAAATATTGCTGAGAGAGAGAGCAAGTGAGAGAAAAGAAAAAAAAGAGGTTGGGAGCCACCAGATTTGCTTAAAAGAAAGACCATCATAAATGACTGACACAGTAACAGGTAGACAGGCTAGTTTTCAACACCAACAGGCTTGCTGTCATTGTCACCACCATGACTTCTGTCAATGCAATGTAAGGCAACCAGATTCTTGACTCTTCACATGCAGAATGTGGCCAACAGGCCAGGTGTCATCACCAGGCATCTCTCAACATCACCACTGTGACCCTGGTCAACTGACCCATCAAGCATCTTGCCAAGCCATACTACATAAATCCACTCCAGGTCTCTCTCTTCCTCACCAACCTGCTACCTACACCTGGTCTTATCAACAGCAATTAAAGAATCATATGAACATTTGTCACCTTTTCACACAATTATGTATATATTCTAAAAATTGATCAATACACACTAGTTAAAAATAGAATCCTTGTTTGTTCTTTCCTTTGCAACCATATGCTTGTTTTTACAGTCTTGACCTGGCATCTCGGCTTCAGTCACTTTCCCAAGTTCATAACAGCTGTGCTTTTTCTATAAATATTTTCATGGAAATTGTTCGGATGAACTTTCCTCTATGGTAACTAGACTTTATGAATTGATTGGCAGCAAGTTCTCATTTTACAGTTGAAATAGCTAGATGTAACCATAAGGATTAAATTCACTAACAATAATTATTGAAACTGGTTTTCAAATCGCCACACCATGACATTTGCTTAACCTAATGTAGTTCAAGTTAAAATATACAAGGTGGTGCTGAAATGTTATTGGCCACACCCACTTTCTAAAATCTGACCAAATGACCAATCATCAGAATTTACTTTTGTATGTGCAAAGATTTTAATAACCTAATTAAATGGATTTTCATTATTATTAAACCCAACAATATCTTCAGAATGAAAACGAAGAATTTGTGTGTGTGGGATTTTTTTTTTGATTTTTTTTCTTCAAATGAAACTTTTATTTTAAAGACGTATTATTTCTATTTAGGAATATTTTTTTTTTATCAATTTATGAAGTCGTTTTTCTGGATTATCTCCCTTTAATTTAGAAAGCAGAAAATCAAGAAAACAGACAAGAAAACCCGTAATTTCAAAATAATTTGAGAAATTAGTGTTCCTCTAAATTATATCATCATTGGTATTTGTTTGAAGGAGTATTCATACAGGTTCTCCATTCTACCGAGTGCGTCTAAATTCAACTTTAAGCTGATAAAATACAAGTGGAAATTTTATGAAGTAAATTAAATTAAAAGATTTTTTTTAGAGTACTACTTAAACACTAATGGTCAGATGATATTGAAATACAATAAAAATTAATCCATTAAATCATTGGATTTCACATCATTAGACTTCCATACAAAATATAAGGTAAACAATGAAACAAAAGTCAAAACTCGCCTGTGGTTTGTTTTCCAATCTCTACTCAAACAACTAAAAGAGGAGTTGACCAACATTAGTCTGTGGGTTTAACTGCATACATCAGCTAATTGAATAACTTTATGTATATATTTCCAGGTTTTCTTTTGATAAGAATTTTTAAGGAAATAAAATTTGAAGACAAACAGAAAATCTCTAATACAACTGTGCCCAAATGAAACAAAAAATTATGAATGGCTATCAACGGGTGCCCAAATGGATAAAGGGAGATAACTCTTCTTGAAATTTAGAAGAAGTGATTATTGCAGATAAGTACAAAAATCTTGAAAATATAGAGCATTGAAAGTTAATGCTATAAAAAGTAATTATGTAGGTCTGCATATCTGTAAAAATGTGCTCTCTCTCTCACACACACACACACACACACATATATTTCAAGTAATCTATTAAGTAATGATTTTTGTTAAAAAAATGCTTAAAAATTAATAAAATTTGAATTGTAAACTTTAAAAATGCTATCATAGGTTAATTTTTCTTTTTATGAATTTAAAAAGCAAAAAAGAAAAAATAAATAAAAATTGTTAAAAGTAAAACTTATACACCCACTTCTTCATTACAATTCGTTATGCTTATCTACATTTTAATAAAATAAAATTACCCAATAGAGATAAAAACCTAAGACAAATTACATCAAAGATGTTTTCTAGTCACTTGAAATATGACATTTTAAAATTCCAAGATTTAATTACAAACTGTTATTCTGTATTTGTAAATATAAGTTATAATAAAACAGACTGAAGGACTTTAGGTTCAATGGGAAATGATACCGACTTGAACAAAAGTCACTTGAATGAGCAAATAACCAAAATATTCAATGAAATCATTCATCAATAATTTCTTCAATGTCATTATTTTTCAAGATCAAATTTGGTTTAATTTGAAAAATGATGAATCTACAAATGATTCACACACAAAAAAAAAAAAAAAATGAAAAATGTGTGGCTTAAAAGATTTTCATACCAATTAAAAGTGCTGAATTTTTATGGATAATCTTTAGTTGTATAATAGAAAGAATTGCTGAAGCAAATTTTATAACAAGAAATATTAAACGGACATTAAGAGAAAATAAAAAATAACATGAGAAATTAAATGATTTAACAAAAATAAACAAAGTAAGCACAACACGTATCACAAATACATGAATACTATAAGGAAAACAATTACATTATTAATTTTTATACTAATCTAATTTTTATTTTGATAATTAATCTGATAGATTAATAAAACTATTTTTGTCAAAATTTATGTAGAAATGTTTTTAGAGAAATTATTATTATGTTTTACCATTCAGACTAGTCTGCTCACCTTAGTTGTTATATTCACAACATTTTAGCCATTCCAGGTATTCTCTGTGATCTCCTAGGAATTTTGAACCAAACTCTTTATTTAACCCATGTGAGTAGATTATTCTCATTTCACTCTCTATAGGGGATATCTCTTATCAGTTAATTAATTCTCTTTGTGTCACTTGTCAGTTTCTTTCATTGCACTACCAATTTGTCTTTATTTTACAACCCAATCCACGGATTGAATTCATAACTGCCAGGAATCCAGCTATACCTTAACTAACATTTTAATCCATTAGACCATGTGTCTATTGGGCAGTCTGGGGATATAATTTAGGAGCCTTAAACCTAATTCTTGTATTTAGGTGGTGGAATTTTTCAATGTCCTTTCTTTCTTAATCAGAGTTTAACAGATGTTGTCATTTGCCAGTGTTCTCCATCTTGACCTTATTCCACAGAAGTTGATAACCACCCTTTTCCCTACATACATGATCAGCTAGGTTTTATTTCAATGACTCTCCACAGATCATCTGGTTTTTTTGATAACCATAAGCTTAATTCACTAGTCAGGTAATGCCATACATATCAGTGGAAGAAAGACAAATGACACAAAGGTGAAATAGATAAAAGAGAATTAATTATTCCATAGGCCTGAATGTACAATAGTTCAAAATTTGTGAGTATAACAATGAAGATAAGCATACGAATCTGAATGAAAAGGCATAGAATAGTTTTATTAGTTTCCAAACTTATTAGGAAAAAAATAACATGTTTTCCTTATGACATGTATTAAGGAGTTGCTGCTCTGAATACATAACATGCAGAATAGTTAAAATATTTTTACAAAATAAAATGTAGGAAAGAGCAGATGTGCAACAAAGAAAGCTACCACAGGAGTCAACCACATTTATGACAAGATATAATTTACCTATTTTTCTTCAGTATAACAACAATCTGGAAAACAATACAAAATTTCATATTACTTGAATGTATTTCTTTTAATTGTAACTGGATTTTAATAAATCAAGAAATTTAAGTGTGTGGTTCAGTTGTAAAAGACTTGCAAATGATTTCAGCTCGTAACTGACATTCATTAGTTGACAGTATTTAACCCAAACAAAAAGAACTTTCAAACTATATTTTAAAATATATTAATATTTTTTTTCTTTGTACAGGAGAGTTTTCTTCTCTTGTAATCTTTCCTGCTTTCTCTTCAAGTTACAAATACAATTTTTTTAAAAAGTTACATTTGCAATTAAGTGACCCAATCAATATTTGTAGACAATGAATATGCACACAAATGTTATATACACATGGGTATAATGATGCACACCATACACAGAAAGATGCAACTTACTAATATTAAAACTCAAGCACACTCACACCAATCAACATATATATTTGTTATTATAATTAAATGGACTCTGATTTTAACAAAAATCTCTTCACTAGTTAAAATGCTTCAACTGTTTCTACATTATATGCATTGGATGGATTCTACATGATCATTCTATACACTTGGATGGATGTTATAATATGATCATTCTAGACAATAAAATGATCATATAACATTATGGCTTTTTAAAAATATTTGATGAAATATTGTTTGCATGCAGTGAACACAGAGGAGAAAAAAATTAAGGCTTTCCAATTTCCAGTTGACTGACAGAGCAAATAATCAATTCTAAGCTTTGATACGAGAGGTAAATTTACAACTAGCTTTGATGCAGGTTTTAAAAATGTGTCTCAAATCGCAGAAAATCTATAAGGATTAAGTTTGTGTATGTTTAATATGCTGGAAATTATTTAATTCAAATTTTCTATAATCTGCTCCCAAGAAAGTTGATTGATTTTTAGTGAAGGTGGGAGGTGGCAATAATAATTGTCAAAGATAGGTTAACAACATTTTTCAGAAAGAATATTAGCAAGGGAGATAGATCCTAATCCTCATGGATTGATACTGCCACAATAACTGAGTGCAATAAGAGAGGCTGCATGTGGTGATAGGACAATGGAACTGGGCACAGTTCTTTGAATCAAACCTAAACACAAATTAGTCAGGGCAACATTGCAAAGAAAGCAAGACAGAAAAATCCAGCTTATTTAGTCTGAGAGTAGGAGCTCATTTATAGAGAAGTTCAAATCAAACCCAACCATATATGACCAGTTTAGACTGCAAAAGAACCTTCTTGCAATTGAAAAAAAAATTATTTGCACACCCATTTGAAAAGAATATGACCAAAAAAAAAAAAAAAAAAAAAAAAAAAAAAAAAAAAAAAAAAAAAGTTTAAAGGGAAAATACCATGCATAGATGAAATTTCTAATGAAAACTGCTCAACTCCCTCAAAACCTCCTATTTGAGATAACTCAAGAACTGATACTGAAGTGTAAAACTTGAGGGAGATGAATCCCTTGTTTTTTTTTAATAGCCAGGGTACTTCACTTGCAGCAAAAAGAATAACAAAGACAGAAAAATGTAACATATTTAGTCTTGGAAGGAGTGACATGCCTGTAGAGAAGTGAAGGAGCCCTTTTTATTTGGAAGGTCCCATAATAATCTTAATAATAATATTTGAGCTATGAAAATTAACTCATTCTTTAATTAAAGTTTTTCTGTATACAAAAATTTTTTAGTTTGGAGCATCCTAAGCATTTTACAGAAGCATAGACTTGTGTTTTTCATGTAGATATTTCCAGAAACAGTACAAAACTGAGCAATAGTTTAGCTGTTAAATATGACAAAACATGGCAGCATCTAACAAAAGACAACTACTTTGGATTTCATAACTTTTCTCTATAAAGATTGTTTCTTTGAATAAAATTTCAGTAATAATTTGACTTCTTGCAAGTTTTTGCTCTGATATACAGAAAATGTTGGTATTCCAGGTTACAATAACAGGATTCACCAAACAAGCTTACAAAGAACATTTCTCATTTGTTGACTTCTTTTTCCTTACCTCAAACTTATTCTCTGTAAAAGTTCAAGTTGTATAGCTTCATCTCCATGAATGCAAAGCTAAATCGGATTATCTGATCCCAGAGTTAGATGAGGAATTAACAACAAAAAAACAACCTAAAATACTTTTGACCCACTCATGTTTTAAGTATTAGTTTAATAGAAACAAATGTCAATAAAACATTTGATCAAATCGTGACAGGATTAAAAAGTAGACCAACTAGATTTACTACTACAAGCTCAATGGTTAGTGCTGTAAGATTGTAGGCTGAATGACCTGAGGTTCTTGCACATGAATGAGAATGGGTGAGAATTACACAAGATCTTACCATTATGCATATATACTATGAATTTTGAGAATAGTTCTTACAAGAAACTTACAAGATGCCCACAGTTGACAACACAATTTAAGTGATAATAAGGCCGAAATTAATTGACTAATGACAGTTTCTAGAGAGGAACTTACTATATCTGATGGCATGCAACACGACTGACCTTTATATATATATAGATAAGTCTGGTTAAAAATCTGAGATTTTATATGCAAAATTGATGATTCAGGTAGGCTAACATTTATTCAGATGTGATAGACAACCAACACTTGTACTTAGACTAACTCCATAATCCAGTAAATTCAATTTCCAAGAACAGTTATAGCTGATTCAAGCCCTAATGGAAAGCCTTTCTGGCTTATCAGTGTCACAATATCAATCCATAAACTTTCAGTTGAAATATTAGTGAAAGAAATCATAGAATGTTCATATCTATATAGTCTTGCCTCCTCATACAAAAATCTTTAGAAAAAAATTCAAATTTTTTTATTGTAATATATGACTGTTAATAATATTAATAATTATATCATTTAATGAATTATGTTCAAGTAAAAAATGACCTATAAACTTATCTACAATATACAGTCTAAACAGTTACTACCCTTGACAAAAATTATGGGATGATTAGATGTTCACCTTGGTTTTGTTTTTGTTCAGTAATAATTAGAGTCACAGGTAAGATGCCAAAAATGTTTTTATTTAATAGAAAATTGGTCTGATGTTAAGTTATTTTTCAGGACAGTAATGCACTTTGTCATAGAACAAAGATTAAAGCTTTTCTTCAGGAAAAGTATATATAAAAAAAAAAAAAAAAAAAAATCAATGACATGGCCAGCAAAAAGTCTGAATGTAAATCCAGTTGAAAATTTATGGTGAAAAGAAAAAAAAAGAAAAAGAAATAGCCCATGAAAAGGTTGTTCCATCCATGAAAGATCTATTAACTGCAATTTGGGGAAAACTGGAACAACTATGATAAAATATATTGATTTTAATTTGTGAAATTCATGCCTGAAAGAATTAAGGCTATCATAAAAGCTGGAGAAGTGGCTACTAAGTATTAATTCTATTTTTTGTTAGGTTTTATAATATTAGGTCATTTTATAATATTTTCCTCTGCACAGTTTGGAAAAAAAATTATACCATTAATTTAAATAATCTAGTTTGTTTAAAGTATATTTCTTGAAGCCAGAATGTTCAGGTTTTAAACAAAAAATGTTTTTCATCTTTTTTTTATTTTTTTTATTTAGTAGTAAAAAAACAAAGTGAACATACTTTAACTGATAATTGTCTGGTTCTGCAATCACTGAATGGATCACAATTAGCCAACTTACCAGATGGCCAAACATCTTTCCTTTCTGAAAATTTAAATGTTTTAAATTTAAATCAATATTTTCTTAATTACTTGGTAGTTACCCATGTCTAGGAATGTTTTATGCATGTTTATTTAAATAAGACAGCACAGACTTATGGAAAACAAAAATGGACAATGGAGTTTAAAGATGTTCAGATATGATTGTCACGGATCTGCCCAATCAAATCTGACTAGCTATTAAAAATGCAACCAGTCTTATTTTACTTTTAGATATTAAGCAATGTTAATTATTATATTGTCTGTTGAAGGAAGTTAGTTTGAATTTTTTTAAAGAGATGAGTAGAAATATTAGAATAGATAAATGGATATAAAGGTATTTTTTCATTTAGAAAAAAAAATTCCATCAAACCATCATCTTCTGTAAACAGTATCTTTTATAAAATATCTACATGAATAAAATTATTTTCAAATCAATTTGCAGAGACATTAGATCAACTTTCTATATTCAAGCAAAAGCATTTCATTAGAAAGGATTAGTTGTAGACAACAGAAAAAGAAATTTTATTTTTCATTTTTTTTTTTGCATGTATATAAACATTTATTGTACAAAGTCAGGTTCATGGCACATCAAGTGATGATCTAGCCATACAACAATGACATACAAGAATTGCATGCTAAATATTGATTTATGACAGAGTGCTCTTTTTTGCATATATGTAGAGAATTAGTGTTTCTAGCTTGACAGACAATTTGCATACTTAGCCACTGAAGTAAAGGTTACGATGTAGTTATTGGGGTTTTTACTTCAAACATGTTGCTACATATATTATAAATAAAACAGAATTTGTAAATTAACTTTTGGATAAGATAATCAGATGGACTAAATTCCTCAGCATTGCTATGATCAAAGTTTTCTTTTGGTATCATGACCATAAATTGGAAAAACAAAATTGACTAAAGAATAGAAAAAGAGCTCTTCTATCTTATACTTAAGTAAATGTGAAATCCAGGATGTTCAAAAGATAAAGATTCAAAAATCATGAATCTGGTGTTTTTTAATCAAATTAATTCCTGGAATAACCAAGAAAGTATTAATGTGAGCCAAGTGTCTTAGTACAGTTGATGTGTCTTATCAATCCAGTTGTGTAAATTCTAATATCTATACAGGCTAAATAAAATATGAGATGTCATTGTAAGAATTGATATAGTAGTATTTGAACAGTTTTGCAGGGATGATTCAACAAGCAAAGTTCAGATAAAATTTTGGTACTAATATTTCAAACTTGGCTGTGAATCTGCTGAAATTCTGAAAGTGACAAAGAATTAGAATATCTGAATTCCATATACTGACCAGAAAGTATACATTTTGATAAAATCAACTGCTCATTCTTCACTTCTTGTGTGCAGGATTATTTGGTAAAATATACCATCCAAACCTGTTAGCAACACAACAGCCCAGATTTATCTACCTGTATCTTCTGGCTTTCCCCCAAAGCTTAAAATATTGAAACCATGGTCATGTTTAAATAGAATGCAAGGAGTTAGCTGATGGTGATCTTAAATGAGAACATTGCAGATGATTTTGAAAAAAAGGAAAAGAATACTGGGATAAGGAAGGTTTCAAGAGGAGTAACTGGAAGAGCAATAAAGTACTATTGTTCTAGGTAGTCTGCTTTATTAATTTTAAATGGCCGGTTCATTTCTAGACAAAAGTCACAGTTTATGTAATCTTCCTATCAATGTGTATAAAGAAAGAAAGAACAAGGATAGCATTAGCAGCAGTAATTAGGCTGAATTAAAAAGCGTTGTGACTGTTACTATAGTGACAGAGCTAGAGTGAAGCTGCTTGGCACAAATTTATCTTGAACTCTGTTGCACATGCACACTAAATTATAACATTCTTGCTCACTTCCATTGTTTATAGCAGTGCTTGGAAGGAAAGTGTGTAGAGTGTGGTCGTTTCACTACACCAGAGGTTCCATCAATGACCATGGCAGAGAAAAATGAGCACAGCATCTGCATGATATTTTCCCAAAAGCTTGGTAATATCTGTGCTGAGAATGAAAGAAACTTGCAGGAAGTGTATGAAGACAAGTTTATGTGCCAGACACGAGTGTATGAGTGGTTCAAACATCCCAAGATGACTGACAAAACATTGACAGTGACATGTTCTGGAGGATCTGCAACTAGCAGAATACATTGCAGATGTACAATGTAGATGATTGGAAATACCATCAAATCACTATGCCATGAGTTGCTGGAGGATATGAATATCAGTTATAGTTCAGTTAATTCTCACTGAAGATTTGGTTAGGAGATGTGTGTCTGCCAAATTTGTACCAAACTATTTTTAGTCGACTAAAAAGAAAATTGGATTTCAGTTGTGCTAGATCTCCTTGATTGATTAAAGGAAGATGAAAACATCTTGAAAATAGTCATAACAGGTGACAAATTGTCAGTGGAAGCTCCCAACCACCCCAAGACTAAAGAAAGCAGAGTCGAAGCAATGAGAAGACACTGTTGACAGTTTTCAACTACAAGAGTATTAATGTTCAGCACGAGTATGCGTCACCTGGCAAGACAGTAAACAAAGAGTACAATTGTGATGTGGTGCAGCGTTTATGGGATGCTGTTTGTCAGAAAAGGACAGAATTCCATGCATCCAGTGAGTGGCAACTCCACCTGCCCATTCAGCAGTTCTTGGCCAATGCAATATTCCCTAAATTCAACAACCATCACATTCCCCAGATCTTGCCCCTTGTGACTTTCATCTTTCCAAAATTCAAATCCCACTTGAAAAGAACAAGATTTCAAGACCTTGAAGAAATCTAAGAGAATGTGATGAAGCAGCTGTATTGTTATCCCAAAAATAGGGTTCCAGGAATGTTTCCATCAACAGAAATGATGCTGGAAGTATATGGTTTCAGAAAGTGACTACTTCAAAGAAGATTAAATGCTGAATTGATATGTGTTATAGTTTTCTTTTTATAGCACCAGCCCCGATACTTTTTGATCAAACTTTGTAGTAACCAAACTATCCAACACTCATTGAATATGCCTGTGAAATCTCAATTCTAAAACAAAAATAATGGATTTCAACACTAAAATAAATCTGACAGATTTAAAACAATTATATTAGCAATCTATCAGTCTGTATGCATTTTTTACATTTTTATAGAGTAAAAATCACTATTCAAAGTTTCTTGTTTCTATGAATTTCTGAGATGAGTAATTATTATGCATTAATCTGTTTGAACTAATATCTTTATTTTGGTTGTTATAATCACAGCATTTCAGCTGTTGTACCCTGCTGGTCTTCTTTGCATATCTTGTATTTGGTAACTCATGTGATTTTTCAGCTGAACTCTTTATTGTATCCATGGGGTGGGTGTAGATAAATTCTTTTAGTTAATTTGTTCTGATGAGGGTTTTTTTTTAACCACTTAATCAGAATATGATCTTTTCCCAACCTAATGATCACTAGGTAACTAAATGCATTAAATCAATGTTTTTATGAGCTTCTGATTATGTCTCTTTTTACGCTGTCCCCTATTCCTTTGCTTACTACCTTCACTAATGCATTTACACTTCTTTTGTTATACTGATCGCATCATTGCATTTCTTTTCCATAAAAGAATATTTCAGCAAATTCATTCTGATCATCATCAGGGATTAATACTGTTAGTCTGGTTCTATTTATAATCTGGCGTACATGTTGCCATTTTATCATGTTAATTGCTTGAGGACTCATTCAATTTAACCTAATGTAAAAACTTTTCTGAAGAGAGTTTAGATAAAATATGAAATCATAAAAAGTTAAGTAAAAGACAAACCAGAATAAAGTCAAATTGCCACAACAAAATTTAAAAAGTTTTGGCAATATATTGGCATATAGAAGAGAGGGGGCAAAAATCTTTTCATTTACATTAAGATTTTCCAGATTGCAAAAGGTTAACTTGAAACAATTGTCTAAATTATTCCCAGTAAAAATTGAAATTTCCCCAAAATATTACAATGATTTTACTACATTTAATATATTTTTTAAAATAAGGTAGAACTGTACCCACATTGACAGTGTGCAGCACATTATTTCTATATGCTTAGAATATTTTAAATTAATTATATTTTAAATTTTGATCAAATATAACTTTTCTACAATGCTGAAAAGATAAATGTCAAAAAAGAAGGTCTTATGAATAGTTTTGACACAATATAGCAACAGTGGAAAAAAAGTTAAGATCATTTGTTAAAGACAATTTGTGTTGAGAAAGAGAAATGGAATATATCAAATTCTGGCAGTTATTGTTGTATGCTCTCAGTGAGTGGCAAGCAATACAATTTCATTTTTTCCCCTCTTTTGGTACTAATGTTAGTCAAAACAAGATTGAAAACAAGTTTACTACATGAGTAGAGATAATGCTTTATATTAAGATATATCTAATACTGTAAGTGAAATACAATCATAGTCATACAGGCCAATGCTACACCTGGCTGAGTGAGAGCAGCACATGTAATCAGGTCACAATTTAAGTATGCAACAGGATTACATTAAGAAGTGATAAGCTAGCCAGTGGTCAGCAGAATTAAAATAAAGTGGAATCAAGGATGTGGTGATTTTGCTTGGGTCCTGATTACTTCCAACCACAAAGTTGTGCAATCATATGAAATGGGTTTCTAGTTTAATTGAAACAAAAACTTCATCTCTTGTCCAACCTCTCATTCTCTATCCAACATTTTCAATGAAGCAAGATTTCTCAACCATAACAAAATTTCTAACTAAGGAGAAACACTTATATTGCAGTTGGTACTGTGACTGGTTTCTTCCAATGTTAGTTTTTGTTATATAGCAAAAAAGAGGTAATAAAAATACATTGTCCCATATTGAGTTTTAATGTTATATATAAGAGAGAAGTGGGAACTGCTCAGAAAAAAATGGGGAAAAATTTGGGAGGGTATAATTTTTGTAGATTAGCATTCATTAGGCCTTTCTCTACTCTTGACATTTGGCAAAAAAAAAAAAAAAATTGTTTACTTATTTTAGAAGGGTTCTCCTGTTCATGATATAAATACAGTCTCATTGATAACTGTGTATTGCTGATCTTTTCCTCAATTGGTAATAGTACATAATTATCAATGACATGGGTGCTAATCTACAAGAATTGTTAAAAAAAAAAAAAAAAAAAAAAAAAAATCTTCCCTGTTTTTTTTTTTTAAGAGCAAGCCAGTTAATTTAAATGATGCTGGGAAGGGATATATTCTATATGAATATTTCTATGTAAATAATTGGTTCTTAAATCTTTATCTAGTTATGCTACTAGAAACAAGTTTTGCTTGCTTTTTGTTCAAAATGATAATCATCATTGCATGTCTGCTATGCATCAGATATTTTATTGGTGTAAAGAAATACAAGAAACTGATGAACCAAAACATTATGATCATCTGCTTAATGAAGTGTTGCTCCTTCCTGTGTCCACAAAACAGTTCTTATCTGATCAGATATGGACTCTACATGACATCTGAAAGTTTCCGCTGTGTAGTCCTTTAACTGCTGTAAGTTACATAGTGATGGTTCAGTAGAGTGAACTTATTGGTGCAACACATCTGATAAGTACTCAATAGGATTAAGATCTAGAGAATGTGGTGACCAGGGAAACAGTGAAATTGTCATGCTTCTAAAAGAACAATCTCCTACAACTCATGCAGTGTGGCAGAGTACAATGTCATCTTGACATATGTAACTGCTACAGTAAAAGACTTGTCATGAAGAGGTGTACCTGACCTTCAAGAATTAATAGATATGTGGCATATAACAAAGTACAAATTCAGCAGAACATTACCTAAACCCTCACACTACCTCCATTGGCTTGTTTTCCCTTCACAGTATATCCTGGTGCTATCATTTCCCCAGGGTACTGTATCTTTCCATCTTATTTAGGATTAAGTGAGATTCATTGAATCTGGTAACCTTCTTCCATTGATATAAGATCAAGTTCTTTTGCCTGCATGTCTACTGAAGATTCTTTTGATTAGCCTGATTGGCCTATGCAACTCCATATGCAATAAGGAGAAATGTATTGTGTTGTGACAGATTTGTCCCCTCACTTTGATTAAAACTATCTACAGTTTATACAAACATAGCCATTCTGTTGACTTGTACTTGTAAAAAAATGTCTCCAATCAATTCTTGCATCAATAAGTCTTGGCTGCCCAATACCTTGTCAGTGTATGGTACTTTTTTCCAATTCACATGACAACCAATAGACAATCACAACTGAATGAGCACTTGGCAAACTATGTTATATTGAAAGTGCTCTGAGCTAGTATTTTGGCCTTTTATTTATCCCTCATCTCTCAAATCTTTCTTGCTCATCTTTGACATTCATTGCATCAAAAGAAAGCTCTCAAGCATGCTTTATCTGCTTATATACCCATGATTCTGATGTGCAGATCTGTGAGACAATAACTTATTCTTGACACATATCAGTGGCTTCAATGTTTTGATGTACAACTACCAATATAAAGTACATTTTAACCTCTTCTCTGTGTGTACATCCATAAACAAAACATGCAAAAAATAACAAAAAAAAGAAGTTATTTTGTTTATTTATTTATTTATTTTTTTAAATCAGAAGTGCATGTTAAACAAAATCTAAATATTAAAAAAACAAAACAAATGCAAACTGAAAAGAAATAGGTGACTAAAATCTTAAAAGAGTACAATGAAAAAAAATATGAAAAAACTTACCACAAATATTACAATTCCCAGAAAAACAATAGCACCCAGGGGCACAAGAATGTATGCCCAGGTATGCTTTCCTTCCATCTCTGGTGAGGTAGTTGATGTAGTTAGAGTAGTCGGTGCTGTGGATGTGGCATGGAAGGTAGCCAGCATACTGGTTGAAGCACCGGATTCTTTGTAAACATGATAATGTGTGGGTGGGGTGTTGGCATGGACCATTGGAGCCTGATGTTTCCCAAGTCTCACAGACATGTTTATCATGTCCAGTCTAAAATCATTAACAGTGCACACCTGGTGATAAGAAAAGTGCCAAACAGTGAGGCCAGTACCCAAAAGTCTGGCACAATTTTGTATTTTTATGACTAGAAGAGAAAATATGATTTCTGGCTAAGATTCATGTTGGTATTTCTCTACCAGTTCAAATTCCAAGAAGGTAATCCATTTTTATTTCACTGAATGGCAGGACTTCTCTCAGGCATCACATCTGTAAGAGAAAACATACAATAGAAATAACAAAAACAGCTGTATCATAATCTACTAAATAATCACTAAATAAATTATAAAAATTCTTGGTACAACCAGCCAATAAAAAAGTATATAAACAAGTATTCATACCTAAAATTCAGTTAAAGTTGTTTATTGTTAATGAACAATGGTATCTTTTTCAGAAGTCAAATGCTAAAAATGTTCATTAGAAGCTTTTATGAATAAGATCTTATGAAGTGGTCTGATTTTCCTCAATTTCTGGACTGTCAGATTTTTAAAACAAGAAAAAACATGAAGAGAGTAACTTTCAAAATACCACTTTTTACTGTAACATCAAAATTCAATGGGTTCAATCAGCTATTCAAGTAAAGATGTACTAATACAAAATCATAACAAATAATATTAGTACAAAAAATTAAAAAAAGGTCAAAATAGAAGACAATTTTTTTTTAGAAATCAGAATTTTTAAGTTAATCAGACAGAATATTTCAACCAAAATTGAATTGTCTGATTAGGATCTGTTTTAAATAGTTCTGATTTTTTTTTTTTTTAAACAAAAAACAATTTAGTTTTGTTTGCAAAATCCATTTTTAACTAAAGTTTTACAGCTATACATATAAATGTATCGTGGCTACCTATTTTGACAGTATTTAGTATAATTGTATTGTTTTAGGTGCGCCTAGAAGTCTTAATATATAAACATGAATATTGAAATCATATCTGTATAGCTTCAAATGAAATTTCTACATAGTCAAATTGTAACAAAAGTCACTTACTTGGAAAAGTAAATTATTTTTATCCTCATTATCAAAAATATAAAATTCAATGAGACAATATTTTAAAACATCTGCCAACTACAAGAGAGGTTAAATAAAAGATAGAGATCAATTTTGCCAGAATTCAACTTATATGTTTGTATTGTAGATCTCAGAGAATTTTCAATGCAGCTTTTCAATCAAGCTCTGAGAGAAAAGTCAATCTTCTTTCAATTAACCTGAAAAGGAATAATTTTTATCAATTTTAAGACCTACATGAATATATGGCTATTCTATTCACTCCTAGCAAATGTACAGATATGGATGTTGGCAACAACCTGTGATAATTGGTGATGGTTATTACAGTTAGCATTGATAAACACTTCACTTGGTTGGCATCATTCCAATGTAAAAAGGTACTGCAGCTTCTCTACAAGCTGCAAGACAGTAATAATGGAAATGGAAACAAAAGACAGCTTATAATTTCTGAAAACTAATTACAATTATTGACCAGCTGTACAAATGGAACAACTCAGCTGTAACAGAGCAGACTGGGTTCCCTAGCATTGGTTGGTAATCAGCCTAATAGAAGGATAACAGTTGTGTGTGGGGATTGACAATTCTACCTCATAAAAAACCTACTTGCTACAGCAGCAACACTAGCATAGTGAGGCTGTGGCCCTGCACTCCACAGAGTGAGAAGTTGCTCTTTAAAAAAATTGTTAAATGTAACAAAAAAAATTAATGCTGTTAGACATGTACAGATGATTCTTTAATAAAACTCATTTAAAATTAAATTTTCCAGCATCTATGTAAATAAAAATTGGTAGCAGAAATGCCTTCCACATATTAGTAAGGCCTTAGCTAAATGAAGATACCATTATTACTAATGTCTTACCATTATGTGGGAGGTATTTCTACAAGTGGTATGTGAGTAGTATTTCTGCTGCACCCTGTATTTGAAAATAACAATTTGATCTCCATGCAATTTTAGTTTTACTCATATGCAAATAAATCTTTTACTACTTTAGATCTGGTTATATATCAGAATAAACTCACTTTCAAAACTCTGGCCAAAGTTTTTTTTTAAATCTCTTCTTGGTCAGGCTGAGAACTTTTCAGCATTCCATTCAGCTTTTTATTATAACAGTTTCAAACTGGCAAAATTTAATTAAAAAAACAAGACAAGAAATTATTTCATTGTTCATTTCCCGAAGACAATACTTGTCAGGTTTTATAAAATTACTAATCAATTATGTTCACTGGTTAAGAAATGATTGGCTCATTAGGAGATGAACAACAAGTGTCTCTTTGGAATATAATCAAAGTAAGGACACTTCACAAGGGCAGATTCTTTCGAGAGACTTTTAAGAGTAGGTAGAAGAGGATGCAGCTATGGGAGAGAAGCAGAGATTAAGTGGCATAAATAAGTCAGGTGATGTGATGCCTAAATACATTCTAAAAAAGCTAAAATTTGGTAGCAAATTCTTTATAATGTTACTTGGCATTACTATTCTTGTTTTTTTTTTTTTTTTCTGGACACAAAGTATGTAAAACCTGTTAAAAAGTTCTGCATATCTGAGTGGATGTTTTATTTTCTGAACACAATGTGCTATGTTTAGAAAATAAAACATTCCTATGACTTTAGACACATACATAAAAAACCCACATATTTAGTAAAAAAAAGAAAAAAAAAAAAAATCCCCTTGATAATGGCTAAAAGAATAGCTGAAAATGGATATGCAGAATTTTGGACAATATGTACACACTTTGTATCCAGAAAAGAAAACACTTGTACAAACAAAAGAAAAATTAAATAAAAAGCTCTATTGCAGTACCTTGTCAGTCATCTTTAACGAAACGCATGTGCGTGTATATATATATATATATATATATATATATATAAAAATTGTATGCATACATGAGGGTCACTCCTAAAGAAATATCTGCATTCAATGACATTCATAAACACTGGCTAAATGTTTACAGAGACCAAACAGTGGATGTTAGCACAGTTGGTAATGTATTTCAGCAATAGTGGCAGTGATGTGTGTGACAAGCCATGTTTCAGGCAGCACTGTACAGTTGTCAAATCAAAAAATGAAATGTACCTCAAAATTGCATAGCTAATGTTTTCCAGCTGAAAACTTGATCTATCCAACACTGTCATTGTATTCCCTGTATCTTGTAATTACTACGAAAATAAACACTGCTTTTGGAGCATCTGCTTCTTTTGGACAAAAGCTTATGTTAATCAATTTTATGATATTTTGTATTATTTTTGTTGAAATTATTTCCCATTGTTAGTAGACTGTAACTCACTAAAACACATTACATGCTATTTAGAAGAGAAACTGGGCACTGTTAAGTAGTGTATAGTTCTCTGAGAAATGCCATGAAGAGTAATATACCAATGATTTCCAAAGTCCTTGGATATTTGATTTAACTGTCAGATATTTCTTTGATTATATTTGCATTATATTTTTACAATTTTAATGTAACTTCAGAATGATATAGTTTCTCATTTGTTTAAATTTCTTAGATTAATTATTGTATTTTATTACAATGCACATGTCATCTTAATGATCATAAAAATGTAAACAGTGTAAGTCAAAAATATAGAAGTTGCCTCTGACAAGACTTGAACTCTCATCTCATAGGTCTCCTACTGTTAGCTGTATAACTGTAGGTTAGTCATATGCATGTCATGAAGCTTTTGTGGCCTAATCAATATCAGTGATAAAAATTGCTTGCTACTTGGAAACTGATTGCATTCTTCAAAGATAATTGGACTTGACTTGTAAAGTGTCTGGTGTTACTTGGGGCCAAAAATTACTCAAAATAACTCTTTATTATTTGTGTCAGATTCTTTTCTAATGGGTGGTGTGGTCAT
>OZ010589.1:76593171-76690671 GCA_963932145.1 Acanthosepion lycidas | reverse complement strand
ACATCCACCAAAGTGCCTCAGAGACTCTATGAAGTTCTAACTATTCTCCATATATACAATTCATTGTCTGTGAGGGGAGGGGAATAAAATAACATCTAAAAACCCCAATGAAAATTTACAATGAATAAAAATCTATATACAAGAAAATAAACAAAAATTTTGTTAGTAGTAAATCCCCCCCACAGCCCTAACTGTGGTAGAAACATCAGTTAACTGGACGAAATCAATGCGGGACTTAAAAAAATATATAAAACATTTGTACAATCCATGCACTCGCTACAAACACACACTCAATCAAACACAACAACAAATACGAAAGACACACTCAAAATGAAAAGCGCCCCGCACCCACCAGAAAACTGATATCACTAACCACCTAACAATGGGAGTGATGGGGAATTAAACAAAAAAAAAAATATGGCCAGAAATAAAAAGGGGGCCAACGCGCATACACACCCTAGCCAAGTTAACATGAAAAAAAGAAAAAGAAAAGGTAACTAAAACAAAATCGACCTAAACTAACCTATACATGGGAGGGATTGCCAATGTTCACCCCAGTAATCCCAAAATTCTTAAAGCCTAACCGGCATCAAAAAGCCACTCCAAGTCAGCACCTTTCACTCTGCAGAGACGCGCAAGACTCACCCACCTTTCGCCAAATTCCAATGGATGGAGTCGCTTCCTTTCCGTCCTGATCTTGACTTTAAGCTGATGCTTAAAGAACAAGATCAGTTGGAAAGAAGTAAACTTCTCGTCCCCATGGAATTCCTTCTGCCGCGTCGTCCATATCACGACTTGCTTAACCCCCAGTAAGCAAAGGAACACATAGTGCTCAGCCTTAGTCAATGGCGGTACTATATTGCAACAGACGGAACTTTCCGCGCAAAATCCGAACCATGATATCTTCAACAAACTTGCACAACGGGGCTACAACACTACAATGAAAGAAGGAGTGACCTAGGGTCTCCACCTCCCCACTGCAGCGAACGCTGTTTGGCGACTTTGCCAAACCCGCTGCACAGTCTTTTGGCGACCCAGAGGGACCCTCGAATCACCAGCCAGGTGAGTGATGCCTCAGGGTTAGTGAGACATTTCAACCCGGGCGCCCAAGGCCATATGCAGCAAGCCTCCCGCTTCGTCAGACTGAGCTCGCCTATCAGATCATCTTGAACGTTCCCCCTAACTAACACCTGATATAATGCCTTACGAGACAACGGCTGGACGTCGGAGAGACCATCTTTCGCCCGTAAGAGTTGTAAGAGATAGAAAGAGCACTCGCCTCGAGGATTACGGCCGGCCTCCTCATCACATGAGCGCACATTTCTCAAAGATGGAAAATGTTTATGGATGTCTTCCTTCCAGAAATCGCCCTTCTCATCCAGTTGCATACACATCTGGTCTAGATAAGTAATGCGAAGCGTATGTCGACAAGTCTCAACGCAAGGCACCCTCAGACCGCCATCAGAGGGATGGAGGTAACAGATCTCGCGACTAACCATGGCGGCCCTGCCTCCCCACAAGAAGGAGAACAAGAGCCTCACAAAAGCCAATAAAGTGTTAGACAGGAGTGGAAGCATGGAGAGTCGGTAAAGGAGAATCGGGTAGATGTGCGAGGCACATACTTCCGCCCTCCCCTTCAAGGAAAGATTCCTCGGAGTCCACAGACGTACTGCGAGCTCGGCCTTCTCTTGCACCCCTGACCAATTCATTTCCAACAGGAGGTCAGGACCGAACCAGATGCCGAGTATTTTGACCAGCCCATCCGTCCAGAGGAAAGGTCCGGGAAGAGAAACTCCCCTCCACGAACCCAACCGCAAGCCAACAGACTTATCGCGGTTGATCTTGGCCCCTGTCACCATCTCATAACCTTTGATTTCTTTGCTGACTTCGTTAATTTCGCCCCTACTCGACATCAGAACCGAAACGTCATCAGCATAGGCGGAGTACCTGGCCGAGGTGGTAGCACCAGGTAAGGAAATTCCGTGAAGGACTGGATTCGTCTTCAACTTATGCAGGAAAGGTTCCAACGCAAGAACGTAAAGCAATGGAGTCAGCAGAAAACCTTGACGAATGGAGCGAGACAAAATGAAAGGTTTCGATCTTACCCCATTCACTTCTACCAGCGCACCGGGGGACGCATACAGCAGTCTGATCCAAGTGCGAAAGTCCGGCCCGAAACCGGCGGCCGAAAGGACAGCCTCCAGAAACCAATGGTCAACCCTATCGAAAGCCTTGGACTGATCTAAATTGATCAGCGCAGCATCACTGTTGACTTTCTCGATGATCAAGCGTACCAAATGAAGGTTGTCCTGAATAGTCCTGCCCTTCACAGCACAAGTCTGCTCGGGACCAATCAGATTAGAGAGGACAACCTGCAAATGGTCTGCTAAGACCTTGGCTTAAATCTTGAACTCTGTATTTAACATCGTCAAAGGCCAATAATTATCTACCCATTCCCACCGTCTTTCTTCTTGCGAAGCAACTTGATCACACCCCTGGTGAAGCGTTGAGGAACCCCTGCCTCATCCAGTTGTTGAAAATCAGTGCCAGCAAAGGGACAAAGACAGGCGACTGCCTCAAGTACATTTCATAGGGAAGACCATCTAATCCTGGAGTCTTGTCCAGGCCAACCTGCTTCAGCACATCCCAGATCTCAGACTGTTATGGGACCCTTGCACCCAGCCACTTCAGCCGCCTTAAGGCGGGGAAAGTCGGCTAAATAGGCATTGAACTGAGTAGTGCTCAGACCGGGCTCCCTGGTAAAAAGCTCCTAAAAGTAGTCACGAAAAGCCTCGCAAATGCCCGCTTCTGTAGTCACAGTCCGCTTGTCCGGCAATGTGATGCTCGCGATATGTCGACTAGATGCCCTACGAGCTTCCTCTGAATGCAATGAAGCGGCCATATTCGTAGCCTCACAAGACATTCTTTTTATCCTAGCCCTGACTACTAGAGCTTGATCCTTCTTGATAAGCAAGGAGGCCAGCTCCGCCTTAGCTAAGGCTATGTCCCCACTATCACAGGATTTTATCGCCAGATCTACTTCGGCCTCAAGAGACTTTTGCGCTGCTAGCCCTGCTAGATTGAGTCGTCAACTAAAATCAACAGCAAAAGACCTAAGTTTTGATTTCAAAGAGCCCCACCACTTATTTCCAACCACAGCCCCCGACAATTCTCGCTGTAACATTAGTAAAAGCTGGTCCCGGAAATCTTGCTCACTAAATAATGATGAGTTCAATTTCCAGTAACCAGCCATCTTAACCCTAGGCTTATCTAAGTTTACCCGAACCCGGACAAGCTTACGATCCGAGTAAACTATAAAATGGAAACTTGGACATTCTAAGAGCCCTACTTCGACTCTCTTAACTAGAACTTGGTTGATGTAGCTTGTGCTAACCACCGTATCCGAGCTGCCGGCCCTAGTCCAAGTCCATGCTACCTCCCAGGGATGCTCATTTCGGTACTTATCGACGAGATCAAACCCATCGATAAAGTCCCGAAACGATTTCACATCCGGATTGTTAGTACCCGGTTTTTGCCCTATACGATCTATATCGGGATCAAGGACGGCATTCCAATCACCCGCTAGAACTACCGAACGAGAAGTCGCCAAAAACGGATCAATCTGCCGAAACAAACCAGACCGCTGTGTGTGGTCATTGGGCACATAAACCCCAATGAGACGAAGAGCCTTATCCTTTATGGTAACATTCAGCACGCAAAGCCTGCCCGCCGGATCCGCAAAGACAAGAGCACACACCGTATCCAGAGACTTGCTCACCAACCAGGAAACACCCCTCGAGCGTCCATGAAAACATGCTGAATAGAGGACGAACCCCTTAGACAGAATTAGGGTTGGGACACTGATTTGAACATGGTCGGGGTAAGGATACCGACAGCCTCTCCCATAGACCCATGGCCCATCTCAGTCTTGATGGTACTGTCTTGGGAGAGACCGCCTATATCCCAGGGAAATGTCAGTTTCAATGCTCTGTAAAGGGAGGGGTGGACTAAAACTGGGACCCTCCCTGCACAAAATTTTTTCAAATGATTCAGTTTATCACTTTCGGCGATGGCAATTGGAGGAGACATTTTATATGAACTAATCGCCTCCTCCAACATGGCCCATGCTTGACAAGCTCCAGTTCCTGTTCTTATTACCGTGAGAACTCTCTGGGCATTGGGAAAATTATGTGGGTCTTCCACGTCTTTGTCTGAGTACTGCCTTATCAAGAGAAAGTACTTCAAATCTTGGATTCGGTTCCCGTAGTCTCTGGCCCTTTCAGCCTGGGCCGGGGAAATTCTGCAGGTATCCTCCCCTGTATAATAACTGTGTTTTGCCGTTTTCTTTTCTTTTGTGTCTTGTGTAGGACTTCTCTGCCTTTTTGGTGCGGGAGGGGGCTGTGATTATGAAGAGGGGTATATGAGGATTTTTGTTTATACGGGCTGGGATCTCTGAGGGGAACAGCTTTAACGAGTGGAAAGTTTCTGTGGGTAAGGATGTTTTGGAGTCGCAGGTGGGGACAAGATGGCGATGAGGGAGTGCCTTTTTTAGTCTGCGATAGCCTCTGCTTGTCTAGTTTATCTTTTAGCTGCTTTATCTTTTCTGATTTTGCAAATCCCGGGTCATATTTTTGTCGTTTCTCTCTCAATGTCTCGTCAGAGACCAGGGCATCGCCCTTAATGTTGACAGTGGGAGTGGGGCTGTACGTGTCTTTTGCTCTTGGGGCTTCATTGGACTGAGGCCCCGCTGTCTGGTGCTTCCCTCTGGCCTTACCAGCAACCAGCCATTCCCCCTCCCCCACAACTGCACTAGCAGCAGGCGAAGGCTCTTTGGGGAATGTGGCCTTTGTGCCAACCAGAGGTTTATCCAACCCAGCCCCAGAAGCTGGCATGCCCATTACAGGCGAGGCGGAAGGCAACGACGCGGTCAAAGGGGGATCTTGGTCGACTGGCGCCTGACTTCCAGAGGCCTTCTTCTCTGGGCAGGAAGAGGAGAGGTGTCCAGTCTCTCCACACTTCCAACACACTGGTTTGCAGCCAGTAACAATGACCAGCAGCTTCAAGCACCCTACTACCAGACAGTTGGGGATGGAGCGGAAGGCCTGTTCGTTCAACATTATATCGAAACTCCACCCACCTTTCAGGCTATCACAAGAAGCACCCAGAATCTCGCCATACTGTGACGGGAACGCAGGAGGAGGGACCTCGTATATTGCCACCTGGTCCTTCTTCGCCCTTCACACTCCGTGCGCAATATGAAATCTTTTGTAATCAAGTCACGACTTTAAGCAGCGACACAGTCTTCCGGTGTGGGTAGCAATACGTCCCACATGAAGAATTTGGCTCCCTTAACAATTCTAAGAGGGCTTAAACCCCAGGGACTCCAGCTAAGTGAATAGTAATTCAACCTTGAGAAAGAGAGCTATTTATGGTCCCATAGAGCATCTCATTGTGCTAAAGTGGAATAGTCCATTGCTTGGGCTGTGATTGGCTGCTGGTACCTGAGTGGAGGTATTTCTATATAAATACCAGCTTGATTCATCAGTTAGTTTGCAGGGTTTGTATTGAGTTACAACCTGCTTTATTTTTGTCTGCCAGCTGGACACTAGCTAGGACCCTTACGCCGGTAAGTGCTGTTTATTGTATTGTTATTCTACATAAATATATAAATAAAATGTGTATGTATGTGTGTGCATATGTATGTATGTGTTTTGGCTTTTACAAATATTTGAATGTAATACAGAGTTCAACCCCTGGGTCGGGTCTGGAAACAGAACTAGCAATAACTGAGCAGTATTAAAAATAACATGACAAGATGTCCCTCAACATAGATAGCAGAACAAAAATAATTTACCCCCAGAAGTTAAATAAAGGATTCAGTTTAAAGTTTCCTGACAGTTACCCAGATTGACAGACACCTAAAGAAGGATGGAGGGTACAACAGCGAAAATAAAAAAAAATAACAAAGATGAGGACATTAGTCTGAATGTAAATAATATAAATAATGATAACTCAACATGCAAGAAATTCAGGCAGAAAATACAAAAAGTTTGTGTTTTGTATAAACAAGAATCCTACTATATAGAATTCACTTCTAGATTCTACAAAAAAAGACTAAATCTACAGGTGACCAGATAAATATTAGATTAAAATGTGTTTCAAGCTGAAAGGCTATATTTATTTTACTTTTTAAAAATGCCTAATTCTCCAAGCCCACTATTTTTTTCTTTTGAAAAACTAGTTTCATTTAGAAAAGAAATTGGGTTGTCAGATGTTTTTATTAAATAAAATAAGACTTTTAAAAAATAAAAAGTATTTATATGCAACACAATTGATAAACCAGTTTTTCAATATAGTATGGCGATAAACCAGTTTTTCAATATAGTATGGCCATAAGCCAGTCTATAAAGTGAAGAATGCAATGTACCTGAACAGGCTCACTTCCAGATCCTTTCACATGAACGCAGATGTCCTCCAAGGCTCTATACTGGGTCCTACGCTGTTTCTGATCTTCAATGATCCTTCCTGATGTCATCAGTTCCCAAGTAGGCATTTATGCAGATAACACTACCATTTACTCCAGTCTCAATAGCAAATTCATCAGAGCTGACAACGTTAACCTGGCTGCTGCTCTTGAAAAGGACCTTCAATCAGTGGTTAATTGGAGCAGAGAATTGCTTGTAAATTTTAATGCCTCCAAAACTAAACTGTTCTCATTTAATCCCCATAGAGAAACTTCCCTGTCAGCCATGGCTGACACGCTCAGCTCCAGGAAATCATCTCACTGCACTTTATTGGCCTCACATTTTTCAACTGACTTGAAGTGGAACTACTACATTGAGTCAATAGCTGCATCTACTGCAAGGAAAGTTGGTTCATTGTGTCATGCCAGAAGGTTTTTCTCAGAGTCCATCTTGCATATATACTATTCGTCTATGCATTGAATACTGTTGCTATATCTGGTCTGGTGCCCCTGCTGTTCATCTCGAGGTTCTTGGCAAACAATGTAATCGATCCCGACTTGGCATCTCAACTTCAGCCACTTTCTCACAGACATGATGTAGCTTCCCTCTGTCTTTTCTACAAATATTTTCATGGCAACTGCTCTAATGAGCTTTTTCCCTGGTGCCCTGACCACATGAATTTAAGCATACTTCTAGATTGGCATTTACTGTTTAAATAGCTAAATGCAACCACCGCCACTACTACTACTCCAACAGTTTCTTTTCTTGCACTTCCCTACAGTGGAACTCCTTTCTGCTTACTTGCTTCCCTGATAACTACAATCTTCAAAAATTTAAATGCAACATCAACCTCTATCTTCTGTTGACTTTAACCTTGTTCATCTTTTATCTTTTCCTCAATCCCCACTTTACCTCGTCTTTTCTTACTTTCACGCTCTCTAACCCCCTACGTACTAGTGGCACTCCCACCTTGCTTGGGGTGAAATGAAAAAAAAAAAAAAAAAAAAAAAAAAAAAAAAAAAAGATGAGACTGACAAAAGAATCTAACAATTTGTGTCTATGCTCAACATTAAAAAAAAAAAAATGGGTAAGAACATTCCAAAACTTAAGACATGAATATTTTATTTTTGTTTATCTACTTCAGTACATGTAGCTAAATGTTTTCCAGACTACTGTATTGTGCTACTGTTTGCAAGTACCTTTAACCTTTAGATATAGAACCATTTGTAAAGGACAGGAGTCTAACATTGCAGGACGAATTATACAGTACAGGAAGGCCAGCTCATCAGTTGAAATGTAATAAAAATAAAGATGAGGACAGTAGTCCTAATAAATTAGAATAATGAATTCATGTAAATTTTTAACAAATCAAGAAATAATGGGAAAACACACCAGCCAAAAAACATTAATAACTTTAAGATTTAATGATTCCATCTTGTACTCAGCAACAATATTACTTAATATAAAATGCAACCACAATATAAATGCAGTTTAATATTATTACACTTGAAAATATCCATAATTTTTTTTATGTTTTAAATAAAAATAAGAAAATACCTTACTTTATAATATATAAACATTTTTTTTCAAAAGTGCACCTAGTTAAAATAAAAAAAAGAAACTGTCCTTATATTTTCATGATTTCTCGTTTAAGATTCTAAGATAATAAAGAGAAGGATAGATTTTCGATTAAAAACATTAAAAATAAATTTTTAAGAATCGTACCATAGATTAATAATGCATTCACTGATTAGTCAAATGAAGACGACAAATCTAAGTTAATTGGTAACTAAGTGAATAGACGTGAATATAAACAGTTACATAATGATATTATTATAGATCATTGTAACCATTTCACATTCCCTGAGCAAAATTTCAGTTGGTATATGATAACCAGAAAACAATACAAATTATTTTCCTCTCTTCTGCCATAAAATAATTGATTTCAAATAACAAAACTGGACAGAATTGGATAAAACAGACTTCACAAATGCAACTCCTACAAACATTAATATTTTCTAATTTTAGAAAAGTCAGTTTAAAAATATTATACAAATAATTATTCATTACTTCATATTCACTAACAATATTTTGCGTTGCATATACCAAGCCATATTTTCTGATTATCATTTTAAATTAACTTCTTAAATAACTTCATCAGATGAACAGCCAGTATAAAACAGTAGCAGTATGATAAATACATGCTTGTGACTGCAATTAGAGGCACACTCTCATGGGTGCAAATATATCTATCTCGGTCTGTTTATATCTACCTATACTTATGTTAAAATACAAGAGAAAGTGACAGTTTAAAACATTGCATGTACATTTCCCTGGAATTTTTGCCAAATCTATTCATTCATAATCAGAGATCAAACAGTAAGCCTAGTTCCTGTGGATCCATTCCAAAGGCAGTACCATCAAATTGTATTGAAAGGGTTAAGGTCAAGTCTATTCTATGAAGCCAATAGAAGTATGCTGATAAAACTAGGCAATTTTTGGACTTGTCCATCTACAAATGTTCTATGGGCTCCCACAAAGTCCATATGCTACATTTTATTCTGGATATATAAATTTTATTGATACATAGTTCAATTATGCATAAGAAATTTCTAACTTTGGATAGGAATATGAGGTTACTATAAATTGAATAGTCAATAGAACAAATACAGTGATTATCTTATTTCATTAAACTAAGACTAATTATAAAGAAATAGGAAAGGATAAGGTTAAAAAAATAATTGTGAAAGGCAGTAAAATGAATTAGCATCTAGAATTGTCTGGGTTTGAACTCATTTAACTGTTATGCTGTGGCGATGTAAACAAAAGCCTCTATGCAGCATTTTATCACCTGTTCATGGTTGTGGCCCTTTGCAGCATAAGAACTAAAATGGTTTGAACTTGTAGGATTGAGTCAAACAAGGAGCATCCAACCATTTACTGCAAGAAAAAAAATGACGAGATAGACTAGCTGATCTGTGCTGGGTCAGATCTTGGCCAAATTTTAGTAAAAGAAGTTTGTTTTTTAATATTACTTTCCATTTTGCCTTGATTGTCTATGTCTGTCTGAATTCACCAGTGTGGGACAAAGGGATAAAGTCATCAAAACCCTTCTAATCCTATTTCTATGCACATATGCAAACTAACTTGTAACTTGACATCTGAAATTAATAATTATATAATGAGTAGTCCTCTCTATAAAATTACAAGTACTCATGTAGAAAATGGATAAAGAAAATAAACCAAGTGGGAAGGCCAAGTCTTCAATACCTCATGAAGAAAGCCATTCATAAAATGGAAGGTAAACAAAGTTTAACAATGAAGATGGAGTACTGCTTATCTTGGCTATTTGATAAATAGACAGCTCAACATCCAGGAACTTTTGAATCAACTTCAACCAACTTTGGTGAAGATATTGAGCCTTTGAGTAGCATGTACAGACAAGGCCAAGAAATGATTTTGACTATGAACAAGGTCTGCTCTGATCAAAAATCATGATGTCAGTGAGGAGATCTCTGGTTGAATTCATCACCTTGATATATATTATACATTAGATATACATAGAAGAAAAAATACTAGTATACATTAGATGCAGAAAACAAATTTACATGGCTACTTTTTGTGGGGAGAAGCAATTTTTAATTTTATTTCTGAGACTGAAGAAAAAATGGTAATATTTTACAATGTAGTATGAAATACAAGGAAATCTATATTTTTTAGAATTACTTTCTCAACTTTACAACACCGAAATTGAACAATAACACTGTTCAATATTATGAAGTTTATCTACTATCTATATTTCTCATGTTGTCTGTCTGTGTGTGTGTTGTGGGCGTTGTTACCTCGCCCAGGCTGCATTTTTCACCCGATTTCGATGCGGTTTTCACCACAAGTTTGCAAATGGTTGCCGTAAGGACATGACGGACCCCGATTTTTCAGTTCAAACTCAGGTTCTGGAAAAGATCGATGAACAAAAAAAATCAATAATCGAAAAAATCTGCTTACAGAAGGAATCATCACATTTCAACCAAATTTGACATCCTCTTAGTCTACCATTAGAAGTGTTGTCCAGAAGTTTCATGACCACGGACCCCTAAACAGCGCGGAAAATCGATAAAACCCAAAAACTGATACGCCCAGATTGCGCCTGAACCGCATGTTGGTTTTTAGCGAAAAGTGACCGGATTTATGAGGAGACCATTTGGAGTCAGCATGTGAAGTTTCAACTCTGAACGCCCCACAAACAGAATGCAAATCGACAATCGGTCAACCCTTAAAAATGTTTTTTTCTGATTAGGTATTTCCTAAATGCAGATTAATTTAAGGTCACACTATGCACGGGAAGAAACAGGTCAGTGTGTGCAGTGGAGTGCAAGAAAACTTTTGACCTCAAATTCTGGAATGGATGCAGGGTCATTGAAATTCGGCTTTTTTATCCCTGCTACCAGGTCTGACTTTGAGCCACAAATGACATTCGACTGTCAACACTTTTGCTTTAATCGTCGTATCTTACCAAAATAAGCACTTCCTTTATTCACGTCTTTACTGAAAAAAAACCCGCATACGTGCTAAGTGAAAATGGTTCCGCGCTCAGCAGTCCATTTTCTATTTCTTTAAACCTTTCCCCCCTAGCCCAGGCTGCATCCCAGACCTGACGATGAGTCTTTGCGCTAAAACAGCAGGGCATCCTCCCAATCCATTTCAAAGCTAATGCCGGCAAATGTCTAGTGGCTTTTCGTTGTCGCACAAACCAAAAGAGCAAATGCTTCATGCAGCTCCTTGCATTCTCATCGCCGGCATCACGTGCGTTAGAGCCAAGCTGCATATGCAGCAGGCAGATTGACCCCATTTACGGCCAAGCCTTGCAGTTGCCAAATCATGCGCCCGTGCATGAATGCGCGCCAGCATCTTCCATTTTGCGTGAGCACATTCATTGTTCTAAGTCATGGCCTTTGTCCAGGCTACACCAATCAATGACAAGTTACCTTTAAATACCTTCAGCGCGGCTGCATCTGCACTCATGTCTTGATTTGATCGCCATTAATGCATCTGTCCTTGGATTAATTGACAGCTTTCTGCTACCGCAAATTATCTATTTGCTTAAAAGTTTGCATTACCCATTTTATCTCCACGTGCTGCATTTACTGCGCAGCCCAGGCCATCTTAGCATTCCATACCTATTTCTACCTATTTGTAGTTCAGTTTTGCTATTAGACGGTTAACTGCTGTCGCAAGTTACTTCTCTTTTGCCTTTACTACATGGCCCAGTACACCTCAGTGTTTCACTACATTTTAACCTTCAACGTTTTGGCTGCGTAACCTCTTCCTACAGTGACGTTTTTGTGCTGCCAGAAAGCATGGTCCATAGCTAGGCGAAGCTTTTTCCATACTGCTCCACTGCATTTTTAGTTTTCGTATACAACATGGTTGCACCGCTTCAGCTTCTGCATCAACTTCTATTTGCATTCTTACACAGCATTTCTACAACCCTTCAAATGGCTCCTACACGATGAACATCTGTATGTTTGCAACTGAAAACCCCTAATACCGTTAACGTTACACATGCAGAACAGGCGACTGTGGTGGAGCACATAATAACTCCGGTTACAGATGATCATATAGCGTCTACTTTGCACTCTTCTGCGTGCTGTGGCGATGACCAACCTGGCAGCTCTGCAAAGGCTGCAAAAACACCCAGGCAAGGCAACCTTAGAGGGCGTTCTAAAAAAGCCTCACTGGCTAAGGGGAAACGGGAGCTCTTCTGAATGCCGTGGTGATGACAGACCCGGCAGCTTTGCTAAGCGTGCCAAAATACCATGGTGATGCAACCTTAGCAGGCGTTCTAAAAGAGCCTCTGCGGCAAACAGAAAGCAGGAGGATGAAACCGATATAGAGGCCTCTTTGAGGCTTTCCAGTTAATCTCAAAGGAGGCAGTATGTTTTGTCACATGAAACGCTTGGTAAGTGTAACTACCGTTTGTACTGCAAATCCGTTTACACATATTCGTTGAAAAGTAAGTGGAAACTACCTAGACAGAGCCTGCATCGAAAAGCTACTTGCAATGCAGCCAACGACTCTGCAACTTCCATTCGACAGTCCCAGGAAACCACAGCTGAGTAAACCGCACGTAACGCAGTGAAGGCTGCAGCAATGTCCATTCGACAGTCTCAGAAATCCCTGGCTAAGAAAACCGCACATCATGGAGCTGATGCCGCTGCAACTTCTGCTGCAAGGGTGTCGGAATGTTCCGAGCACAAGGCGGCAACGTGATGCAACTTCAACTTCCGCTGCTAGAGCTGTAGAAGGACCTACTGAAAGGCTTGAAAGGTTGCAGACTGTTAACCAGCGCCGCCATGCACAGCGAGGGTTCTGTAGCCCAAAGCAGTTTTGGTTTAAGCTGGCGTTCAACTATGAGCCAGTTTTGAGGCTTTCCGGTCACAAAGACCTCCAAATAGGATCCATGTCAGTTGTCTGTGGACATTACAATGCCAAAAAATGGCCTGAAGTGTCTGCAGGTTTGTGTTGTTCAGACGGTAAGGTAAGGTTGCCACCTTTTCAAGAGCTACCTGCTCCGTTGAAAGCTCTGTTGGAGGGTTCCAGTCCATACTCCAAACATTTCCTCACAAAAATCAGACAGTACAATTGTGCCTTCCAGATGACCTCTTTTGGTGGTAATGCCTTCCGCAAAGTCGGTTGAAATCCCACCTTCAAGGTTCAAGGTCAGGCTTACCACCAGATTGGGTCTCTTGTCGGAAACTGCCACTGATTCAGCCTTTCTACAAATATACTTCATAGCTGACTACAATCAACAGGCAGATGCCCGCATGGGCATTATTTCCAAGAACGATACAGGCTAGGACAATCATACTTGCAGGGATGTCATGAGTCTCCAACAAACAGCTGAGACAAACAGCTATGTCCGCACTTAAGTATGCTCTCGAAAATAACACTTCTGATTTCATTATTGTAACTGATGCTGACAAACAGTCTCAGGGAGAGCGCAAATGTCGTTACAATGCTCCCGCAAGTAACAAAGTTTCCATCATTGTCAGCGGTGATCAGCATAACAGACGTGACATTTTTATCAAATCGCGTGGCAGTGGGCTCCGAAGAATCAGTGAAACGCAGAGGTTCTACGATGCACTACAATACCCACTTCTCTTCCCTTATGGAGAAGATGAGTACCACTTTGGCATTTGCAAAATGGGTCCACCTTAAAAACTGTGCCTTGCAGGGATTTCTACGCCTACCTATTGATGGTACATGAGGGTACATTCAATCATCTTCATCGAAGCCAGCAACTTTTCCATCAATTCATAGTAGGCATGCCTGCTAAGATGGAATCCGAAAGACTGTTTCATCAGATTGAATCAGACCAAGTTGCACTCCTGATGCTTTACGAAAATGACGCTTATCCACGCAATATAGGCAAGATGTGCATACTACCTGCAATGTTCACAGGCAGCCCATGATACATGCACGCAAGATGCCATGACATACGTTCATAAGTACGGCCGACCAGACCTATTCATATCTTTCACATTTAACCCAAAATAGTACGCAATTGCCAGGGCAATTGGCCTACGACCATCCAGACCTCATTGGGCGTGTTTACCATCTGAAGTTGGGAAAGCTAATGGATATGATTACACAGGGCCAGGTTTTGGAGGCTGTTTGCTGTCGCATGCACACTATTGAGTGGCAGAAACGCGGCCTGCCTCACGCACATATACTAATTTGGCTGTGCGACAAGATCGAGGCCACAGAAATCGATCATCTTATTTCTGCTGAAATTCCTGATCCGTCGGCTGACCCTGAATTGTATGAAATAGTGACACCCAACATGATTCATGGTCCCTGCGGGTCGCTTTACAATTACACTGTCACAACAGCGACGGCAAATGCACCCGTCAGTACCCATGAGATTTCATGAGTGAAACCATTACAGGGAGCGATGGTTATCCACTGTACCGGCGAAGGAGTCCCGCTGAGGGAGGATTTACAGCCGTGGTAAAAGGCCACCAAGTGGATAACAGATGGGTAGTGCCATATTTTCTCCTGCTAACAAAAGCATTCAATGCGCAGATCAATGTCAAATATTGCCATTCAGTTCGCTCCATCAAGTATGTATGCAAGTACATCAACAAAGGGACTGATGCTGCAATGTTTGGTATTAGGCAGGAAGGTTCCGTAGATGAAATCCAGGACTTCCTTGCAGGGCGCGTCATTAGCAGCACAGAGGACCCTTGGCACATATTCAGCTTCCCAGCAATCGTCCAGCTTGCTGTACACCTAGAAAACGATGAACTTCGTTATTTTTCTGCGGATACAGCAATGGATGTGGCTGCACGTACCAAACACACAACGCTTACAGCGTTCTTCAAACTTCGTCGACAGGACGAGTTTGCTAGGGCTCTACTGTACCCAGACGTGCCTTCATACTACGTGTGGACAAAAAAGAACACCTGTGCTCGGCGGAAGTGTGGGGCCAACGTCGAGGGCTATCCAGGCGTCAAAAAAAGACGCCACACTTGGAAGGGTATTCATGGTTCCCCCATCGTGACAGGAATCTTTTTACTTGCGACTCCTTTTGCACAAAGTTACTGGTCCAACGAGCTACAATAACTTAGGGATGGTTAATGGAGTTTTTTGCGACACTTTTTGTGAGGCCTGCCTTCGTCTCGGCCTTTTGGAAGACGACAGTCAGTGGGATGCCACATTAGCTAAGGGAGCTCTTTTAAAAATGCCCTCTGCTTGGCGCCACCTCTTCACTGCAATCTTACAAATGTGCGAACCCAGTGATCCCAAAACACTTTGGGACAAATACAAGGACTTTTTGTCCGAAGACATACTCAGAGAAGCGCAACTGCTGTGTCCAACAATGGCTCTTACAATGAAATTTACAACAGGGCGCTTATAATCATTGAGAACCCGTTTGTTGAAATGGAGGGAGGGAATCTCTCACCACTATTGGGCTTCCAATGCCAGATCATGTGGCTTCCTCCAGTCTCTCACCTGAGATTGTGCGGGAGACATCCTACTCTGTTGATGAGCTCAACACCTATGTCACAACAAATGAGCCAAAACTTCTCATAGACCAAAAGGCCGCTTACGATGCGGTTCTTGCATCCACCAGGCAGGATACAGGATCAATTTTCTTTCTGGACGCGCCTGGGGGAACGGGCAAAACATTCGTAACAAAACTGCTTCTTGCAGAATCCGGTGACTTTCGCCAGACTCTCCCCATTGTAACTAAGGGGACAAGGGTCAACGCTATTCGAGCATGCTTGAAATTGTCACAACTTTGGCCCAATGTTAGACCATTGCACCTTACCACCAACATGCGTGCACACCTAACTGGCGATGTTGGGTCCGCCAAATTCTCGAATTCATTATCAGCCCTTGGCGAAGTCATTATTCCAGCAGACACTAATGGATTTGTAAATGTCCAAGACAGTGGTCAAAATGCCAGCAACACTCAGGTTTTTCCTGATCATCAAACCAACTACAACAATATTGAGTGGCTTGCTGGTCGGGCAATTCTTGTCCCCAAAAACACCACTGTGACAACCCTTAATAGACAGCTTCTGGAAACTGTGCCAGGAGTGTTGAACGTTTACAAATCTATTGACAGTCCTCCAGACCCTGCTGAAATGGCAAACTTTCCAGTGGAGTTCTTAAACAGCCTCCACCCCGCTGGTCTCTCTCCTCACATTCTGGAACTTAAATTGGTGATCCCAGTTATGTTGCTTAGAAACCCGAGTCCACCGAAACTCTGTAATGAAACCAGGATTCATGCCCTACACCCAAACATTATTGAGGCCAAAATTATAACTGGCTGTGGTAAACGGGAGCAAGTGCTTACCCCAAGGATGCATTTGTATCCATCAGATGCCGACATACCCTTCACTTTCAGAAGATCCCAATTCCCAGTCGCACCCTGTTTTGCTATGACAATTAATAAGGCCCAAGGACAAACGCTGTCTGTCACTGGTGTACATTAGAGGAGCAGTGCTTCTCATATGGCCAACTTTATGTAGCCTGCACTCAAGTTGGCAGGCGCAATGATGTGTTCCTTTATTCACCCTCACAAAATGCTAAAAATATGGTCTACACTGAAGTCCTCAACCAGTGATACGCAAACTTCATACCATTTTTCCTTTCTATGCAAGAAAATTGAGGTCCCTGCCAAATCAAACATAATGAATGCTGGATTTGTGGTACTCCGGTATTTGGACGGATTACATTCTAAAATTTAGGCCGTTCTTTACAATTCAACCAGAAATTCCTACACGGCCCAGTTAGAGATGCTTTGCATAGAATGGCGGGTGACCTCGTTGTAACTCTAAAAATCGACACAAACCTCCGTGTTAACCATGCCCTCAGCAGTCCATTTCCCACTTCTTTATACTTTGTTCTTTCTCCCAGGTCGCATCCCAGATCTGATTTTTCAATTTGCGTCATTGTGTCATGCCGGAGCCTGATTTTTTATTTGGGACTCAAACTTTGTAAAAAAAAAATGATTAACTCACAGGTGATCTGGATTTTGGGGGTTTTAAGTTGAATGTCTTGCCTGCACTATGTGGCCCAGTACATCTAAGCTTGTCACCTCATTTTGGACTCTTTTTATTTGAACTTAAAATTGGACCAATGTATGGTTTCCAAAGTATCGGGTTAACAAAACAAGGGCAACAACAACCCCGCCCAAGTAGTATGACCAGTCTCAATATTTCAGGAAACTGGTTTGGGTGTGAAAAAGTATTTATTGTTAACATTGTTTTTTTCAATCGGTTTTTCCAGTTATGTGTCCTTTTTTAAAGCTGATCGTTTTGTGTTCTTTTTTTAGTAATAAATTTAATGTTTCGTATAGAGCTTAGAAAAAATTTGCAGTGTGGATAGGCAAGAACTAAGGCATGTAGCAACATCAGCATGGCAAATGGCACTCCTTTAAAGGCAAGGAAGGGCAAAAATATTTTAAGTCAAGTGGTAGCGATTGCTGCATGAGTCGTACAGTTTTTGAATCAAGCACGGGAAATGCTGGGCCATGCTGCTTGTGTTCTATAAATTAAAAAAAAGATGTATACTATAGTTTTATATACAGGGTGCGATGGATAAACTGTCGTCTAAATTATGTAAAAATGAAAATAACAGTAACATCTCATTTTAACAGATATATTTACCAAAATTACACAAAAATATCTTGAAATACTAAAGAGTAAATTTATTCAATAAAATTGCCATTGGCTTCAACCATTGCCTCCAGACAACTTTATAATCTCCTGCAACTCTTCTGGAGGATCTCCTTGTTTAAGTTGATGAATACCTCCATAATCCTTGCCTTCAGTTCATCTTTGGTGTTACAAGGAGTTTTGTTGGTCTCTTTCTCAACTACACCCCCACACATAATGATCAAGAGAGTTGCAGCCTGGGGATTTAGGTGGCCAGATGTAAGAAGTGATGTGGTCACAGAAATTGTCTGACAGCCATAATTGGGTTCTTCTGCTTGTGTGGCATAATGCAGTCCCATTGCCAGACATAAGGTCTTCCAGCAGCCACCCTCTTGACTCAAGGGCAGCACTACCTCTTCAAGGTACTTGATGCAGGCCTCTGTATTAAGTCTGATGAAAGATGAATGGAGGCATAACATCACCATCACTAGTGATCACTCCAAATACCTTCATAATCACCATTAGGCTCATCCAAGTCTCTGCACTGTCCTCAGATTGACACCCAAACATTGTAAAATCTTTGTATTGGAGCATCCAATGCAAATGCGAAGCAGTACAGTATACGGTTTACAAATTTCTGGCAGGATGAATTGTGTCAGGGTGTTTTTTTTTTCTCACAGATGGTGCCCAACTGAACCTACTCTACTGTGCAATTGACAAAATCCAAAACAAACAATGCGCAAATTTAAAAATATAAAATGGCAACAATTTACCCTGTATAATATATATTAAAAAAACAGATAATTTAACAGGATGATAAAAGTAAAACATATTAATCCTCAATCAGATTTGAGTAAATTTAAATTAACATGTGACAAACCTTTATATTCTTTAATACAAAAATAGGTTTAAGAAATGAATAAGTACAAGAAACCACATGGTCAGAATGTCATTCCATGTCAACACAGCGACAAAATGGCACTTCTTGCATCAAGCATCATCATTTTATTAAAACTTACCACAATAGCAAATATGCATGACAAACTGAAATTCTTAAAATAGATATGAGAGACCTTTGATTACAGAGATATGAGGTCACAAAAATCATGAGTAACTTTTTGTAAATAAAAAGTATTAAAGCTAGAGGGTTGGACTTGGCTTGGCTTTCTTTTAAAACTCTTGAGTAACCTCTTAAATTAGCCTTTGTTCAATATCTATTGAGAAAAAATAAGTTACTAATTTAAAAAATTTGACTTAAGCTTTAAAAGGAAAACATTCCCTCTCTGAAAAAATTCAAAAATCTTATATTAATGTCTTTAATAATGTAGAACAAAATACCAAAGAACCATAATTGAGTACTAATTGTACAAAGTATAAAGTCAAGCAACATTTCAAAAATATTCATTTTCCTTTCTTTGGAAAGTTGACAAACTTTTTTAAAATTATAAAGTAAAAAAAATACTTTTGTAAATTATTTATCTTTTTCTTTAATTATAATATTACAATTATCTTATTTGGCATTATTCTACTGAGATTTTCTGAAAGATAAAAAAACTAATGAAATCAGTAATATCCTATTTAATTCTTTTCTCAATCTTTGCATTTGTATCTGAAAAAAAACTTTTTCTTAGACTGTTTTTTTCATAATAGATGATGTATACTTTGTTAAATTGAAAGCCATTTGTCTAATGCTCTAACATTTTGGCAATATAGTGAGGATTTTTATTTTCTTACTTTTGATATTTTCATTTTGAAAACAGTCTACAGCTGATCTTGTTGGTTCCTTCTGTAAAATAAATCTCCAAAGAAAAGTAACACTTAAGATTTAAAATGAATTTTTCAAAATAAAGAATCTTTCAAAATGACTTTAAATTGACAGTAAGGACTTCCTTTTTTCTTTTTTTTAATTGTTAAAAAATCACCAATTTTAGCCTTACTTAGAATTCTCTCAGCATAAAAAATTCTCTTTATGAAACAGAAGATTAACAGATTTTAAGTTTTATTAATTTGAAACAAATATTACTTTTAGTTTAAAATATTACAGAAAAGCATTTTTTTAACAGAGGAAGGTGCTTTTATGAGGTGTTGACAGCCTAATGTTTGGAAAAAATTTAATTTTTTCTACAGGGGAAATCTCCATAAAAATTACTTGATGAATGTACTGGGAATGCTTTTTTTTTTAAATATAATTTTTTAACAACACAGTAATCTTAAAAATTTATGGAAATATTCTCTGTAATATAATGTTTTATTGAAGTTTAGGTACTTTGGTTTTAAATTTACTATAGTTATCACTTATTTTCTGATAATGTCATCTATGGACATCTGTATTTACAAAAATCAGCAGGTTCATACAAAAAAAAAAAAAAATTCATACACAAAAAAAAAAAAAAAAAAAAAAAAAATTCAAAAATTCTTTTAAAATACTGAGTTGAGGTGGGGCTGAATTGTAGTAAGCTTTTCCGTTTATCCTGAGGAAATAGAGTTTTTACTTAACATTACCTAACTGCTTTATAAAGTATTATATTATAGTTTTAAATGTCAGAATAATAAAGTATTGAACTTTCATGTGCTATTTTCAATGGCACTGCACTAATATTACCTTTATTTCCATTCATTTTAGAGGCTTTTAAATAGTTATCAAAGAATCCTTCAGCTATTGTTTAATCCACTTAGACTTGGAAGTAAAAAAACAAAAATGAAAACAATTTTCAAAATGTATGACTTATAATAAATATATTTTTTATAAAATGAACTCATTGTCTACCAATTATAGTTTTCTAGTATTTTGTTCTACATTACTCAAGTACAAATTTTGAATTTCTTCAGAAAGTATATTTTGCTTCAAAGGATCAACTTTATTTTATTTTTTATTATGATAGATATACTGAACAAGACAATTTAAAGGGATATATTAAAACTGTTATATTCTGTGCTAATAGGAATATCACTGGAACAACATGGTGAATAACTAAATAGAGGTTATTGTAAAACCAGTAGTGAGTGCTTCTGTTTGGAAGGTTGAATATTTCTTGAGTAAGTCAGAGACGTACTCAACAGATCTCCACAAGTCTTGTGTAGTCTGTTGACTTTATAGGTACTTACTACCTATAGTGTAGTCACTCACGGGGGTGCCAGGTTATTCCATTACATCAAAAACAAAACTAATTCTCTAGCTTTAATAGTTTTAGTTACAGTAATTAAAAACAAAAGTTATAAATAATTAGGTGAAATGGTCACAATTTTATGACCTTGTGTCTCTAATCAAAGTTCACTAGTATTTGAGAAATTTCAGTTTGGCATGTAAAAGTTTGTTTTTTAATCATTTCACCCCAAGCAAGGCAACAAAGCCACAGGAGGTTACTGAATGTGAAAGAAATATAAGAAAAATAAAAGCATTATTAAGGAGCAAGAATAGAAATTAAGACAAAAAATAACAATTAATATTGCATTTAAATTTTTGAAGATCAAACTTGACTGGAAAGCAAGAAGCTGGAAAAGAGTTCTACAAATGAGAAGTGCAATAGAAGAAACTGTTAGCATATAAGCTATGGTTACATCTAGCCATTTCATATGGAAAATGAGATCTTGCTGCTAATCTAGTACTGCACCTCAATTCATAGAGTTGAGGTACTATCAAGGAAAGTTCATCAGAATAATTACTATGAAAGTATTTATATAAAAGACACAGAGAAGCTGCATTACAGCAATAGGAAAGTGACTAAAATCGAGATGCTAGGTCAGGATCAGTGACATTGCAGATGGTCAGTGTTTTAAGTAGCTGAGTTGACATATGAGGAGTGTTTGTCAATTTATTGAAATTCAGTTACCAATGCAATATAGAACATTTCAGTTCCCAGGTTCAAATATTTAGATGTGTGTATCAAATCAACCTTTTCAAGGGAAGACAACTCATAGATCATCATCTTATACTTAAGTTACACTTTCAAATGAAAAAAAAAAAATAAAAAAATAAAAGCTTTATTTTTAAATCATCTTCTTTAAAAGATCCTCTCAAAATAAAAATATTTTCTGACACAATGGCACATTCTATTGGGTCATATACCAATTTATTTTGTTATCTCCCATCCTTAAGGAAAGAAGAAAAAAAAAAAAAAAAAAGTAAGAAAGCAAATATTTGCTTGCACTTCTATAAGAGTAAAGCAAATAAAAAGAAAGAAAAAAAGGTTAAAATTTAACAAAGTTTGACAAAATTTTTGATAATTTTTTTAAATGGACAATTGACTTAACATTTTTGGTCAAATCTATAAATCTCACTCCCCTTAAAAATTGTTTTAAGCTAGAGCATTGATCACCTCTTTGATACCGATATGCTACAGTTTACAAAATGGAAAAAAAAAAAAAAAAAAAAAGCAAACAATCATTTTCTGAAAGGTCAGAGCAAGCTGAGAAACTACAGCTCACCTTTATAAATCAATTTAAGGAGATTTAAAGCTCAGTTAAATACATCTCAAATTCTATATGCAAATTTATTAGATTGAGCATTCAAGGCAAATAATGAAGAATAATTTTATTTTAACCAATTTTTTTAAAACAAATAAAAATTAAAAGTGCTGGTATTAACAAAAATATGAAAATCGTGCTTATAAGAATTTATATATTAATTGTTTGTTTGTTTGGGTTTTATGGCACTGTGGGTTATTTAATGCCAAATCCAGTTTATATATATATATGCCAAATATATGAATTTAAAAAAAAATGTATAGCTGGCAACACTATGGTTTCAAAAACGTATAGCTGGCAACACTATTTTTACAAAAAACGTATAGCTGGCAACACTATTTTTACAAAAAACGTATAGCTGGCAACACTATTTTTACAAAAAACGTATAGCTGGCAACACTATTTTTACAAAAAACGTATAGCTGGCAACACTATTTTTACAAAAAACGTATAGCTGGCAACACTATTTTTACAAAAAACGTATAGCTGGCAACATTATTTTTACAAAAACGCATAGCTGGCAACATTAAGATTCCAAAAACGCATAGCTGGCAACATTATGATTCCAAAAACGCATAGCTGGCAACATTATGTTTCCGAAAACATTATCTGAGGCCTTGCTGTTGTATGTAGTTTATCGTCATACCCAGGACGTTATATATTAATATTTTTTTAAAATTAAAAGAATTTGTCTATATCTATTGCATGTGTTGACCTCCAAAATGTTTTTAATACTAGCAAATAAACTACATTATTATTTACATTTAGAGCCTACAAGCATAGAACTTTGATGTCAGTAGATGTAACCTCCAAAATGTTCTTGTACAACATATCTTTGTAATTAACACTTTCAGTTGATATATTTCACAGAACACTTTCACCTTGATGTAACATTTTAGATAGTGCGATATTGATATTCATTAGAGAGTTAGCTGCTTATGGAAACTCTAATATTACAAGAAGGATTTATGACACAAATATATCAAAATTTTCATTTACTACAATGATTACACACACACACACACACACACATATATATATAAATACAAAAATATGAAACCCCCAAAAATCTGGACTTGTCAAAAAAACTTTAAATATACCATGCTTTTTGTGTTAATGAGTGAATAGATAATGCACAGCTGCAAATAAAAAGCTAACATATGTCACCATTTTAAGATGGGAAATTAAGTTGTAAGAATGTTACATATTTTATCTCCTACTGTTTCCATATACTTTTTTAATCAATCCACCCAAAGCAAGGCGCTACTGGGAGTGAATGAGAATTAAAGTCTTTAAAAGGAACTGGAAACCCAATCCTCAACAGGAAACAAGTTATAAAACTCGACTCCTGTTTAAAAGACTAAAGAGGAGTGTGAACTGGAAGATAGGCAAACCTATTAACTTCTATTTTGGGGAAAAAAAATTCAAACTTTAGGCAGAGATGTTACAAGTATAGATTTGAAGTAAACTTTAGATGGTATTTATGTATTATAAATAGAGCAGCTGAGGCTCCTTAACTGTGGTAAAGTCAACCAATCTAGGAGAAGGTACTTCTGATATAAAACCAAACTGTACTACTGGTTTCTGTACCTGTGCACAACAGATTGGAATAAACTTAGCTCTAAAGCTTAGTGAAAGCAACCATGAGGGTAATTATAAAATAAAACCTGCAAAAGTCATATTAGGCATTCTTGTATTTACCATATACATCAATCCCATAATGATTATTCAAGTAGATAAACTTTGTAGTGTGAAAAACATGTGGAAATTAAGAGACAAACTTGAAACAAGAAACTATATCCTGATGTGGGAAATAATAATTTCAGTAAACATATGTTTTTAAGAGAATTGTGCACTTGCTTGTGAAATATCAGCCCCCCCCCCAAATGATTGGATGGAGAAAAGATATTCCACAATTGGTCAGTTTGAGATTTTGTTCTAATGGGGATTTCCAAACCAATACATTTTTCCCTACAAAAAGACTCACCATGTTTTAAGCAAAAAGTAATTGGCTGTTGAGAGAGGACATACAGTAGGTGGTGCTGACAAAAATCAGCTTACAAATGATACTGGGCAGTTATTAGCTAATAGTCAGTGTGGGTCTGGGACCGAAAGAGCTATATAACACCAGCTTTTTCTCAGTCTGCAAAAACATTTTAAACAAAAGTTGGACAGTTGAGACAAAACAGTGTTTTTGCTGTTACAAACTATTCACTGGATGGCTGAGGAGGTAGTCCCCCTGTCAAAATTTGAGTTATTACACGGCTTTCTGACAGAAATTGAAGTCCCAGATCTCTTACCTCAACAGCAAAAGGGAGTAGCATACAGTTCACAATATACAGCCAAGGAACTGCTGTCTGTCCAGTATGGCAAATACTGTGCACACAGCTCTAAAAACAAAAGAAAATGAACTGTACCCATTGATGAATTTACAAACATAGCCAACCACAAATACCTTGTTGTATATGTGCAAATTAACGATACTGACTCATTTCAACCAAGTACTCATTTTGTTGCAAATAAAGAGTATGTTGATACAACATGTACAAGAATTGAGAAATATATCCAGTAAGTGATGTCAAAACTGGAAATCCCATTAATCAAAGTTATGAGTATGGGATCAGATGGGGCTGCAGTAATGATAAAGAGAAACAGTTTGCACAGGCATACTGCTTAGGTCCAACCCCCACATGGTGAATGTATACTGTATTGCCCACTCTATGGCTTTGTGTACATCTCCAACAAGTAGTCAATAGCAGATCTGAAAGAACATCATCAGATACTGACTGATCTGCTTTATTACTTCTGTGCTAATCCCAAGTGAGCAACCAAAATAAAAGATAAACAAAAACTGCTGGAAGACTCAGTGCTCACATTACAAAAAGCTGTATTCCATTTGATGGTTATTGTACTACAATGCTCTTCAGACTGTGCACAGGACAATTGATAGCTTGCCAACATACTTCAGTGAAGTGTCCCAGGATCTCACACAGCAAAGACCCAAAGACAAATGGCCTACCAAAACAAAAAAAAAACAAAAAAAAAAAACAAACACATTCAAAAGAGGAGTTCATCAGCATCGCTGATCTGATTGATATCATGGTCTCTGTTACAGTCATATCAAACAGAAAACGTGGATGTGGCTTTAAGTTAGATTTTTGCCATCAAGGAAATGACATCTCTCAACTTGAGAGTATTAACCAGCATCCAGGGCAACATGTACAAGGGTGAGCATCAAATCACAAAGGCCACATTCAATCTGAAACAACTGTGCATCAAATTTATCAACAATTTAATAAGTTACATGCACTCCAGGTTTCAAAACACCTTATATGCATTTGGAGTGTTGAGTCTCTGTCCTATCTGTTTCTTGAGTGGTGAAGAGCTGAAGATCTATGAAGAGAAGCTGGAAATCCTAACCACCCACTATTGAAATGAGCAAACCCACAAATGGATTGAGAATGAAGATGATTGTCATATGACTACTAAACCCCTCATCAACACCATTCAGTCTCAACTGGAGTGGAACTTGCTGAAGAAAATGATCAAAGCACAGCACTACCCGAGATTTAGCATGTGGAAGCAGTGGTGACAAAATATCACCTAAAAGATTTTCCCATCCTTGCTCAACAGGTCACCACCTTAGCTGCGCATACAACTGGCTGTGAACAAGTTTTTTTCTACTCAGAACCTCATCCTCAATGGAATAGGCTATTACTGGAACATCAAAAGCAGATTCTTATGGTCAACCTGAGGCAAAAAAAAGGTCAGTTCCTTTTCAAGAGGCACAGACTAAATGGAAAGGGGTCAAGCAGAGAAAGCTATACACTATGAATTACAAGTAATCCTTGATAAATGCTACTGAGTTTATTTACATGAATCTACTTAATTTAATATGTTAATTTCTTTCATCAATTAAAATTTGTAATAGATGTGACAGTGACTTACCAGGAGCAAAACGAATTCGCTACCTTGTGTGTCGAACCATTCTCTGAGAGTCGGTTGCGCGTGCGTACGCCTACTGCCATTTTTATGCAGCAGACTTATTTGCATAAGAGAACAATGCTACCTATTAAAAACCAGGCGAGTGGACGTGGGGGACCACTGCTCTTCTAGGCTTCTGTGAGACTGGACGTATTGCCGAAAGAAAGCGACATCAATTTCTGGACACCTGACAAAATTGTATTTGATTTAGTCAATTATTTAAAAAAAGACTAAAAGATCTTGGTGACAGTTTGTAAACAGTCAAGGTGATGAGAATGTTTTGTTCACATGTTAAAATCAACACTATTCTTATTTATTTACATGCTACTTAGACACTACAGTCACCATTTTGTTTTTGTTAGAATGTGTACAATGTTTTGTTCACATGCAGTATATTCACCTCTATTTTATTGTTACAGAAAAAATATTTTATTTGAATTTTGCATCATACAGATGTGAAAGTTGGGAGCATCACGGATTAATTAGTCCCATATTTCTAAGCTGATTTAAAGAGAGATTACTTACATTTCTGCTGTTTAATTTCATGCTAGACTTATTGAGATTATCAGAGCCAAGCATGTGTGTTACAATCACCAATGTTGCTCTAGAAGTTGGTGACTGTTTTCCTGCCTACTCATGATCATCCTCACTTCATATCCTCTCCTTGGATTTTTTCATTGTTCTTCCAGCCTCACTTTATATGTCTTACCCCCAACTACATGAAATGCTCTATACAAGGTTATTGACTATTTGATAGAGTATTGGCTCTGTCCAAGTATCTGAAAAAGTGTAGAATCACTTTTTAATACTTTCCTGATGTTGCATGGACTGCAGATCCAATGAACACTTTCCAACAGAATAGATAAGAACTAACATTGGAGAATAAGGTGACAAAGTATCAACACACGTGTTAAACTTTGCTAACTTCCTTAGTAAGTTTAACATAGAACTGGACACGTCATGAAAATCATTGATCAGAAAAGAACAGCTATGAGGTTAAAGGCTCCAAAATTACATCAGCAAATTGTTCATTTGAATATAATCATGGCTTAAGTGAATACAGTTTAGCTGGTAATTGGAAGTTCAATCCCTGGGTCAACCAGTGAAATCTATACACTTTTGTTCAGTGGAATGAATTAAATTAACTAGCATGACAAGTAGAATGAAAACAACCTATACTATTGGATTAAATAAATGGTTCAATCTGAAAGGGCATTACTGAATACTATAGGCACAATGGAGAAAATGTGACAACAACAACCAATAGGAAGATAACAGTTCAAATCAGCCAGTGTACAATGATAAAGGAGGAAATCTACTACCTTTATGATAAAGTTATATATGCCATAAAAATAATTTTATTTATATACTTTTAATAATACAATGAAAGAAGAAAGGCTGAAATATTCAAAACTTAGTAACAATTACAATTTTTAGATGTATAATAGATTAAAAAGGAAAAAACTCAAAGTAACCTTGATGTGGTAAATAAACATTGAAATATTAAAAACTGACAAGTAGCTGTTTAAAAATTACTCATTTAAATTTGGTTAATTACAACATCTCTATTTTGTACATTCCAATAGATACAGTTATTTATAAAGAAACTGATAAAGAAAACTGTCAGTCACTTCCCATATAGTAAATTTCTGTTGATTATGTGCTTGTCTTGTCAAAGTGGTAAGTCTTACTCTTACAAAATAAATGAATTGTTACATGTAAATAAAGGTTTAACATTTCTGAAACATTGGGACATTCATTCATCATTCTTTGAACCTCCATTATAGACAAAAAATGTAAACAACAAAATTAAAAATCTAACATGTGTCCTACAGATTTCTTTCAAAGTAAATTAGTAAATTTAAGGATTAATTAATTGGATTTTATAAAAGTAATCCTTATGTTTTGCTTAAAACATAATAAAAATGTTTATTTGCACACAGTAGCCTGTGATGCCACAGACAGGTCAACAACGATAGTTTTCTATTGTTATCCCTGATGCTTAAAGTAAGCAAAAAAAAAAAAAAAAAAAAAAAAAAAAAAAAAAAGAAATGAAAGAAATACCAAACACTGGCAGTTCAATAATCAAGAAATTGGCATTTATGTTTAAAATTAAATTATTTAACTTTATATAGCCAATAGTTTAAGTATACAATTTTTATTCCATACACTTGCTTTTATGAAACTTTTATAAACTGAAGAATTTGATTTTTTTATACTACAATATTCATTCAAAGAAATAAATTTTTAAAAACTAGTGAAATGATAATTCTGAGTTTAATTTATTGCTTTTTTTTATTTTCTTACCTGTTTGATGCCATAAAATATTAATTTGCACCCAGTGATTTTTTTTATTGTTTTGTTTTTTAATTATTCCGAATAGTTATAGAATTATCATATTACTCTTCCGATAGGTGTGTAGTCAGTCAAAAAAACTTTTGACTCAAACAAAACAAAAGGTAATTCAGAATTATTTCCTTTTTGAACTTCCATACAAAAATAATCTATCAACTGAAAAAATGAATAAAAATATTTTTTTTTTAAGGTTCACACTCGAAAATGGCATTTATTTGACATTACATTTTTCGATTCTTCAAATCAAATGTCTTTACCTCTCGTTACGAACAGCAATGGGTTGAATTTAAACATCGCATTGAAAAATTACAACTTCTTTAAGTCTTAGAAGTATTCTTTTTAGTATTTATTTTTTTTTTTTTTTAGTGTATAATTTTACTCCTGTCCAAATTGAAAGAAAATAATGCGTGCTATTAATTAAAAATAATGTAAGCATCAACTCTGAAAAATAAAATAAAAAAAACAAAACGATTTTTTTCAATTTACATTTTTTTTTAATTATTTTTTTTGCAGTTTGCTTGATAAGGCTCGGGGCGAATTTTCTTTCACTTCAGTATGTTCACACAAATATTGAATATTTCTTTTTTTTTTCTTTTTTTTAAGTGAAATAACATTTTCAGAGATTTTTTAAAGACAATTTTCACGACTACCCCCTCCCCAAATTAAAAGTACACACGAGATATCGAAAAGTGGGTAGCGATTTTTTCTTGTAAAAACGCATCCATTTTGGCGGTACCTAAATTTCTGTGAATCATGGTAATAATAATTATTTGGATCTTTTTTTTCTTTCAACTTAGACGGAAAAATAAAATGAGAGGAAAACAAACCAAGATTTAAAAGAACAGAAGCATAAAATAAAATACCCCTTTTATTTTTATTTTTGTTTTTTTTAGTCACATAGTGAAAAAAACAAACAAGCATTATTTTCATTTGTACACCGTGGGTGTTTAATTTGGTTGGCCTTCATGAGATGAGAAAAAAATTATTTGCAAAGCAAAATTACACCACAAAGAGACCAGGCCATCTAAATTTTTATTTTAAAAGAGTTTTTCAATTATTTATTAATCAGAAACCCAAAAAATAAATTTTAAAAACGTTAATTTTCAATCAATATATACAAAAAAATTGCATAAAGAATCATCGTTGGTTTGATTTTGATTGCATTTCTGGAAAATAAAAAAATCAACTAAAATATACTTCTTTAGAACGCTGACCGGAATTTAGAATGAAAAGTTGTTGATCTTTTTACTTACATTTTTTTTCAGTTGTTTTTTCTTTGGATACTAAATACTTAATTACCTCCCTTAGATTGCTTTACTTCGCCTCATATTTTGAGCACATATTTTTAAAATTCAACTAGTGACCAATAAGTTAGAGAACACTTACAATTAAAAACAAATATTAGAGAAAAAAAAAAGAAAAAAGCCTAACCTACTTCCTTTCAAAATGAAAAGTCTAGTCTCTAAAGAAAAATAGCGTTTGAAATGCTTTTTAATTTAAAAACTAAAATCTCGCGAAAAAAAAAAAAAAAAAAAAAAAAAAAATTGTGTTTAAAAAAATGAATTTTCCAAAATCTGGTCATGTCTCGTCTCAAAGTTCTAAAAAATGTGTTCAGAATATGTTAGTTGTAAAAAGTAGTTAGCGTTACTAACCGAAGTAATTCAGAATTTGGTATGCAAAAACAAAAAAAACAAAAAAACGTTACGGTCGCAAAGATTTTCTTTATGAAAAAAAAAAAAAAAAAAAAAAAAATCAAACTATCTCAGATAATTTAATTTCTGAATGACAAGAATGACAGGGAGTAGAGAAAAAGAAAATGTAATTGTGACTGACTCAGTCTTCCGTTGCAGTAAAAAAAAGCTATTCATTGATAAATTAAATTTCAGTTTATTATGGGACAATTGACACCCATCACCAAGTCTTTGGTCCAACTCCAAAGAGAACGGGACGTGATTCACCAGGTGATTGTTGAGGTAAAGATACAAAAAAAAAAAAAAAAAAAAATCAACTCAAACAAAAAGGAATGCGAGTAACATTGTTAATAAAGGCGTAGAGAGGCATTTATTCTTCTTTATTGTTAATGTTATCTCTTGAAAGTTGTAGGTTTTTTTTACAGTTACTACGAAATGTCACAGACAAACAAGGAAAATATCGACAGGATCATTCATTTTCATCATATGCTGATTTTTGGATGACTCAGAATATTAAAAAAAAAAAAAAAAGGTTTTACATTTGGTCGGGTATGAGGGGATGAATAGTCGAGTTGGAACAGAAAAATAATGAATAAAAATCGTTATAAATTATTTTAAATATTTATATAAATAACCAGAAAATGTTTAAAAAAAAAAAAAAAAAAAAAAAAAAAAAGTAACAAGTGTGGAAATAAAACTTAATTATTTTCGTGAAAACTCCCAACAATAATCACTATGTAAAAGAAAAAAAACGAAAAATTTAAAGTTATGTCATCATTGTTAAGAAATCTTTTTAATTAAAAAAAAAAAAAACCCCTAAAAACTATGAATATAAAAAATAAAAATTGACATCTTTTCATAATTTCCGATGAAAAAATAAGAATTTTATTTTAAAAATGTTAAAAACATTTCTCTAGGGACAATTTGTTAGTACTCAATTTATTTTTAGATTTCAAGAAATAAAAATGCTACCTACCCCATAGCACTATAAATAAAATAAATGCAGATTGTAAGAACGGCGTGTCACTTGATTTCACTGATCAGCTGATGAGGATTTAAGTGATTTAACTAAGTAGCTTCGAGCGAAAAAACAGTCAGCAAAATGGATTAATGTTTTAACAAGAAGCCGGTTAATCCGATAAAGTATGTTTGAGAGTGGATAGTGTAATAATTTGTAAGCATTAAATTAAGTATACACACGCACTTCCACGTTTTTCGTTGAAGAAGAGAAGGATTGAAAAATAAATAAATAAAATAAAACGTGATCAGATTTCCGAAATAAACACGGAAGCTAAACTAAGAAAAAATCTTTCCAAAAACTGAATTTGCTCGTATACATTGGAATTGGAAACGTCGAAAAACATATCCAGAATCTACATTAGAATTTTTTAAATTGATGATTAATAATTTAATACCAATTATTCAAAGTGTGGTCATTATAAAAATTTGAAAATTAACACTGGACATGATCAGTATTATTGAAAAATTCTTGGAAATCTCAAAAAATATTTTATTTCAAGTCGTTTTCCTTTTTATCGGAAAAGTTATAGAAGTTGGATTATGCTTGGAGAAAAAAAAATGAACATCCGAAAACATTGGAATTACTGTAATTCAATTACATGAATTTCACTCGTTGTAAAGATTAAAAAAGATTATAAAAAGGTGTGTAAACAAAAAAGAAAAACAGATAAACTGAACAACAAAAAAAACATTTCCTGTTCATTTATTTTAATTTCTAATTTTGTCAACTGTTTTTTCTGGAAAATTATGACACCCAAGTAAGAAAAGAAAAGAAAAAAATAGAAAGAGACAATGATCGGATTTTTACACCAATTTTTGAAAATTTTCATTTTTTTTTCATTTAAATGTAAAATGCGAACATTAAAAATAATGTAAAATTTGAAATAATTAATTTCATTAAATTACAAACGTGATCAATACTATTTTTCATACTGGGAAATGTGGACCGACTGAACTCACGTTTTTTTCCACAAAAAAGCCAAAAGTAAAAAAACTAAAGAAAGGGGATGACGTGGTGGGGGCGGCGGTTCTGAAAATAATAACGGGAAAAATACCTTTAAAAAGTGAAGTCGTTATGTCCTTTTACTTCAGTCAGTATATTCTCTTGTAATTTAGCTAATCCGATAGTAAATAATGATAATTTTAATACTTTCAACTGTTGGGACAGTGACAATCTAGTTGACTTGACAGGTTTGTTATCAACAACTGCTGACATTCCGATTGCATGCAACCCGGAAGTAGACGACTGACAGCACTACATAACGGAAGTGACGTCAATGCGTCGCCCTCGATTTCATTTAAGTCTGGCATAAGAATAACTGAAACGAAAATGTATGGGAATTGGAAAATTTTTACATAATCTGCTTAGAAAAGGTGTGTCAGCCAAGATTTTTCTTTCATTAGATCGACGATAGAAACCTGAAGATTTATTTAAAAAACTAAAGTTGATGTCTAACTTACTATGTTGACTTAACATATCTTCTTAACAATAACATTATGTTATTGTTAATTTTTGCGTGAATGAAAAACTACCATTTTCCTACCCACAAGCAATAAAAAGCTGTTACTCCCAGATTCAATCTTGACGGGGTCCAATATGTGTATTTTGTGTGTATGCGTATTTACTATCGATTTGATTAATGAATTATCAATTAATCTTAGTAATTTATCGCAGGAGAGTATGTGTATGCGCGCGTATATATAAACACACGTAGACATATTGTTTTTAATTGCGAAGTTAAGAGAAAGGAAACGTCTTGTAACAGACTGTAACTTCCGCCCGGTTAGGAATAGACTTTTTAATCATATTATTTAAAAAAATAAATCCTTTTCTCTTTCTTGTCATTATACCTTTAAATAAAAAAAATGAAAGCTCGTAAAGACTATTGCATTTATTTCTTTTGTAAATATAAATCTTTAATCGAAAGAGATTCAGAGAAATTTCAGCGCAACTTTTGTGATACCGGACCAGACCGGAAGTTTGATTGTCATGAACTTGTTTGCGAAAACAAATATTCTCTCTACTTCTGAGATTGCCGTGTGACTTATTTGAAAATGTTCAGACAATTCTTGCGGGCCTCTTTCTCCCGATGGAAATTAACGAGGCGCTCTCCTTCAGGTCTTTGTCCAGTAATTTCAGACAAGTATTCTCTGTCTAGAGATTTTTATTTAACTTTTTATTTTATATATACGTCTTCTTTTTCATTGTACATATAAATTCTATTTTTAGATAATCCATTATTGGCATTGTATTTTTAATTTTTGTTTTGCAAAGTAAAACTTGTCGCATCTTGTCTTTTAGGGACACTAATTTCGGAATATTCTCTAAGTTTGCATTTCAAAATCTTTATGGTGCTATTCTAAAAGTTTTTTTTTTTTTATATAGTTATAGTTTTTTTTTTTTTTTTTTTTAATAAGGCAAAAAACTTTTAAGTTCAAATTCTGGAAGTTTTTCAAAATAATTTTTTATTTTTTAAAATTTGACATTGCAGTCGTAAATGAAATCCATCAATTCACAATTGTGAATCTAAAACAATTTTTGATTAAAAAAAACAAAAAAAACTGTTTCGTTAAGTAACTAAAACAAAACAGTTTTTAATTTTTTTTTTAATAGACGAGCTCAAGTTGGAAGAATCTTCTTCAGCAAGTTTTTAAAAAATAATTATATATTTTTTTAATCGGAATCACACCAAGCAAGGCAGTGTAATGGGTGTGGAAGAATTAGGAACAGAAACATTTTTCAGCAGAAAGAGAAGAGAGTACAGGTGCACATAAACAGAATTTTAGTTTTTAAAATTTTTATCATGATCGAATCTCACATTATAAAAAAAAAAAAAAAAAAGCTCAAGCTTTCTAATTGAAATGTCTACGCGAAAACCAAAAATCGAGAAAGTAAATGGTTTCAATTTATTCTTTCTTGTGTTGTTTCACTTTGGAATCTAGAATTCTAATTCATGATGAGATTTCATTTATAACAAAATTTAAGTAACGAACGTTCTGTATTTTTTTTAATTTAAAAAAAATTACATAACTTGCGATTCGTTGTGGTCTAACCGGGGCTGGATGGCTGGATATCAGTTTACCAGACGAACAACACCTTTGCAGTAAAGATATATCATTTTTTTTTTTTTTTTTTTTGCACTACTTAAACATAGTCGTTTAATCATAAGAGATATGGAACATTTTTTATGAGAAATAGTTTTTGTAGATTAAACATTCCTTAGATCGCGACACATGTCAAAATCGAAAAACGTTGAATTGTAAATAAATCGAATTAGAAAGGGAGTCCTGCTTAGCTTAGAACATAGATTGATTATTGTCAAATCGATCCATGACTTTTACAGAGTCACTGGCCTTTTTTCAGTATTTCACTTAGCTGTTATTTGCAAATGTTAAGTTTGAAAATGTAAAAAATAATTGATATCAGCTGCATATTTAAAAAAAATTCTGAATTTATATGTCTATGTCTGAGATGAGGTATTTATTACTTGCATTATTCGGACTGTTTTATCCTCATTGCCATATATTATTCACAACGTTTCGGCCGTTGTACGCTCCGGCATTCTTCAGGTGATTGGAATTTCGAAACGAACCCTTTATTTCGTCCACCGAGGTACACGTGCCATGCTTCTTCCAGATGTCTCAGTTATTACCCTTTAACTCAACTCTCCAAGTTTTGGTCCACCACTGTGGCCTGGTATTGAACTCACAATTATTTGGGTTTTTAGTCACTGGATCTAACCAACGTCTTTATCCACTAGGCCATGTGTCCTTCAGGACATCTCTGTATGAATTTTTGGAACTTACTGGAAAATATGAAAATTGAAAACTTAAGGAATCAGCACATATGCTAGGGCACAAAAATTTCCTGAGCCAACCAAGCATAGAAATGTATACAATATGGGAACCTAAGGAGTGCTAGAGAAAAGCAATGAATAACAAAAATTGCAATATAAGCTCTGGTAAAAAAAAAAAAATGGAATAATAATAACAGAAAAATTGCAATATGAACACTAGTAAAAAATGATTCTGAGACATTAAGTTTATAAATCCCCATAATTCATACATTCTGTTCATCATTTAAGAGAAATCTGTTTGTAAGCCCACCTCAAAAATGTTTGTTTTCATACACAAAATTGTTAAAGCACATAACTACATGGTTATTGCATGGGCTGCATATAGTTTTGAATTGAGAATTGTCTTTCTCCTAGACTGGTTTCTAACCATAGCTAGAGATCTTAGTCTGCCTTGCCATTTAGCTTATTGCTGAGGGCAGGGATTAAGAAGATTACATATGAAAAAAATGAATGTAGTTAACTTGGCCAGAATTCAGCATGGTTTGTTGATTTCTCTTTCTGGGCCACTAACTGTTACACTACCTGCCTGTCCATTGATGTCTGACTGATAATAAACCTGATTCTACTTCAATAACATTTGATATGTAAGATATAAATCTGTATTCACCTATTGGGTTTACATAAAAGAATTTGGCCTGAACTAATTTTATCTAACTGCAAAAGTATAATAGTATCTATTTTTAATTTTGTTTTTTGTTGCTCTAATTAATTGTCTCTTTACTCCTCCTTCTTCTACTATCCATTCACTCAAACTTGGCACATAGATTATTCAGTTTCCTCCTGCTTTCCATAACTTCAATATGCCCTTTGAGTGTTAAATTCTCTAAGCCTATTTTTTTCATTAGCCTTCCAGAAATTTTATTTCTCACTTTCTGATTGTTAGCAACAGTTTTCTTGCAGTTCTTATTTTCTTTAAAACTTCCTCATTAGTCTGTCCACAGCATTTTCAGCATTTATTGGAATAGCTCTGTCGGAACAAGTTTCTTCATCTGCCATATCAGAGATTAGATATTACATAGCAGTTCAGTACTCTTCTTCCTTTCTAAGGATAGTCTCCTATCCCTTAATACTTTACTTAGTTTCTATTGTTATACATCTTTAGATTTCTGTATCACATTTTCCATTGTCTGTTACTACACTATCCAGATAGTTCAATTTCTGCCCCTGCTTGATTTTAACATGCCCAATACATAACTCACTGTGAGCTATCTCTTTTACTGACAACCATGTTTTCCATCTTCGTACAATTAATGATCAGTCCTTTCTTCTTGCTTTCCTCACTACCTTGTCTAAGAGATTTTTAATTTTCTTTCTGAGTACACCTTCAGCATAGTATTATCTGTATATTTTATTTTGTTAGGGTCATGTTTGCTGACAACAATTCCAAGTGGGTCCTAGTTCTCTTAGAATAATCTTGCTGTACAGGTTGAATAAATCCTTTAAGGAAATACATCCTTGTCATAAACTCTTTCTATTTTTGTGTATTCACTAAACTTATTTTGTTTTCATGCTGTTGGTTCTTAGTAGAAGTTTCCATATAAATCAATCTTTTTTAATATTTTAAGCAGCTGTGTGTGTGTCATGCTTGATCAAACACATTTGCATAACCAATGCAGCATAAATATAGATCTCTCTGTATTCATATTGCTTGTTTTGATAACATTCTGATCATGAGAAAATTGTTTCTTGTTCCAGTGCCTGGAACAAAACCACACTGTTATTGCCCTATTTTTGGTCCGATTCTGCTGCAAGCTCCATTAGTTATAATTCTGATCATTAGTCATGTGGCTTATGAAGCTGATTTGCATCTAGTTTCTTTGTCAGTGCTATGAAGATAGATCTGCATCTAGTTTCTTTGTCAGTGCTATGAAGATAGATCTGCTGATATCCTTTGGTATTTGGATGCTATCATTTATTTCATATATCATTTCAATAATAACAGTCCTGAAAATCATCTAACAGTCCTGATAACAGTCCTGAAATCATCTAAGGCTGTCAGTACCTTTACCACAATTTCATCTGATCTTGCAGCTTTGCTGCTCTTCATCTTGTTCAGTGCTGAACTAACCTCATATTTTAATTCTCCAGGTCCCTCAATAATTTCTGTCTGAATTTCTGGGATGACTGCTGACTATTGTCCGTATTTTTGTTGATCAACAAAGATGAAAATAATAGAAATTCAAACAGAAATTATCTGATCAGTATGACAAACCCAATGTAATACACCAATGCTAACAACAGTAAAGATGAGGACAATAGTCTACATGTAAATAGTGTAAGAAAGGTCCTTTGATGTTTTTTTATTTATTCTGGAATTCTCTTTTTTTATTATGGGAAAACTCTCCAACATATTCATTTCATCTCTGTAATACCTTTTCTTTTGCCATTATGTCTATTCCCTTTTTAGATGTTATGCTGTAGAGTAAATTTTCTCTCCTGCTACTTCTTTTTTCATTATATGCAGGTCTACTGTGCATGTGTTCTGCAATTTTTCTATCTTTACACACTTCTCATTGAGTCATTTATCTTTTGGTTGCTTGCATTTATTTTTAATAACATATATTGTCTCAAGAATTTCACCTGTTTTGTTTGCAAATTGTTTGATTCTGGAGTTTGTTGTATTGTAGCTTAGGAATTTTTTCCTTTTATAATTAGTTTATATATGAATTGAAGGTGATTGTTCCTGTAGTCAGAGCTTGGGTATGTTTTAAGTCCTTTTAAAAATATATTCAGGGAGTTAAAAAAAAAAATTGTATTATTTAAAAGCTCCACAAGTAGAACTGGAATAGAAGTGTGATGATTTTTGTGGCGAAATTTGTGACAATGTTATCTGCTCATTTGTCATTCACTTCACCTGTGATGACATCCAAGTTTGCTTGTATCTGCATATACACCCAACTCGCTATGTTCACAGGTTTGTCTTCTTGGCTGTGATCGCATTCAACAAAAAAATAATAATTACAATTGTTTTTAAAGACACTGGTTGGCAGTTACCAACAATACATTTTCTCACTTAACCGTGAGATCCTTCCTTCAGTTTTGAGAAGTGGACTATCTTACTAACTTCCAGCCATGGAAAAGTATCCTTACATTCACTGCCTGTGGCTTAGGTCACTGCTGTTTCTTCACTCCTGGCTGCTAAGCAGCTACTGACTCACTGGTCACCTACCTACTTCTTTCACTGCTGGATCCCTTTCTCCTTGACTTCCTGCTTCTCTCTACTTATATGGATAATGTCTGGGGTTCCACCTTCCTATCCATCCACTTGTATTCTGGAACGTTTCAGACCACCCAAAAACCAGAATGGGTGGTCAACTTCTTCAAAGGACTATTTTTATGATTATCTAAAATCATTAAGAATCTTTTATATTTGCTAATTCAAAAGCAGGCTGGATACAGAATTCCCAAAGACACTGACACTTAAGTTGACTCAAAGAGGGACTGGAGATGAAATTCCTATGAAACTCAGATAACTAAGTGAACTTAAAAGAAAAGAAATTTATCTATTTCTCTTAAAGATGTGTGATAAATTGTATTGTTACAGAAGTAAAGGTTTATCCAAGTTAGCATTAAACAAGATAAAAATATGTAGAAAAATAAAAATAAGATAAAAATTATATACTGGAGAATAGATTCACCTGAAAAAGGCTAGATAAATGAATAAATAAACCTCAATAATATTAATTATCATTTCAGATAAATACAGAATTTATTTTAATGGCATAAACCATTTTCATAGGAGACTTTGGTGCAATGACCAATCTAGAATATATAGTCTGTTACTGCAAAAACATATAAACTAAGCCATGCCTATACACTGTCAATTATTGTTGTTTTATAGGGATTTTGAAGAATTGATAACACAGCCAGTGTTTAGTATTATTTCAATGTTTAACAACTCATCAAAAAAATCAGTCTAAGAGAGTTTTTGATTATGAAATTGGTTTTCTGTTTTTGCTTAGATGTAGCATTTTCTACCAGAATTATGGTTTGTTTTGTTATAAGAGAAAACTAGTAATTTAGGCTAAATTTAGTTCATTTTGGTACAAGGCTAAATGATTGTTACACAGTCAACCAAATCAGAATCTACCTACTTTAAAAATCAATATTTAAATTTCTGTTTTTATCAAGGCTTAACTATTAACTATTGATGGCGATTAGAAATATGTGACCAAAAGAGGTTTAATTCAGACAATGACTTACGATATTTCCTAGCATTGAAAATGCCATTTTTCACAAAATAATTTCCACAAATCAACCTCAAAGGTAATCTTAATTTATGTTTAATCCTTGTATTCATTCTTGAAGCCAGAGTATCTTCAGTGCTAGGAAATAGAGAGAGCAACCAATTTACCAATAAAACAAATCAGTTATGTGTTAGCTTATTTTCTTTTTAATTTCTAAGTTCTTTTATATTGAAGCATTCTTGAAATAATTTTGCTTTGTTAATGGTTTTGTTTATATAATAAAAATATATATTTAAAAACTGGCAATAATGCTTGGAAATCTCAAAAGTCATTTACAGTAGTCCCCCCCCTTATCTTTGAGTCGTTACTTGTATTTAATGCCAGAAATAAACGATTCGTAAATTTTACTTTTTTTTTACTGAAAGAGTATTAATGTTGGCAACCTGAATATGCCAAGGAGAATTAATAAAGTGGTTTAAGTGAAAAAGGGAAAGTCCTTGATTTAATAAAGAAAAATTTAATTTATTGTGGTTGTAATAAAAAAATTTCTGTCACATAATATTTTTTTACAGTTATGATTGTTCTATTTGAATATTTGCTGTTGCTAATTGTGTCTAATTGTGTCTAATTGTGTCTAATTTATAAATTAAATTTATATATATATATATATATATCAAATATGTTGTGCAGTTCAATTTATATTACCATGAATCATTCATACAAAAGTAAATTAGTAAAGTTAATGATATAAAATGGCAAAATCCCTTCTCTAACTAAATTTTAAAGATGCATTAACCTATTGATCACTCCATAAATGTTATGATCCTTGTTTTGTTTTTTTTAAACTTTATTAGGTCTTCCTTAAATACGCAAATACTTTCAACTGTACGTACAGTCATCATCAGGCATAGAAATTATTTTGTTTTTGGTAAAATTCAGGTAGCATATAAGATGAAAAAATATAATGCAAATCAAAATGTTTTTTTTTAAATGTGTTATTGATAATGGATACAAGCTTTTTTAAAAATTTAAGTGAGTGCGTTTTTACTAATATGGCAATTTGAAATTTGAAATTCTCAAATTGCCATATTAGTAAAAAATGCACTTACTTAAATTTTCAAAAAAATTCAACCTTAGCATTGCAATTACATGCTTCACAAGTTTGTATCTGTTATCAATAACACATTTAAAAAAAACATATTCCCTGCCACATATGATCTTCAAAAATTCTCTCTTCCTTTTCTTTTATTGTTCTTTATCCTGATTAATGTCTTCTCATTTTTGTTTCACTCTCAGTAACCCCTTACAGTTTAGTGGTATTATCAACTTGCTTTGAGTGAAGTAATTAAAAAAAAAAAATAAATGTGTTTTTCTAGATGCTGGGAGCCACCTCATTTTCAAGTATGACCTTCATAAGAGATCATTGTAAGACTTTGTTGGGTTTTTAATGGACAGGGACAAACTTTTAAAGCCTATGACTCAAAGCTGACAGACATGAGACGCATACATTTTGTTGTCAGTAGGTTTATTTTTGTAACTGTTTGAATGTCCATTCACCCAAGAAGCTGACATTGCTATCTTTTTCACAGTATGACATGAATTCTTAGTACATAATGCAATTTTGTAGTTGATCCATGTTCTGGTATGATAGCTTCACATATGACTTAATTTTCCTGCTTTATTGAATCAAATCCTGTCATAAATGTTGCATGCACAGACACACACATATTTTGGGGGAAGAAGTATGACAAAGTATAAAATGTTTTTGTGTGACACATTTTGTCCTTTAGGATTTCATCAGATCATATCTATATATCTATATATATATATATATATATATATATATATGATATTTGAACATTAGGATAGATATAAGATAGATTTGCTCTACTCTGTATTGAGCACTCTTTTAAGAATAGTATTTGTTGGTTATTGGAATTTATTCCATATACACCAATCCTATACTTGGGTATATATATATATATATATATATATATATATATATATATATATTCACACACTCACAAAGATGTGCCAAAAAGAAAAGTCCTTGACCTGGCTAAGAAGCCCCCCACCCAAATCTACTGTTTGGTCAGATTTCAGAATATGAATCTGGCTAAGAACTTTTCAACAGCTTATATAAAGGTAGATAGTCTGATCTATTGTTATTAGCTAAATTTATATCTGAAATTTTAACCATGTAATCTGTGGGATTAATATTCATCACTGAATTAAGTGCATTGTAAAGGAAGGAGATTTTTTTTTTTTTTTTTAAAGATTTGTATAAAATAAATGCTCTTTCAATTGTTAGCCTCCAGATCTATTGATATACATACATAATAGATATGTGACATTTGAATTATTGGAGAAATTGAGGTTTATCTGTCTCCAATCTCATGTCCATCTCTCTTAGTTCATGTATTTTAATCTATTTATGATATTTGAACATGAGGATAGATATATAAGATATATTTAGTTAGTCATTGTATGTATTTCCTCATTGCAACTATTTCATTCTTTTACAGGCTACCCATTTTTATGGCATTCTTGGCTTCATTCTTCATGCACAGATTATCAAGTTACAACAGTGGGGCTTCTAAGTCAGAAATGGACTATTCATTTCTCTTTGAATGGCATTTCAGAACCCCAACAATCATCTGACCTCATCATAGCCAATGTTCTCAATCTACCAACAGTAAGTCATTTATATATCATCTGTCATTTGTGTAGGAAGATTTATTTCTTAGGTTTAAAAAAAAAACAAGCATGCTTACGTACATGAGAGCATTCAATATATCTTTTCAATAAGAAATAAAACCCACTAACTTCACACGAGAAAGCCGTATATATATATATATATATATATATATATATATATGTGTGTGTGTATAAAGAAGTAATGGATTTTTTTAATATATTAATTGGATAGATTTTTATTACTTTAAACATTATTTTTAGTGGATATACATATTTGAGTAGATGCTCTGTTTATTTTAAACCGTATATTTATTTTCATCTACTGGCCTGAATATTCTACAAATCTTATGAAAGAAAAAGGAGGGGGCAGCATTTTTTTCCCCTTCATAAAATTTCTTAAATATTCACACAAAAATAAATATACTGTTTAAAATAAATGTAGTGTCTTCTCAAATATGGTATCCACTAAAAATTATATATATATATATATATATATATATATATAATGAAAAAACCCTTTGTTCTACATTCAACACCATCACTTGACATCAGAAGTCTTGAAACAAAAATGGCTATTTTTGTAGTGATTTGATAACATATTTATGTTGTAATTTTCGAACAAGTATTTATATACAAGAGCAAAAAATGGTATTGGTTTTTCAAAACTCTTTCAGCTAACCAGATGAATATTTATGAGCATTCCTAAACTTAAAAATTTGAAACACATTGGCTAAGATAAGTTTTCCTTTTGTCTTTGATATATATATATATATATATATATATATATATATATATATATATATATATATATAATAAAAAGAAAGAACAGTAAGATATATAATCCGGTGTTCTTATAGATATTTTTATTTTTACAAAACAGTGCTCAATGTAAATTTACAGAGCATTAATATTATAAATTGATTTATTTAAAATTATTTTGAATAAATCAATTTATAATATATATATATATATTTTCTGTTTATAAATTATTTTTATAGATACAGTTTATTTAATTAAATGCTCTGTTTATTAATTACATTTACTGACCTGAATGTTCAAGAAATTTTTAAGAAAATGTGTTCTCCAGCAGGAATCAAACCTGTGACCTATACAGAACCATGAATTGATCTGATATGCTATACAACTCAGCTACAGAGAAGCATCTGGTTAGCAAAGTCTAAATTACTGTTTATAAACAACAAATCTTCAACTATCTTTCCTGAACAATCACATCTACTCATGAAATGTACCTTAACATAAACATTGACAACATATGAAATGGATTAAGTCTGACAATTATTTAATATATTTTCTGTTTATACATTATTTTAATAGATACAATTTATTAAGTAAATGCTCTGTTTTTTTAATAAACAGTATTAATTACATTTACCAGCCTGACTGAGGAATTTTGTATTCTCTGACAAGAATCAAACCTGTGTCCTATATGGGACTGTCAATTGATCTGACATGCTATATCACTCAGCTACAGATATATATAGGGTACAATGGGTAAATTGTTGCTATTTTATATTTTTAATTTTGTGCATGCATGTTGTTTTTTTTTCATTTTGTCGACTGCACATTAAAGTAGAGTCAGTTGGGCACTGTCTGTGAGAAAAAAGAGCACAACAATGCAATTCACTCCACCAGAAATTTAGAAACACATGCTGGAAGCTCCAATACAAACATTTCAGAGTGTTTGGCTGTCAATCAGAGGACAGTACAGAGAATTTGGAAAGAGTTGGATGAGTCTAATGGTGATTACGAAGGTGTTTGGAAAGATCACTAGTGATGTTGCCATTATGCCTCTTTTCATCTTCTCACAAGGCCTCAGATTCAACATGGAGGTTTCCTCAAGTACCTTGAGGAGGTAATGCTGCCCTGAATCGGGTGGGTGGCTGCTAGAGGACCCTATATCTAGCAACAGGACTCTATATCATACCACACAAGCAAGAGAACCCAGTCATGGCTGTCAGACAATATCTTCGGCCACTCCCTTGATTATTATGTGTGGGGTGTAGTTGATCAAGAGACCAACAAAACTCCTTTTAACACCACAGATGAACTGAAGGCAAGGATTTGGCAATATTCATCAACTTAAACAAGGAGACAAGCCAGAAGAGTTGCAGAAGATTCCAAAGTCCTCTGGAGGTCGTGGTTGAAGTCAATGGCAATTTTATTGAATAAATTTACTCTTTAGTATTTTAAGATATTTTTGTGTAATTTTAGCAAATATATCTGTTAAAATTAGATGTCAGTGTTATTTTCATTTTTGCATAATTTAGATGACAATTTATCCATCGCACCCTATATTTTTAAAAGCTGAAATTACTACTGAAGGTGCATCAGGAGGATACACAAGTGTTTTATACCTAATGGCAAAGCCAAAATATTATTTTCAATATGGTTTTGTCATACTGGTCAGCCAAGACTGCAGTTTTATATACATTAAATGCATAATCATTAGGCTGCCAATGTCAATCTTCTGGCCTCAGATATATTTATTCCCCTCAAGCTAACACATGATGTACTATGGGTGGTCAACATGGACACAGTGACCATAATCATCTACAGAAAAAGTACCCAATAGAGATAGTATTGAAATTTTTTATTCTTTTTTTTGCAGTGAGCCCTTTATAATATTTTAGTGTTATCTATTAAAATTTGGATATGAAAGCACCCTTAACTGACTTAAATTCTAATTTCAGCAATCTAAAAATGCCACAATTTAGTCAAAATACATCTTGCTTAATATACTGATTACTTACAATTTGTGACAATGAGTGTGACAGTCAAAAGTACTAAAAAAAACAAACTTTGGCCAGTTTCTTTACAATTTTAATCCTGATTTAAAACTACTTAGTTGGAAATTAGGACGATATAAAAAGCTGAATAGACATCTGTTGTTAGTATCATTTAATAACACGTTTGTTAGTAAAAGCCCCAACATATGGCATGCATGTGGAGATTATAGAACATTTAACTCTGTTACGAAACCTGATAGGTAGTGCAATTTAGTCATTTTTATGTTGTCCTGATGATTGACATCGCTTTAGACAAACTTTTCTCGATATATCAAGTTGGAATGTATGTGTAGATACCACTTTGTCAAAGGTTCTGTGAGATGTTTTTATGGCCTTCATAAATGAAAATAACTGCTCACAAACATATGTGGAACCAAACATTGCCATAATCTTTGTGGCAAACTTTCTGAAGTTCTTAAATGTCTGAGGAAGGTATGAAAAATTCTGGGTACCCCTACTCCTAGGGACTTTCCCTTGAACGTTGAGTCAGTCTGCATTTCCAGTAGTTCCATCTATAGACTCTCCTCTGCCTGAGCAACATCAAAAATGAATGATGCTGAGAATAAGGCAAACTGATCTTCACAAGATGAAAAATCACAAAATCTTTGCTGAAATTCCAGGTAATTGTTGTATTTAGCAAAGATAAATACAGATTCAGTATTGGCAGTTTTTTTCAACTCCTTGTACATAGGAAAATGAATCAAGTTTTCATGTGACAACTGGGACTGAGAGATAATATAACACCTCCTCACGTAACATGTACCTAGAGGTGTCACCTGACTCTACTTTGACTCTGTTGGCAGTGATCTCGCTGTCCTCATGGCTTTCTCTTATATCTCTCCAGTCAGGGAGGTCACTGATGAACCATGGGGTCTCTTCTCCCCCATCATCTAACACCAGACAATCTTTTTTTAACTTATGGGAATTTATCAACTGGATTTGGTATGCCCTATCATCTACTCTTGGTTCCAACTGATTCAGCTTCTAGCTGCTTTAGAATTTTTGACAATAAATTCACACAGGTATTGTCTTTCCCTACTAAATACTCAATCTTGCAATTGTATGCACTTAATTTTAATGCCAACTACTGAATTTTTCTGTTAGTCCATTCAGCTTCTAGCAAGTATTGGAGAGACTTGTGGTCAGTCTTAATGATAAATATAGCTCCATTTAGGTAGTAGTCTAATTTCTACAAGGCATACATAATAGCATATGCCTCCTCAATCACTGGCCATCTCTGTTGTGTCTCAGAGAGCCTATGAGACAAAAACTATACCAGTATCTTCTCAAGAAGGAAACCAAAACTGTCCTACTTGTACTTCAATTGCCTTGGTCTGCCTAGTGAGTTGATATGTTAGCACTTTTGGAACCGAATAGCCAAATGACTAAAGTTTCTCGATTCTTACTACTGCATATATTTTCACAACTTGATCAGGTTGGGTTGTGTGTTCCTAGGGGCTGCTGTCTACTAAGTTACTATTTTTAAATTATTATCACCAAGTTGTTGCTGGTTTTCCTGGGTCAATCCTGGTCCATGGCACCAATAATGTAACCCCACTAGTTGATCTGGTCAACAGCAACCAATAATGTAGTCCTATGCCCCCATGTTTGTCTTCAAGTTCCACTGTGGTTACTATCTAGCTGACTCCTCACTCATTAACACATTGCTGGTGTGTTGCTGGTATTGTGTTGATGGTTATGATTCTACTCAATCTAGTTGGCATTTGTCTGCTTTGCAATTCTTCACTCATCTCCCATGTTGTGTTTTTGATCTCAGAGGGTGAGAAAATCACTGATTAAGGAAATTATAGTGAAGGACAGGTCGGCAATGAGGAGCTATGCAAAAAAAAGAATCCTTTGGAATAAAGAATTAACTTGGGCTAAAAATTTAATAACAATTTGGTTTATATATGATTTGTTGTATACAGCAGTTTTAACCCTTCCCACTTATGGTTATAATCAAATGACATTGCTTACCACTGTATCTTTAACCCTAAATACAAAAATCTATTTGATATAAAAGAAAATGCTATCAAACCTTTTGACCTTTACATGGAAAATCTCATCAATGAAACTCAAATAAATCCAATACTAATTCATAAAACCACCATCTCAAAAAACCCACTGTGGTTAATAAAACACCCTATGATACTGTTAAATCTTACTAATACTAACTTATCTGATTACATGGAAGAAATCCATAATGTTCTACAAGCACACCCAAATTATGAACATATATACACTGATGGCTCAAATCTTTGACAAAATTGGATGCTCTGTCCTTAACAATGCAGAAATGATTGCTTGACAAAGCCTCAATCTTCAGTGTCAAAGCCTCAGCCATACACTTGACTTTAAATATTATAGAATCCAGTGTGTTAGATTCATCATCTTAGATTCACTGTCTCTATTCACAGCTCTGAATAATAAAAACATGAGAAAATAATTAATAAATAAATTATTAAATAGGATTGACACTATTTATAGGAAAAAAGATGCTGTAATAGTCATGCTGGATCCCGAGCCATATTGACATACAAGGAAATGGAAAGGAATTGCTGAACTCTCAGATGTAAAGGTTCCATGTACCAATTTCTGACCTACCATAAACAGGACCATTAAAGAAAAATGGCAGCAATTATTGAACAGTCAAAACAACAAATTATATAACATCCAACAAATCATTAGTGAAAGACAGTCAAGTTACAGAAATATAAGGAGAGAGGAGGTGGTACTAGCCAGACTCCATATAGGACACACATATATAACCTGCTAAAAAATAAGGAACTGCCAGTATGTGTTCCATGCCAGGAGCCATAAACTGTTAAACACATACTACTAAATTTCTATAATTTTCAACAAAACCGAAACAAATACTAAAATTCAGATAATTTAAAGGACCTATTTGAAAATATTGATCCAAGTAATATCAAATTTCTTTAAAGAAAGTGGGCTCTACATGAAAATATAAGAAAAAAACTCTTTACCAAACCTGCTTACCTACATTGGTTTGCAACCAATTTTCTGCAATCTACAGTTTCCCCCCACCTAAAAAAAAACTCAAAGGAATTTTTCCCCTATGCAATCCCCTGCTCCCAAAAGAAAATAATTCTATTTATTCACCTGTAAAACTTCTTCAGCATTAAATGATCCACCTGGGTTGATGTGCTGTAAAACTAATCAATCAATCAACCAGAGCAAAGTGCAATAAAAAAACATCTATCAACCGACAATCTACAAGAATCCTCAAGAAAAATTCTGGTTGAAAACCCTAAAATTCTATGTAAATCAAATTACTGAAAACATCTTGCTAAAAGTGAGGCCCTGTATATCAAACATCTCTTCCCTACTGTCAACCTCACCTTGTTTTTACAATGGAATTGGCGTGCTGAAAGTTTTTTAAAAATAGATGCTCACTCAAATTCCAGCCATGCTCAACATGTAAAGGCTTTAAATAAACACTCCTACTAGTATTCAAAAATACATCTCAAACAAAATAAAAATTAACATAACTTTCCTTGTCCATCATATTTAGTGAAAGATATATATATATATATATATATATATATATATATATATATATAATCCCAAGTTATGAGATTTTACAGTGTGCAGCAGAAATATCTCCCAGAAATACCTCCCACATGATGGTTTGAGGTATATGTGACAGATACTGTTGCTGCACTCTGTTTTATATATACTTATTGTCACTTCTGACACGAGTCAAATACCTCTTGTTGAGAGTTGTACACAATATAAGATTTTTTCATGCAAGTCAATATTTTTACAATAAAATTGGTATTAACCAACTGATATTATAAAATTTTCAAAATATATGACAAATATACTATATGAATTTCTGTTTATAATGTCCGTTTTTGTTGGAAATATTTACAATAACTTATTTGGTGATATGAGATTTAGGCAAAGTTTAACCATTACACCTGCAAAAAAAGGACTTTTTTTTCTCTTGACACTGCTATTACTGTTTACTCCCTTGAAAATGTCTGTTGTTTTAAAAACCTATGTTTATTTCAAATGTCTCTTTCTGATTTTATGTATAAGTATCCTTTTAGTTATCATTTTCTTTGCTCACATGTTTAGTCTATGGTATTCTCAGTATTTGTCTGAAACATGTCTCACTTTCTTTTCTTCATCTACAAGGAAATTGTCTTTTATTCACTGCCATATAGGAGTATAGACATGACATAAAAATTTAGAACTCTTTGTGTCTAATGAAATTTTCCTAACTCTTAATACTTTTAGTTTCTGGAAGGCATGTTTCACTATTCCAATGTGCTTTTGAATTTCTACATTACATTTTCCATCATTTGTTACACTACCCAGATAGATTACTTAATTTTTTTTACTTTTCACCTATTTCTCTATTTTCTGATTGTTCTTGACTGAATCTATTACTTGATTCTGACATTTTCTACCCTGGGGCTATTTCTCTTGCTGATGGCTATACATTGCATTTTATATATGTGATTATTTATGTTTTCTGTTTTAGCTTTACAATGTCCCTCCTGAGACAATTTTGACTGAAGATCAGGTGGACCAAGTGACACTAAAGTGTGAAAAAAGAATGCAACGGTAAGTAACATACATTGTTATAATTTGCGTTCTCTTGACTGGAGATGATCACAAATATAGTTTGTCTAAAGGGAAGCAAGAAAGAATAAAGGTTATTATTGCCTTTTCTTTATGGAGATAACAGGCCATGAAAAAACAATTTTATTTATGATATCATTATTGAAAAGGAAACTGCTTTAATCTTTGTAATCTATATATATATATATATATATATATATATATATATATATATATATATATTACAGTGTGCTAAAAAAGTTTATTCTATGCTTTAGGTGTGGTGATCATTGTTTCATTGAATTGTGTTAGGAATACATGATTTACAGTGAAGTGATTTTGAGAGAATTAGAAATCCTACCAGGATTCATTATTTGCAGCCACAATCTTAACAACTTAAGATATACAGATTACACAGTGTTGATAGCAGACACAGAAAGAAAACTAGAACTCCTACAGAAGGTAGTGAAAAAAAGAAAGGACTAAACATCAATTTCTAGAAGGCAGAATATATGGTTTTCAGTAAAAGAAACAGCCCAGCATGCAAATTACAAATTGGAGATACCAAAATCAAGCAAGAAAGAGACAGTTGAAATTTCTAGGGTGCATAATGAGGAAATAGAGCTTAAAAATTTGCCACCCACAGAACAAATTGAAGGCAAGATGTACAGAGGAAAGCAGTTCGTAACCTATCTAGCAAGGTTGTGGTCACCTCGGCATGGTGTAACGGTTAGAAAGCTTGTCTTGCTATATCAATTACGACCAAGTAGTGAGTTTGATCCATACTTTCAGCCTTGTACCACATCTAGGCTGTGCTTAGAAAATCACTATCTAGCAAGGTTGCATAAATATTTGGCAGAACAGGGTTTAGGAGAGATAGCAAAAAGACAAAATTTGCTAAATGCTACAAAAGACAGGAAATTGTGGTGAACCATGATTGCCAAAATCCTGAAAGGTCAAAGCACAAAAAAAATAGATATAAGAATTTAATATTTAACATTTTTATTTTTCATAAACTTTTATTATATATTATGAATTAACTCCTGTTATAACATAGATTACTCAGGAGCTATTATAAATAATAATAATTATAATTCTCTATGGCCAAATGTTAACATGATACAAAAAAGCATATTTTCATTAACATTCTTGTGTCCATTAAGGTCTTGATTTTTAATTATGAATAGGTGATAAAAGTCTATTGTGTCAGGTCACTCTATGAGTGACCTGACACAATAGACCTAGTACTACCCACTACCATGTTGGGTCATCAGAGACTAAACCAGTTTCCTCACTAGGCTTTTCTGGTGATGATGAGGGGTGGGGCTAAACATTGAGCAGGATTATGAACATGACTTGTCAATGGCTGTATGCACAAAGGTGTAAACTGGTCTTCATAGCAATGTATACAGCCAGACTAGTGAGGACATGGTATCGCTTGGTGAAGGGCTTCCTAGACTGAAGTCAATGGCCTGGGTGGAGGGTTTTCATGATGGGATTAATGGCCACATGTAACCAAAGTGATCCTTTAATTTGGAGGACATTGACTGTAATTTGTCCTGGAGAGGGATGGACTCTGACAGGTCTAATTGCCCAAGATACATTACACATGAATAGCTCTCCAGCCTTCAACTCAAATATATGAAGGGAATTGGTTAGGTTTTCAGTTTCACAGTGACCCTCCAGCCACACCTAGTCATAGAACTGATGATGATAAAAGTCTAAAAGAATATCATCAAAAAATGTTTTAAAATAAATTTTGTTGTATATAGTACCATGCATTTTCCTATGTTAAATTCTTGAATTAGGCCTTCATTTTCTCAAATAAAAGATGAAGTAAAATAATAAACTCAAGAATTTTGGTTAAAGCTTAATGAAATATCCTAACATAGCTTTGTTTTTTTTTGTCTTTTCTTTTTTAATTCAAAAAAGATATGATCCAAGCCAAAACTTCAACTTTTTAACGGAAGCCAGATTTGATTTAAATGTGCAGATGTGATTTGTTTCTGACCTTTGACCTATTGTTGACTGAAGCTATTCATTAACAACCAATACAGGAATTGATTAAACATCTATGATATTAAATGTTTTTGGTTCCATCGAAGTCAATGAAATCCAAATGTAAGCTTTAAATCACGGTTTTATTTCTCTTCCATTCTTTCAATAATAAAGACAATAAATGAAAAGCATAAATTCTTAATTTTATTATATTTTAATCCTTAAAATCTAATCATTAAATTTTTTCAGAATTCCTGTGCAGTACATCATTGGAGAATGGGATTTTTGTGAACTGACTTTAAAAATGATGCCACCTGTTTTCATCCCGAGACCAGAAACTGAGGTATGCAATATTTAACAAATATGTGATAGTTTATAAATTTGATTGATGCAAAAGTTTTCACCCATTTTTTAACAAAATTAAATAGCCTCATCAGGTTGAGTCTTTTATATGGGTGCTAAGCATGGTGCCAAATCCATTCAGAAATATCTAAACTGTCAGCTGTATACAACCGCTTTTTAAGATGAATAGTTAAAAATGACTTTCAGCAAGAGTGTCTTGGCAAAGACCATCCTTCTTTGAACATTATGGACTGAATCACAAAGAACTGTACCAAATAACATAAACCACATAGCTTAATGACTCCCAACAACAGCAACAACTAAAATTGGTAGTACGTGTAACTTGAATAGAAAATAAGGATATAATCAAAATATTGAGATTCCACATTACTTCAAATAAAAGGTTAGGAATTAAACCCCTGGAAAGAGCGATAACAGCTTCTTGAGAAAACTGTTTTCCTGAAAAATTCTTTTAAGAGAAAGATTTTATAAATTACAACCAAAATAAAAAGTAATGGCTGCTCAGTCAATGAATGCCAAATGTTTCCTTGTAGGGAAATGGCTAATATTACCATTATTCAGCCATCAAAGTATTTTCCTTGGCTTTCTATTACCAGGTGCCACCTTTCAGCTTACATATGTATTACACCTTAAAAGTTGACTACCAATAACAGCAACAACTAAAATTGGTAGTACATGTAACTTGAAGAGAAAATAAGGACATAATCAAAATATTGAGATCCACATTACTTCAAATAAAAGGTTAGGAAGGAAACCCCTGGAAAGAGCAATAACAGCTTCTTGACTTGAGAAAACTGTTTTCCTGAAAAAATGTTTTAATTTTCATAAATTTCAACCAAAAGCAGTGATGGCTGCTCGGTCAATAAATGCCAAATGTTTCCTTGTAGGGAAACGGCTAATATTACCATTACCATTATTCAGTCATCAAAGTATCTTCCTTGGCTTTCTATTACCAGGTGCCACAATTCAGCTTAATTTTAATTTGATAAATTCTTTCAGGATTTTTTTCAATGTTTTTAAATAATTGGAAATACTAACCAAACAAAGAGTTCTGAATGGATTGTAAGAAGCAAAGGTTTTTACCATTTTATCCCCAAGACCAATTGCAGCATGAAGATGCATATTGTAATGCAATAAAATCACTTGTCAATTTCCTTGTCTAGAAAAAGATCTTTTTCATCTCTATATACCAGATGAATATTGCAACTACAATTTTTCTAGGTTCCTGCAGTTTATAAAAAAAGAACTCACTTTTAATCCTACCAAATGCAAAGGACGTTTTTTCACTAGTAGACTCTATTTGTGATGCTGAAAACTGTTCTTAACATGATTTTCTCAATTTTGAATTCTTATAATAAATCCAATTTTTATCACTAGACTTGTTCAAAAATGACTTTTTGCATCAATCAAGGAAAGAAAGATAAGTGTTTTAAAAGTTCTCAATGATCCTTTCTGTAGTCTTTTGTAAATACTATTTTCCTAACTTCTGAAAGCTTTCAAACAATTTACTGATTAATCTCTAATTTTTCTGCAAGTTCATGTGATATTTGTACTGCATTTTCCTTCAAATGCTGCTTTGGCTCATCAGTTTTAATGCTTTGTCCTTGAACTAAATTATCCTATTTTAAAATTTGCAAACCATTCCCAACACATGCTTTCACCTACATCATCGTCGTCCTCATAAGCTTCAATGATCCATTTTGTATCTTTTACTGCACTTTTTTCCTCCAGAAGAAGTTTGAAGAGTCAACAGTGTTGAATGTTAATTGTATATTTGTCCTTGCTTTGAATACTGCTGCAACATCTTGTTTCATGTTCCTGCTCTATATTTAGAGATTCTTGATAAAATCCAAAGAAGAATCTGCAATGTTATTGGTCCTGACTTGGCAGCTCGGCTTCAGTCACTTTCCTATACTGTAGATTCCCTGTGTTTTTTCTATAAATGCTTTCATGGTAATTGTTCTGATAAACTTGCTTCTATACCTAAAACTTTATGAATTTAAGCGCAAGATTGGTGGCAAGGTCTCATCTTTTTACAGCTGAAATAGCTAGATGTAAGCATAAGTTCTTTGCTACCAGTTTCTTCTATCGCACTTCTCGCTTGTGGAACTCTCTTCTGGCTTCACTTCTTGCTTCCCAGTCAAGTTTGATTGTCAAAAATTTATATGCATTGTCAGTCGTTATCTACTGTCTTCTTAATTCTTGTTCTTTTAATGTTCTCTTTCCTTAATAGTATTTTTTCTCATATTCTCTAACACTCAGTAACTTCTTGTCTTAGTGGCTTTATTGCCTTGCTTGGGTTGAGGACACAACAGTCAATGCATAACAACAAAAGTCTGTATCTAAATAATGATAATTACTCATTCTTGAAATTCAGGCAGAAATCTATCTATGCTTACTAGAAGGCCAAATGAAGAGAACATATGATAAAGAAATTTAGTTTCACTTCAAGATCCTGAGGTTAAACACTGACTCTTGGTGCCAGTGCAGAAATATAGGATCAAATGTATATTATTAAGAAATGTAATATAGCATTGAGGTATAAATTCAAAAATAGAATGTTGGTAGGTAGATATCAAAAAATAAAGTAAGTTAATAACTTTTTTTTTTTTGATATCTACCTACCATCACTATATTTTGAATTTATACCCCAATGCTATATTAGATTTATAATAATCTTGGAACTTTGAATCCACATGCAATATAGTGTTGCTCCCATGAGACCCAGACATTAAAAAAAGACAACCGTATTGAACAGTTCATAACTTTTTGTACCTGATGAATGAGAAAACCATGAAACTCTGAGTCATACTGTAAGCGTAGGTATATGTGTATTTATTAATAAATAAATACATACATACATACATACATATACACACACACACACACACACACACACATATATAATGAAATGGATTAAGTCCAACAATTATTTAATATATTTTCTGTTTATATATTATTTTTATCGATACAATTTATTTAAGTAAATTTCTGTTTTTTAATTAAACAGTGTTAATTACTGTTACACCGGCCTCCTAATCACAAGGGAATTACACAGGTTCTCACTATATATAGTGCCAGTAATACCTACCCAGTGTGTGTGAGCAGCGACAGTACTACAACTGCCTAGCTGAGTAGTACCCGTTTCCTACCTTTGTATCCGTGATGTAAATACACTTGTTCCTTAAACCAACCTCGACTTGATTTTCTTATTTTTACTATTGTGCCACGACACAACAGATTGGCGACGTCGGAATCGAAACGATATCACTGCAGACAATCATCTAAAGTGATTGAAATACAAGGATTCGCAAGATTTTTACGGCAAAACACCTTCATCATTTCAAACAGATATTTGGATACGCAAGGATTAATAGCAAATTAATTACTACAATAGTAATTTGGCGACGTAAAAAAAGAAAAATAAAAACAACCAAAAATTTGCTACCAAAAGTCTACAGCGTGAGAACGCGAATAATATTGTCAATTATTAAAATAATTGAAAATACTGACACCAAGTGTTTCGGAAAAAAAGTTTCACTGTTTTTTTGTTTCTTTACAAGAAACCAGTTTTTTTTTGTGACGGTAAGATTCTTTTTTTTTCTCCTCTTCAAAGTTAAATGATTTGTCGAGTGAAAAATATATATTCGCGTAAGTCATTTGTGCTTAACAAAGACTGTTAAATATTCGAGTCATATTTGTGCAAAACCACAAAGAGGTTGAAAAAAAAAATTTTGTGACTTTCCCATTAGTCGACACTCCTTAAATTTACGAGAAATACATATTTCTTGTTTGTGTATTAGTTGAGCAAACTAATTTTATTAAGCAAGCCTTGGGAAAACTGATTTGTTTAATACAAGTGTAAACTGTATGGTGCGTAAATTGAATTTGTACCATGGACGCAGAATTAAGAGAGTCTCTTCTTCAATTGTTCAAATTTCAAACGGAACAAAGTTTCGCGTTGCAAAAGCAACAACTTCAACGACAACTTGAAAGTGAGGAGAAATTTAAAAAAGAGTTGTTGGAACAACAGAAACGCGTCGAAGAAATCTTTTTGAAAACACAGGAGGAACAGAGGAAACTTCTGGAGGCAACACAGTTAACGAATGCAAGCGAGAATCATAACGCATTCTCCCAAACGGCTGTGTGGAACGCTATTGAAAGTTTCAATTATAATCCAGAAGACGATGTCACGTTTGCTCATTTCTATAGAAGATATGAGGATATTTTTGTATCGGATTGCGGTACATGGACAGACGCTAAAAAAGTTAGGTTTCTGCTAAGAAAATTGGGAACTGCCGAGCATACAAAGTTCGTGAATTTTATCCTTCCAAAAAAGACCAGTGAGTTGAACTTACAAGAGACAGTTACTCTACTAACAGAACTGTTTTCTACAAAAACTTCTCTTTTTCACAGGAGATATAAGTGTATGAATGTCACTAGAAGAGAGGAAGATGATTACACTACTTATGCAAGTATTGTAAACAAGCATTGCGACGACTTTAAACTGGAGGAATTATCATCAGATAATTTTAAATGTTTAATATTTGTGCAAGGGCTGGTTTTAGGTAAAGACGCTGAGATCAGGCGGCGTGTTTTAAATAAACTCGAAAACGAGCCGAATTTAAAACTACAAAGCTTAGCGGAAGACTGTGAACGGTTTGTTGCGTTGAAACAGGACAGTCGTGACATAGAGGAAAGCGGAGTGTCGCACATTAAAAAGGTCCATCAGAAGAAAAATTTAACTTCAAAAAATAACCAGAGGAAAAAACAGGGAAAAGATCCACCTGGACCGTGTTGGAGGTGTGGAGATAAACATTGGTACAATGAGTGTCCCTACAAATTCAAACAATGTGACAACTGCTACCAGAAGGGGCATAAGGCATCACATTGTAGGAAAAAATCTGGTAGAAAGAAGACATCCATTAAACTAACGAAAATTGAACCTGAGGAACGAAATATCCGGAAATTTGTACAGGTCAAAATGTTTAAAAAGAAAGTAAGACTACAGCTTGATAGTGGGTCTGATATTTCCATCATTAATGTACAGACATGGAAGAAGCTTGGGAGACCCACTATGATTAAATCACATAAAACGGCGAGAAGCGTCAGTGGTGAAAAAATCACCTTCGAAGGAGAATTATTGACAAATATTTCTTTTCAGAATAAGACCGAAAAAGCAAATTTTTGTCATGTGAAAATCAAATAACCTCTTTGGAATTGATCTGTTCGAAAAATTTAGACTATGGGATCTGCTTTTAAGCTCTTTTTGTCAAAAAGTTGAATGTGGAGGCAGAAAAACTTAAGAGGGAGTTAAAAGATAATTTTCCAGACATATTTACAGACGGTCTTGGAAGGTGTACAAAAGCGGTAGCAAAATTTGAAGTCAAAGAAAATGAACAGCCAGTGTTCAAAAAGAAAAGAAAGGTTCCATACGCCGCTATAGAACAAATAGACGGTGAATTAGAAAGACTCGAAAACATGGGTGTCCTCGAAAAAATTGATCACAGGGAGTGGGCTACGCCAACAGTTTACATCAAAAAGAAGAGCAAGGAGATTAGGGTTTGTGCCGATTTCTCAACAGGTTTAAACAATGCATTAAAGGATCACCATTATCCCCTTCCGAGCCATGAAGAAATATTCGCGAAACTGAGTGGAGGGAAATATTTTTCTAAAATCAACCTCAGTGATGCGTATTTACAAATCCCAGTCGATCAGGAGTGTTCAAAGCTGCTATGCATCAATACCCATAAGGGATTGTACAAGTTTAACAGACTTCCGTTTGGGGTCAAAGTCGCCCCTGCGATTTTCCAGCAAACGATGGACATGATGTTAAGTGGGTTGGACTTCGCAGTAGGGTACCTGGACGATGTGTTAATGAACAGCCCTAGCAAAGAACAACACAAAGCTCATGTAAACCAAGTATTTAAAAGGATCCAGGATTATGGATTTCAACTGAAACAGGAAAAATGTACTTTTTTCATGGAAAAAATAAAATACTTGGGGCAAATCATTGATGAACATGGAAGAAGGCCGGATCCAGATAGATCGAGTGCAATAAGGGACATGCCTGCTCCAGAAAATATTGCGTCTCTACAAAGTTTCTTAGGTTTAGCGAATTATTACAATGTATTCGTGCCAAATATGCATAAACTAAGATCACCCTTAAATGAATTGTTAAGGAAGGACCAAAAATGGGTCTGGACGCAAGAGTGTGAAGAAGCATTTCAGGAAATTAAAGATATATTAACGTCTGACTTGTTTCTGGCACATTATAATCCCAAGCGTGATATTATAGTTGCAAGCGATGCCAGTGCCTATGGCATAGGAGCATGCATATTACACAAAATGGATGATGGAAAAATAAAACCCATAGCCCATGCATCCCATTCACTTTTACCAGCCGAAAAGAACTACTCGCAAATCGAGAAAGAGGCGCTAAGCATTATATTCGCAGTAAAGAAATTTCACCGTTTCTTGCACGGTAGACAATTTCTGTTACAAACAGATCACAAACCTTTACTAACGATTTTTGGATCGAAAAAGGGACTACCACAACATACGGCGAATAGACTCCAAAGATGGGGTACCATTCTTCTGAATTATAATTTTCAAATGGAGTATGTATCGTCTAAAAAAACTTGGTCATGCAGACGGCTTATCAAGGTTAATACCTAAGCACACAGAACCATTGGAGGATATGGTAATAGCAGCCATTCAAGCGGAAGTTGAAGTAAAAAATACTTTATGTGACACGATAAGAGAACTTCCAGTAACGCTTGATGAGATTAAGAGTAAGGCAGAGGTGGACGAATTTATTATAAGCACGAAAGAAAAAATCAACAGTAACCAACTGGATGAGGAAATTTATTCAATTTGTGGTAACGTCCTGTTATATAGTGACAGGGTCGTAATTCCTACGACATTACAGAAAAGAATGCTCAAGGAATTCCATGTAGGACATCCAGGCATATCGAGAATGAAAAGCCTTATGCGCTCTTTCGTTTTCTGGCCAAACATGGATAAGGATATAGAAGAAAAAGCCAGGGAGTGTAGAGGATGCGCATTAGCTATGAAAGCTCCTCCGACTCAATTCAGATCGTGGGCAAAACCGGATCGACCTTGGTCGAGAATTCGCTTGGATTTTGCTGAACCGTTAGATGGTTTTTACTATCTCATTGTTATAGACAGTCTAAGTGGCCGGAAGTACTGAAATGCAAGAACCCCACATCCGAGGCAACTATTAACTTCCTGTATGAACTATTCGCTAGGTTTGGAGTTGTAGACTGCATTGTCACAGACAATGGAACGCAATTCACGTCTACTGAATTTAAACATCTCTGCGAGGATTATCTAATCGAGCATATAACCATTCCACCATACCACCCAAGAAGTAATGGGCAAGCGGAGAGATTCGTAGATACGTTCAAGAGAGCCCTGAGAAAAGCTAGTGGATCACCGACGGATAAGTCAATCCAACAGTTCTTACAAGTTTACAGGGTCACTCCGAATGCAAACATCGAAACGTCGAAGTCACCTGCTGAGGTCATGTTCGGACGCAAGGTTAGATCAATTTTCCACAAGTTGTTACCAAACCAGGATAGGCCAAACCTCAAAAAACCGATAACAAAAAAACGGTATAAAGTTGGCAAAAGAGTTTTCTACAAGATTCATAGAAATAATGGGACCTTTTGGGAGTCCGGCACTATTGAGAAACAAATAGGCAACATGGTCTATATGATTAAGGGACCAGATTTCGTGCACAAACGTCACACTAACCAAATCTGGAAAAGATACTCGAACAGTGAGGTGACCAGATCGCCCGAGGAAGACATCATGGACACAGTGTTTGATACTTTTCAGGTGCCCATACCAGAGACAGCTCCTGAGATACCAGAGACAGCTTCTGACAATAGGAGGTCAAAAAGAAAACGGAAATCAACAGAGTTGATTAGGGTGAACCCAAAACAAAAACATTATTAATCTCCAGACGGGATATTTTCAAAGGGGGGGGTGTTACACCGGCCTCCTAATCACAAGGGAATTACACAGGTTCTCACTATATATAGTGCCAGTAATACCTACCCAGTGTGTGTGAGCAGCGACAGTACTACAACTGCCTAGTTGAGTAGTACCCGTTTCCTACCTTTGTATCTGTGATGTAAATACACTTGTTTCTTAAACCAACCTCAACTTGATTTTCTTATTTTTACTATTGTGCCACGACACAACAATTACATTTTAATTACATTTATCAGCCTGAATGTTGAAGAAATTTCATAAGAATTGAACCTGTATTCCTATATGGAATCCATCATTTAGTCTGACATGTTGTACCATCCAGCTAGAGAGAAGCTTCTGGTTTATAATGTTCGAATTACTGTGTATAAACACACAATTTGGACTTTGCTAACCAGATACTTCTTTGTAGTTGAATGGTACAGCATGTCAGGCTAAATGATTGTTTCTGTATAGGAATACAGGTTAGATTCCTGTCGGAGAATGCATATTTTTTCAGGCTCTGTAGAATGGTCATATCGGTACAAGATAGTGAATACAGTCTAGTGATAAAAAAGCAATATTGTGCAACATCTCTGGAGAAGTTTAAGAATATCATCAGCTGTTGGGAGTTTGAAAAGAATTGGAGTCTGTTTCCCCAATTGTTGGTGAAATTAAAAAAAAATCTAATTATACTCGAGACAGAGTACCTCTAAGAAATTAATATTTCTTGTATGTTGTTTGTTCTTATTTGCTGAATGTTATTTTCCTTTAATTTATTGAATCTTACTGAAAAATTGGTTAGTGTTATATACACTTAATGTCAGTGATTTCTGCTTGATCCCAAGTAATTGTCAAGACTTTGTCTGCATTGAAAAATAAGTGCCCTGTAATATGTAGTGACTGCCTAATTAGCAAAGCTAATGCATAGACTCTATAAATGCCCAAGAAGTAGCGAAAAAGGCAACTCTCAGTATGCAAGATAAACAACTACAGCTGGACTGACAAAACATGAAAGGAAACACACAATCAGACAGGCCTTTCCGGCTTGGAAGATTAATGTAATACAATTTCCCTACTCTTTCCATCCATTACACTTCATTTGGCCTTGGACCATACTAAGTTAATCCCAGTAAAAAACAAAAATGGCTGAATAATGGCAGAATACATAAATTAATGTGCAGGTACAATTGTCTTTGTTCTGATTTGTATGTACATACATTTGTCTGTTGTCAGTGAACATATATGCCAGTGGATGAATTCTAGCAAGTGACTTATTGAGGCTACATGTAGTAAAATAAGATTGATTACCAGTTAGAGAATGGAGTGGATGAAGAAAAAGGAAAGAATTGCTTGCAGTGCATGGTGGGATAAAGAAAAAGATGTCTCAAGCAAATCAAATCTGAAATAGTAAGGATACTTTTGGTACAAGGACACAAAATATGGGGCACTCAGTGAAGATCAAATCATTGCTAATCATTGCACTAAAGTCAGGCTTGAAATCAACAAGTTCATTTTTGTTTTATCTGTTATTTATTTGTAGAAAGTGGATCAAATAAATATTTTCATTAATTGAGATTTGTAATTGGACTTGTGACATATTTAAATGAAATATGTCTTGCTATTTGGACCAGCATGCTCATTTTGATTGTTATACTGTTTTGGCCATTGCACTGAAAACCTCTATAGTAGACCTAAGATAGAGATAAGTACTATCTGAAAGCCAATGATTAAGAAAGAAAGAACGCTCAAAACTTGTACTGCTTGATTCAGGACACTTATAGTCACACAACCTAAGTACAAAGATTAGGCTTCAAAATTTCATCATTGTCCAAGAGACACATGACCTTATGGATTAGTCAACATTTAACCAACTTCATGACAGTTCAGTTTGGCCTGGTAGTGCTGAAAAAGTCACATTTTGAAAAGTCACATACCAAAGTATGTGACTTTTCAAATGCAAATAAGATTGTTGATTAACTGATATGAAACATTCCCTGAGAATGGAAAGTGGAATGAGAACACTCTACTTGCATCAACTGAATAAAGGGTTCACTTTGAAATGCCAAGGTTACCAAGGCTGAAGAAGGCTGGAAAACACAACAACCAAAATGTGAACATAATAATAATTCTATTTAAATTCAGCTTAAGCTGGGAGCTACTTTTTGAGTAAGGATTCTGATGCAAGCCAAACATTATCATTGTTTTCTTTCTCCTTACTTCCTTTTTTTATTCTTTTCCAGGAACTTGTCAATTTCATCCATAAACATTTCAAAGGGACAAAGCAAAAAAACAAATATGGCCAATTTTTGGAGATAGGCTGTGGGTCAGGTGCTATTAGTCTGTCTCTTTTAAACAAACATCCTGAGGTATGTTGATTTGAATGCTTTCACATGTAATCTTGCAGTGAAATAATTAAAATTGTACATAGTCTTGTTCTCTCAGTAACACTTATCTCAATTCCTAACCACTAAAACTCACTTTCTTCCTGATTTTCTGTACATTTCTATAAAATCATATGCAGTGTATTTAAGTAATAGATTTATGTATGGATAGAATTAGTTTATCTCAGAGACCATTGGTGTAATGCTTACCTTACTTCTTGACCACTGGCAAGAACTTTTTTCTTGATTTTTTTTTTTCAATGCACGCTATACAAATTGTCTGCTTAAATAAATTTATGGCCAAATATTTCAAAATTCAATGATTAAATTATCATTTCCTCTTAATGCCAGAAATATTTATTTAGAACAGAAAATGACCAAACGGTGAAGGTAAGTGGTGAATTAATAGTAAACTAAGAAGTAATAAAGAAAGCTTAAACCTTGCCTTCAGATAAAATACTGTCAGAGTTAATTTTTATTTTGTATTTTTTTTATAATCAGAGTGAATGAAAGTTTTGGTATATTTATTGGGTAAATTCTATCAGTAATATCAGTTTATATAAAGTGCAAGTTATCTAATAAAAATTCTGTTATATATGTGTTTTTAAATGTATTAATGATAAAGAGCGTCAGTTATTTTCCAACTTGTAAATAAGTAATACATGTAAACTGACCTTTTTTGCTAAGATTAAACATTAGACAAAAGAAGTGACTGTTTAAAGTCAAAATGTTAAGAAGTACAGGTTGAGTATTCTTTATCCAAAATTCGAAAACTTCCAAAATCTGAAAGTTTTTAGGTGCTGACATGATTTGCCACAAATAGAAAATTTCAGAAAGCACTGGGAAGGTTCCTAGGTGATGTGCAGCTGTTGTAAGTGACCTCAATTTCCCTGGGTAGGGGTTCCCCAGCCCAGCTACATAGCCTGTGTTGGCACCATTTTTTTGTTAGTGATCATCACCACAACACCTTTGTGGATTACTTGCCAGGTGTTTTGCACTTAGTAATGATATTATTCAAAATGTCAAAAAATCCTGCATTTATATATTTTTTGTAAGTAGTGATTATGTTTTAATGTACACATACAGAATGTACAAAACATTTTTATGTGAAATTTTAATTTCCCCACTTAAAAATCCATGTGAGCATTACCTGTATCTGTATGTACACAAAATTTATTAAATTTTATATAAAACTACTTTCAGGGTATATGTTATTTATATAAAACTACTTTCAGGGTAGACATATAAGCTGGGTTATGAAATGTAAAAGGATATTGTGTTTATGCTTGGGTTCCATTCTTAAGCTGCTCCATTTTATAGATGCTATATACAAATTAAATAGTCTATATTTCAAAATCTGAACAAAACTGAAGCACTTCTGGTCTCAAGAATTTGGAATAAAGTATTCTCAGCCTGTATTATATTTTTTCTGTGTGTATGCTTCTATCCACTTTCTCTTTAGTATGATTAGGTTTTTACAAGTAGATTGGTTGCCTTCTTATTCTTCTTCCTTCTTCTCAGTACATTTAGACTCTACTGTGAAGTGGGCCACATCCTCACCATACTAGGTCATGCTACTGTGGTTTCTATAGCAAGTAGGTTTTTACAGGGTAGAGTTACTAACCAGGTTTCAGATTTGTTTTAGCTTGGCTTCCATCACAAGGTTAGAGATCCCCATCAGCCCTGTTATGTAACATAGCTAGGGGGAGAAGTGGTGGATTCATGTCTTTTCCTGAGGGTTTTTGTGTAAAATTGAATGCACCAAACCTGGCATGGAATTTCAACTCGGAACACCAGTTCCACTTTCTGCACTAATAACTGCTATGTTACATATTGGATGTATCTGATATGTATCTATGAGTGCATCGAAACTATTTGTACAACTTTATTTCTTCAAAACCAACAATCAAAAATTATTTACTTTTAATATGACATTATTTTATAAAGTCAAAATATTTGTGCCATAAATTTTTTTTCTGTGCATATATATATATATATATATATATATATACACACACACACTAAAATGAGGATTGGAAAAAAAGTTACCTAATATTTAATATAGTGATATTTATTTATAATATATGAATGTTTACAGAGAAGAGTTAAAACTTTGTGACTTACAATTGGATTTTCAGTGGCTTTTTTTTTTTTTTTAACTTTTTTTTCCAATCCTCATTTTAGTTTATACAATAAGTTTTTGTACAGAATCTTTCTAACAAAAATGTTTTTATCTATCTATCTATATAATAAACTGTCATCAATAAAGATGCCAGGCATGGAATTGAGCTGACAACCAACTTGTCTCATCTCAGATAAACTAATCCTCTCCATGAAATATTTCTTTGACTTATTTTTAGAGAGCAAACCATGCATATTTCATGTTTTCTAATTGTCAAATAAGAAGTCAGATATTTATTGTTGAATAATCATGAGATATATGAATACTTTAACAAATCAAATTATAAATTTTTGACCTCCTCTACCCAAGAAAAAATTAATATCTGTATATCCTTTCTGTCTGAATTTCTTGGAGGAAGAGAAATAATTATTTACTCACAGACAGTTGTCTTCATCTTTGTTGTTGTTATCATGTTTTCGCCATTGTACTCTCTGGCCTTCATCAAGTGCTTGTTGTTCCAGGTAACCTGCAAGAAATTTTTACTTGTACCTTTTATTTAATCTATTGGGTTAGATTGTTCTCTTTCCATTAACCATGTCTAAGTGTATCTTGTCTAATTCTTATTTAGTACTGCTCAGTTATTGCTTACCCAGTTTCCACTGAGTCCAAGTCTGTGCTGCCCAGCCCAGTATTCACTTCAGAGGTTACCTGGATCAATATGCACCCAATGTAGGCTTTTATGTCATTGTTGCTAAATTGAAATTAGGATGAAATCTCCGTAAATGGGTGACCCTCTTTCTGCCAGTCTCAGTCTGCTCATATGTATTATTGTTTTTCAAAGCAAGCGCTTCAAAAAGGCTCACAGTTGTGATACTAATTTTGAGATATATAGTCTACACATTAACATCTTTGTCATTGTTGTTACCCTTACAAAATTATGATATACCCAATACAAAGCCCAACATACATTTCACTTGGAAAATACTTATTGTAAATTGTTATTGAGTGTAACAATTTTGCAAGAAAAATCAAGCTTTAAAACTCTTAATGCCCTGTTCTGCAAAACCACATCACCTAATGTCAGGAAGAAAATAATACTTAGGACAAGAACAACACATATAAAATTTGCCACCGGCGCATAGAAGTAGTAGTCAACTGCTAGAAGTGAGTCAAGTGAATTCCACAATGAATCTCCAACTGCAGATCAACATACAGTATTTACTACTGTTTTTATGTGAATGGGGATACCCATTATTGTCTGTAGGTATGCTACAGCACTTACATTAAAAAGTTTCTAACTTCCTTACTACACATGTGTCTGTAGCATTTGTTAATCATGCTGTGTTACTCTTTGTGTGAAAAATGGTTCCAAAAAAGTTACATAAATGCATTAGAGGCAATGATGAAAAACCCAAGAATGCTAAGCCAGCTCTAAGTCTTTAACAAGTGTTGATCAGTTGAAAAACATGTCAGTGACCAAAGTTGAATGGAAAAAGAGAAAAATGAGTCTAGTATCTGTGCACTAACAAAACAAAAAAAAATGACATTTTCTGAAGTGTGAGTGATTTAACTGCAATGGGAAAAATAATGTCTCAAGTCTAGGATAAAGTTTTTACAAAGACAGAAAGCATTAATAGGCAGAAGCCTATCATTAATACCAGATTTTTTATTTTAATTTTTTTGCAATTAATACCAGGTTTTATGGTAGGCATTAATGGGTTTAATGTGTGTCTAGCGAACATCATGCAGAATTCTTCTGCATGAAAAAGGTGCTTGGCTTATATGAACATTACAGTGAGATCATTGAGCAGAGCAATAAGTTGTTTCAAGATAGCAAGGGATGTCTTTATAGTTTTATAAAATATAACCTCAAGAACCCAGAAAAATAACATCAGGTATCTCAGAATACTGAGAAATAAAAAAAGAGGCTTCTCAAAAAGCAAGTCTTCAACTGAGATTAAATGGGTTGTTACTAAAAGAAAATACCAAATCATACTTATTTTCTATAGTGAAGAAAACAGCGACTTACCTCGTCAAACCAAGCAAAAGCGTGTCGCTTGTATCCTACAACGGAAAATGTGTCGAAAAAGAAAATTACTTACCCCAAAAAAGGGCACGTATTGCACATGACATGCTGAAGATGGAATATTTAAATTAAAAAAAAAACAAGTCTGTCGCAGGAGTTGCCATAAAAGTATTTTGGTATGTAAAAATTGAACGTCCTCTCCCAGCTGTCAATGAATGGAAAAAAAAAATGCTTGGCCGATAAAAGCAGTTGGTGTTCTCGAATCGGGGAGGAAAAATTCGGGTATTTTGGCTACCACGTTTGTTGGTGAGTGAGTTATTTTTCTGACTGGTTGCGTGCATTGTGAGATAGTACCTGTGAATCGAGTTTTCGGCATTTCTTTCTGCCCCCGATATTTGAGTCTGAACTTATTGATTTATTCTCTGCGTTGTGGAAGTAATCTGCGACAAATGTTTCCTTTGCATTCCCATATCGTTTACCAACTATTTCGTCACTATGACGAACAAGCCATTTGACGTTAAGTTGATACCCAAGTTTGATGGTTCAGTGACCAGACAAGCAGTAACAGAATGGATTGAGAAGGCAGAACTTGTTTGTGACCTGTGTGGAATTAAAAAGGTTGAACGTGTTCTTCCTCTGAGGTTGACAGGCAGAGCACTGTTTACCAGCAGTTAAACTCAGATGTCGAGCAGATAAAACGAGCCCTGCAGATTGCCTTTGCACCAGATTGTTTCTTGGCTTACGAGCAGTTCACGGAACGCCAACTGCGCCCGGACAAATCCATCAATGTGTTTCTAGCCGACTTGAAGAAGCTAGCAGGTCTATTTGGCGGGGTATCTGGGCAAGGACTAGCATGTGGGTTCATAGCAAGGTTACCAGCATGCGTCAAGCAACTACTGCGGGTCTTCCAGGGTGGAAGACATGAATAGAAACCAACTGTTGGACCAAGCTCGGGCCATAATGAAAGATCAAATTGCAACTGAGAAAATGATTGCCTGGTTCGAGAAGAAGATGCCCATCAACCATGCGGGTCACACACAACAATGCAATTGCTTCCGGGGTGTCAAGAAGTAGGCCACATTGCTTCATTGTGTCTGAGGAAAAGAGGAAGAGGACAAGATGTCAGCACTGGTCTCTTCCCTAAGCGAGTTATGAATGAAGCACTACCCATCTTGGGTATTTACGTGAACGGAATTAAGAGTGGCACTGGTGGACACTGGCTGCTCACAGACACTCATGAGTAAGTCAGCCTGTCAATCCTGGTGGGTGACGGAGGTGAACATACTCACCGTAAACAGAAATACTCTCAAATGTTGCGGAGTTGAAAGTATTAAGTTTGACTTGGACAATGCAAACCCCCTCAAAATCAAAGTCTTGGTAGTGGATGGAAAGCTATTGGGGTTTTGTTGCTTGGGTCCGATGCCATTAAAAAGTTGCGTGGACTCCAAATAACAGTGTAGTGATGTATGGTTTCCCAAGTGTGGGATAGTCTGTTGCACCGCTGTTAAAATAGAAGAACCTGATTTCTGTGCCAAATTCGAAAGAAATACTTTGAGGAGAAGTGGTCATTTCATCATCAACTCCAAGTCATTCTGAATCCCTGATGTATGAGGATTAACACATCTCCAAACACAATGCCATTGCTGTAGTCACTTGATTAAAGCATCATGAAATATGTGAAGGTGATGTACACTTGCTTTACCTATTCATGCTACATAAACTATTGACTATATAAAAATGTGTACCTACTATATAAACACTAATCCTAGTTTGAGTTGTTATAGTCCCTCTCCTATCATGCAGAATACAAATGGCATTGCTCTTTGATGGAGAGCACTATGCACAGTACTGATTCCATACTTTAAACCAGGAATTTATTTGCTAAGACCCAGTTAGATGGGATGTTGGTAGTAATGTCTTGAGGCTGTAGGTGATTTGCTCTCTGAGGAAAATAGTCTAGCCAGCTATAGGAGCATTATGTTAATATAATTGATCTATCCAGATAGAAGATCTGGAGTTGGTTTCATGGCAATAGATTGTAGTTTGTTTATTTAATTTTTTTTTATTAAGTTTTAACAAAGTGTAAGTCCCATATGTTCCTCCCACCTTTCTATTCCTTCATTTATCCTTCTACCTCCCACATTTGAATTCACTTAAATATACTGGGGGGGGCAGTTTCTAATATTATATAAGTTGGACATATTATATGTGTGTGTAAGTGGAAAGGTCCATGAAGGTTGTCAATGCACTAATGGTCGCCAATATACCAATGGTCAATATCGACAGTCGCCAAGACATGTCAACGCACTGACAGTTGCCACCAACTGTTGCCAATGCCCAACAGTCAATACCAATGGTCACTAGTACACCAACAATCAATACCAATCATCACCAATGTTTACAACTAGCCATAGGAACATGCATAAGCAGGTAAAAATAGCTCCTTGGTACTGAAATGTAGCAGTTTATATAAACACTTGAGATGCTCACAATTGGTAAGATCAAGATTTGCATATCCTGCTAACTTCTATATAAACAAGCTGACAAATTTGACAGAAAATGCATGCAATCTGTAGGAGTTTCATTCGATGAGAAAGGTGATTGTTTTTAATTAATTAATTAATGATTATAATAAAAGCATGACAGGAAAAATATTATATAGACCACTTAGCTTGCTTCATTCTTTTTTTCAGTTCCTTATTGATTTGAAGAAGACAGAAATTCTATAGAAAGTCACTAGGTCAATATATATATATATATATATATATATATATATATATATATATATAGGTAACTATACTCATTTTGAAAAACCCTCAAATTTTTGATTTGCCAATAATCAAATCAATCCTGAGGGAAAAAAGGTTTTAAAAAAGAAAGGACTAGAAACATGAAAGTCTGTCGAAAAAAATTGCACAGATACAGGTTCAAAGCCCAAAGAAAAAACCCCGACACGAGTAAACAACTAACTAACAAAAGAGCTCAATACAACCATAGAGCAGACCTACATAAACCTAGTGAGCCAGACAAACCTACCCAGGTTTCACCTAAGCAGATCGTCAGGGAAAGCTCGCTAGGTTTATATATATATATCATCAAAACTCCTAGAAGAAACAGACAATTTCCTCTAGGCTGATCTATTGGTGCTGGCTCTCAGTAGTTCCATCACTTTTCTGTTCACCACTGTCTGCATCTACCTTCAACCATGCCTTGATGGTCTTGCAGAGGCTGTCATGCCATGTAATGTCGTAAACTATGTCATCTTCACGGCATTTAATAGTGGTGAGGAGAGATTGCTGTCAGCCAACAAGACTTTCAACCTTTTTTTTTGTAAGTTGTTGGTTTTGTGTTCCCAGTAGGTGATGTGCAGGATCTTTTTCAGGCATTTCTCCTCAAATGCCTGGATCATTTTTCCTGTCTCAGTCCGTAGTGTCCAAATATATAACACACATAGAGCAGGATGGAGGTGACCAACAATTTGCAGAACTTGAACTGGAAGCTGATGTTGCTCATTCATACGTTTTCATGTTTGACCATCATTGCTATGCTGTAGTGTTCCATATGTGGATTTTGGCACTGCAGGTGCCATCTTTTGACAGGATTGCTCCCAAGTATCTGAAGCTGGATACTTCCTCCACTGGTTTGCCATTTTTGGTGATGCTGACACTGATGTTGTTTGTGCTATTCACCATAACTTTGGATTTCTCTGTATTGAGTTCCATTCCATATGCACCGTCTTTTTCAATGAGTTTGTTGGTCAGCTCAATGTTACTGCCTGCCTTAGGGTCCACATTGTCTGCAAAATGCGGGTTGCAGACAGTTACCACTGATAAAGATAAATGTTGTGGTCATGGAGGGTTTCCTGCACAATTATCTCCAGAAACAGGTTGAGGAATGTTGGAGAGGGTAGGCATCCCTGTCTGATGCTGATATCTGGAAGAAATCTCCCATATGGTTACTCAAAAGAACTGTGCTGGTGGCATGGTCATAGGGGGCCTGGATTACTTGTATGTGCCCTTCTATGTTGAATCCTCTGAGGACATACCAGAGGCCATCGTGTCATACCCAATCAAATACTTTCTTGCATTAAATGAAATTGTGAAACATGTCACTCTGTTTTTGCAAATGTTTCTCAATGAAGACCCTATAGTTGAACATTTGTTGCACTGTGATCTGTCTGGCTCTGAAACATGCCTGTTCTTCTGACGAACTACTGTGAGCCTTGGAGGACAACTCTGAATTCAAAACCTGCAGAGGGTCCTTTGGGGGCCTTGTGGCACACAGTGCACCAGGTCTCTGTATTTGGCTCTTTAAAAAGTGTGGTATGCTCTGTACAAAGCCCTTACCACTATAATCAAATGATTTGTGTGGGTGGTCTGGTTGTCGGTTTCTAGGAACTGTGTTACTTGACACTCATATGTTGAAACCGATGGGAGAGTCCAGTCTCTCTCTCTCTCTCTCTCTATATATATATATATATATATATATATATATATATATATATATATATATATATATATATATATATATATATGTATAGGGAAATCAGTGGTTTTAATGCATGATTATCACACATGGCAGTGAAAGAGAAAATCAGGTTTTACCTTGGAAAAGAATTTGTATTCTTTGTGCTATCTGTTGAAAAAGGAAATCAGAATCAAGATTGGGTTGGCCTTTGTAGGCCTTAAAATATGCTAATTGTTTGTGCTTCCCTACCAGTCTCAACCAATGATGATCTTTCTTACTACTTTTGATGACAGGATAGTTTGGGCTATTAGTGGATGAATAGGTAGTTGTGTGTTGTGGGTTGAAATGTGAATTTTTTACCCTTTTTATTTACATCCCTGGTATTTTCTGATGTTGGACTTGTGAGATTGATTTTTAATACTTGGAATTAAAACCTTATACTTAGGAAGTTTGGGAGATAGATATATAATCCTGTCCTTTCAAAAATTAGTTATATTATAAGAAAAAGAATATCTTTTGTTTCAATTTATTTTTTCATTTCAGTTACACCAATATGATTTCTCTTTTGTTTTCTAAAACCCTCAGTGTTGAAATAATTTAAGGGTCATTATCATAGTCAAGAATTCAAGGGGTCAACTTTCAATGCTCAGAAATAAGTCCATGGTAGATTCAACAAAATGTGTTTGTTTTTTTGTTTTTTTTTTTGGTTTGTTTGTCTGTCATTTGCTAATTGATTTCAGTGGAGCTGTGTAGCTGTGGATATTTCCAAGAAAGCCTGTGCTCTCACCAAAATGAATGCAGACTTGTATCAGATGAATGATCGGATCACAGTCCTTGAACATGACATTAACGGAGGCGAGTCTGATTTGACTTTTGATTCATCTGAATATTTTTTGAGTGCCATCCACATCATTTATTTTATTCTTTAGCAATCAGAATGAAATATTATGAAAAATTTTAATTATACAAACGAATATACAAAATAAGGTGATCATAATCATTTTATGTTGCCTGAACTTCTGTGATGAGGCACAGTCAATATTTTTTTATTACTTATTTTTATTTCATCTTTATTGCTTTTTATTGCAATAATTGGGTTGTTTTTTGTTTTTTTTACATTCTGTGACAGTAAGGAAGCTGTACAGATAAAAAAACATATCAAGTATTAATCAGAACTTTGAATTCACATCCCTATCTTTAGTAGCCTGTCTGATATGGACAGTGCCTTACCAATTTCATAATAACCAGCAGATGACATTCAGATTTAAACATTTAGAAACATTCTTCATTATCTGTCTATATTTCTGAGATGAGGTAGTGTAACTATTTACCTATTTACATTGTTCGGACATTTATCCTCATCTTTCACATTCACGTTTTGGCTGTTGTATACTCCAGCTTTCTTTTGATATTTATTGGACTTTTGAACTAAACCCTTTATTTAGTCCTTGGCCGTAGATTGTTCTAATTCCACATGCCATGCCTTTGGATATATCAGTTTTAGTTAATTTGCCTTGATAACTCTTTAGGTTCTATTCTCTCCATTGACGCCAGGGATTGAACTCACAACTCTTTGGGTCAAGTCATTTGTTTGGATCAATCAACCAATACTTTTATCCACTGGGCTGAAACGTTGTGAATGTGACAGTAAAGATGAGGACAAAAGTCTGAACAATGTAAATAGTTTGAATATATTCTTCATTATTTAATTTTTATTTCATACCATATTGTTTGTTTACATATAGATATCATCATAGGAAGTGTGTCTTACCAAATTTTATGGCTTATAAGTGCCCTCTCTCCAATTATATATAATAAAACATGCCCCTGTTTTAATCTGATTGAGGTTTATAAAATATCATAAAAACACTATTGCATTCAGTCAGGGTTACTGATCAACATAATAAAAGCACTAACAAAAAATAAGAAAGTACAAAATTAATTCTGACCATTGTGCTATATCTAAATTTGTGTTAAATTGGAGTATAAAAGTATTATCATGTTAGACTAGGCACAATTACTGATCATCTATGGCATCTGAGTAAATCTTAGCATATGAAATACTTCAATTTCACATATAAAAACTCAGGCAACTATTTTTAAAGCTATTTAATGAGAAAAGAAGGGTCTTATATGCCATCAAATATGGTATGTTGTCTGAATCTTTTAAATGAAGCAGTCGCATTTTTACCATGATTACCATATATACTCATGTATAAGCCGATTTCATGTATAGTGCTACACCTGAATTATTTTTGTATGAATTATAATCCCTCCAGAAAAGAATGACCTGTTCAAAACAGTCATTAAAAATGCATGATTTTTAACTTCTTAAAAAAAAAAAATTTAACTGTGTGCATAAAAAACTGATCATAAAAACTTACACTATACCCACACATATCTATGGTATAATACATATAATTTATAATATGCGCCCCTAAATTTGGACTATGAAATTCTGGTAAAAAAAAAAAAATATAATATGCACTGACTTTTTAAAATTTATAGAAGCTAAATTTAATATTTGTGCAACATTTCATTTGAATCTTACAGAATTGAAATGTGAATTTATATAGTTGACATTGTTTTGAAACAGAATTTTTAGAAAATTCAGAGAAGTGAAAATAAACTCAAATTAGGAGAAAAAAAATTCTAAACAAACACACATTCCAGGGTATTTTGAAGAAACATGAGATTATTGTTTGGGTGACAATGACATCAAAGATTACAAAAACATCTGCTATGCTGATTATATGAATGAAACTGCCATGGGGGTGGTAGGTGATGTAATGGACAGCAGCTTGGTATTAGAAATCAGAGTTGAATTCAAATTCCAGTCTGGTTTGTTACATTTGCTTATGTGTAGATACCTTTTGGGAAAGGTATGAATCCATCTCCTCCTCTCAGCTATGGGTTAAATAGTAGGATTTGTATCAGGAGAAATCATTGTTTTTCTCAAGAAAATTGTTAATGTGGTATTCACTAACAAAAAAAATGAATTATTCTTACAATATGTTGTGCTGTTAAATAACCCAGAAAGGGTTTATAATTCATAAAAAAAGAAATCAATCAAATCAGCTACCTTTGACAAAGACAACAGTGAAGTAGATTAAAGTATGTTATATACTAGTAATAATCTTATAAGTATAAGAAATTATACTAGTCCGGAAAACCTTCGGTGTCTTGATTTGCAAATAATCAAACCAATACCAAAGAGAAAAAAAGGTATAAAAAAAGAAAGAACAAAGAACATGTATGTCAGCTGAAAATAATCATCTAGCATCCAAGTCCAAAGAAAAAAAAAACGATACGAGTAAGTAAAATAACTAAATAAAGTACTCAATACGTTAAGTAGAGCAGACCTAGTTAAACCTAAAGAGCTAGACAAACCTACGAAGGTTTCACCTAAGCGGATTGTCATGGATCTATTAATCATTTCACCCCAAGCAGTCAACTAAGGTGCAAAAATATCTTTGTGAATAATTAATAAAACAAATGCAGTGTTTACTTAGTGGTTTAAGTTCCATTATACATTAGTTATTTTTGAACATGGATATAACTTACTTTCAATCAAACCATCTTGAATATGACATTTTGTATGGGTTGAAAAAGTTAATATTTAATTTTCATGCATCATATGCTTTTTTTGTATAAAAATCTGGAGGGAAAAAGTGTGTATTATATATAATTAAAAACAAAAGTAGAAGTTTATAATTATAAAAATGTGTGTATTATATATAAATATGGTATTTTGTTTTTCTTTCAGCTTACACTCTTTAATAACAATATATACATTTTCAGTCATTGTAATATAATATATAGAATATTTCACTCATGGAATAATTGATATATCCACCAGCTTTGATTTGCTGAGTGAAAATTCTCTTGTTGAAAAGACAATTCAACTTGGTATTTAAATGTACTTGCTGGAGAAACAAAACATGCAAAATTGTTCAACCTTCATGCATAAATAGGCTGATTATTACATACGGTGTGGGGGTGGTGTAATGGCTAGCAACTTGGAACAAGAATTTGGGAGACAAGTTTGAATTCCAATCTAGTTTCATTACATTCATTTTCACGCAAATACTCTTGGGAAATGTATGATTCCATCTCTTCTTTTCCCAGCTATGGATTAAATTGTAAGGTAGACTCAGCTCTTCAGCCTTGTTTGGGAACCAGTCTAGGAGAAGGATATCTTTGAATTCAAAACCATATCTATCTCTGTTGAAGCACATAATATGCAACTAAAGAAAGGATTGTGGAGTTTACGATGAGTATATGATCCCAACTGTGGTCATTTAATTGGTCAATCAATCAATATGAAATGATATTAATAAAACTCATTGATAATATAGAAATGAATAATATATTCAAGGTGACTTCTATTATGTTCATCTACTGCTTCAACACAGTCTTGAAAAGCTGCACATTTCTTAACCACAAAATCCTTGGATACCTTGTCCTACTCTTCATTAATAGCAGCTTTGAGAATATTGATATTGGAGCAGGAGGTTTTGCTACTAAACTGCTCTAAAATGCCACTCCTGGTGTAGTTTAGTAGATCAAGGTCTTAACTGAAGGATGGCCAGAAATTAACAAAGTAATCTTTGCAGAATTCATACATCTTGGGTGTGTGGTTGGGAATACCAAAATGGATCCACACAGAGCAGACCTCTAGATAGTTGACCTTAAGTCATGGCAAAATATGGTACCCCAAGACCTTGTAGTAGACATCAGTACTCACCTTTTCTCTAAGCTTATAGAAGAATGGAGGGGCCTCATGGTTTTTTGTGTGCAAATCATCACATCCCAAACTAAAACCAAGAGTGAATGTTTGGTCTTGAAACTGCTGACTCCATGTAGTACCTGTTGTTTTGTTTTGTTTTTTTCAGTCGATGCTGTTTTGGAATCCACTGTAAAGATTTTCTTTTAGAGAATATTTTAACAGTAATTTTAATAACAGTAGACCCATGATTCTTGAGGTACTGAACACTTTCTCTTGCTCCTTTCCAGACTTCATGAGGAGGTGTCAGCATCCTCATATATGATTCAAGGCCCATCTTTCATGGCCAACTCAGGATTTACTTTTAGCTCAGTAGTCATCTTACACATTGATGCTTATTGGTCTTGAGGACATTAATGAAGTTGATCCCATCATTGCTCAGTTTACTTTCAGTCACTCAAAATCACTTCTGAGGAATTTTCTCTCTTGCATGATTACTTTATAAGCCCTATATCCTATCTGTCATAAGTATAAGTTGTGTTCTTCATCACAAAACTCTAGTGCATTAGCAGAGTTTTGGGAACACCATTTCTTGAAAATACAACTCTTAACATGTGTTCTACCATAGAAGTTCTTTTGTCTGACAGATAAATAATGACTCCTGAAAAAGAATCTACTAACATTAAGAAAAGTTTTCTTCCACTGACATACATGTAATCTCTGTGAACTCTATGCCATGGCTTTAACTCTTAAGGTTATGAATATAATTTACTTTATGTAAAATTTCTTATTTCCTTAAATTTGGGACATATTTTTACATAAGATATTTTGTTCATTGTGTCGTGCTAAACAATTTTTCTTGCCAAAATATGTCTTAGATATTTATAAGTCAACCATTCATCCATGCTTTAAATATTGCTGCTACATCTGGTTTAGTGCTTCATAAAATCCAAAGAATCTGCAATTTTATTGGTCCTGACCTGGCATCTTGGCTTCAGTCACTTTCCCACTTCTGTAATGTAGCTTCCCTGTGCCTTTTCTATAAATACTTTGATGGTAATTGTTCTGATGGACTTCCCTCTATGGAACTTAACCTTTATGAATTTAAGCATAATACTAGATTGGCAGAATGGGCTCATTATTTTACAGTTGGAATAGCTAAATGTAACTTTAAATTCTATGCTATTAGTTTCTTCTATTACATTTCTTACATGTGGAACTCTCTTCTCGCTTACCAGTCAGGTTTGATCTTCAAAAATTTAAATGCAATGTCAATCGTTATCTTCTGCCATCTTGCTTTTTTTTTTCTTCTTCTCTCTCCATAAAAGTGTTTTTACTTTTTTTTTTTTTGTTGTTTTGTCATATTCTCTAATACTGAGTAACCCCTTGTATCTTACCTGCTTTATTGCCTTGCTTGGGGTGAAATGTTTAAAAAAAATATTCTTCTACATCTCTTGAATATCTCAGCCACCATGCTTCAAACTTTAACCTTTTTGTGTTGCCATAAAAATGAAAAAATGTCTGAGCTCATTTTATCTCCCTTTAGCTTTGTTGTCTTTCAATTTATTTGTTCTAATGGTTGAATCAAGACAACTGAACCATGTATCCACAAAATTAGGGTCCTCTTGGACTAATGAGCATCCTGTTGGTGATGTATAATAGTAGTCATGATGTGTCATAAATCACTTGCAATCACTACTAACAAATTCGCTCTCTCTTGTTACCACTTGGTTTATATAGAGTGTCTTATGCCCATATGCAAATGATCACACTCTTAGATATCATTACAGAAAGTCATGATATTTTGTCGTTTGTCCTTTTGTGAAGCTATTTTCCTTGATATTTTCTAAAAATAGGCGTATAGCTGATAGTATACTCTTTGTTTTGCATTTGGTTGACATTTAATGTAGTGTTTGTGGGTAATTTCACTGCAAGTTTTGCTTCCCCACTCTGTAACTACTTGTGTTTCTCCAATAACAACAAAATACTGAAAATATAGTAATTGTTCTGCTTTAAAGTTTACATTTAAATTCTTAAATATAGGCCAGACTCATTAACTTCAAATGAAGCTATTGGTGATCAGAACAGAGAAAAAAATTAGGATAGTATCTTTTTAATCACTTACGCATTAAATATCCAATTGGATTGACTAGATTGGGCTATTCTTGACAGTGCAATGCTACTAAATTTTGAATTTCACTATTTGCAATTTTGGAGGCTGCTCTTACACTCCCTACTAATTGCTTGATTAAAGCGCCAGCAATTTTTTTTTTTTCTGGTACTCCTTTGCAGGAGAGTTTCATGGTCATATTGGCTGCCTCTGGTTGGTTGTTTCTAAAACTCTCTCACGTGTGGAGGATACATCATCAGCATTATCTGCTGCTGAATTTGGACTCAGATGGTGTGGCAGGGTTGGCGGGTAGAGCTATGATCGTGGGTTACCATCCTGGTAACTTTTCCTTTTAAGAATTTGGAGGTGCATTTGTTTTGTGGCATTTTCATCCAAACTACATACCCCTGTCTTACATGACCTGTGTTCCACCTTAAGTGGTCTTAGTGGAAGCATTACATTGGTACCTTTCAGCTAAAAGTTGTAGGTGTGTATTCCTTTGGCAGGTACAGTTGTGTTGAGGTTGCTTTGCGCCAATACAGAGCTTCCTGGATGGAACACTGTTTCTTCATAGTAATGTCTTTCACACTTAAGTGATATCTTTCTGCTATCCCATTTCCTGATAGGGAATATTGAACCCCATTCCTTCAAGAAATTGTTGAAGTTTCTACTGCAGAATGATGTCTTGTCTGTTTTGCATATTTACTCAGAGGGTTGAGATGTATGCATATAGAATTAAATATAACCTTCAAACACACACAAAGGTTATATACATTTGTACACACACACACACACACACACACACACACACCAATGCAACAAATTCTGTCTCATGAAATTGATTTGGTTATAAGCAAAGAATTTATAACAAAAAAAAAAAAAAAATTGCTGGAAAATGTAATGTAATTTTATGGAGTAAAGGAGGTAGGTAATTCTTACATATTTTTCTTACAAAGTCAAACACTCTTTCTGTTTCATTAAATCTTTTCATTATACATTGGAATATGATAATTTTGTACATAATCAATTTCAGTGGTATATTTTCATCCATTAAGTAAAATCTATAACAAAAATGAATTACTCTGATTCAGCTCGATTTGAAACATGTATAATTAATTGTGAGAATATTTTTAGAATTAATATCCAGTAGTTTTCAAATTCCATTTTTTTTTTTTCATTGGTTGTATCATTTAAATGACAAAAACTACTTCTCATGAAATTTGCTCTATATAGATAATTCATCTTCAAAAAAGTTAATATTTGAATTTTTTTTCTCTTTCCTTCTTCCTAGATAGGAAAAATTCTGAATATTATTATTATTACATTACTTTATTTTTTATTTGTTATCAATTGTAGATACTTGTTTGGATTGCAAATAATCATTGATTTTTTTTTTTTTTTTTTTCTTTAGATTTGGAAGCATTACAGATGTTATCTCCCTTTGATTTTATCGTCACTAACCCACCCTATATCTCAAATGGTGAAATGGAATCCTTACAACCAGAAGTGATCAGGCAAGTGATTATTTGATATTCTGTATTCTCCATCATAAATCAGATTTTACTTATCAAAATACCAACGAGACTCTTCTTTTTATTTAGGTATGAAGATCACAGAGCTTTGTTTGGTGGGAAAGATGGATTGGATATAATCAAAGCTATCCTCAAAACTGTGAATTATTTGATACCTGTTCATAGGTAAGTACTTAATGTAGGTGTTAAATATTATTACCTCAACTTCCAGACTTCAAAGTAAACAAAAACAAGTTAACTACTTTTAAAAGAAGTGTAAACTTCACTTAAGGTTGAGAATTAATAAAATACTTTAAAAGAATGACATGTATTGTCATAAGAATTGTATTAATTGCAGAAAAAAGATTGAAGAATAGTTTTTTTAGGGTGGGGAAGGGTAGGCTTTTTGGTTGGGCCAAGAACTTTTTTGGCACCCACTCATAAATATGATTTAGTCAATTTTGATTTAGACTTGTTCATATTTATAATACCAGGTATTGCATATATATTTACCCATTATGCATTTTATCATAGAATAAAAAGTTTTAGGTTTTGGTTAATTAAATTTTACAGGCTGATTGTTATATTTATTGACAGTATTTTATATATATTTATAATTCAAAATGACCACCCTTTGCTTTTCACTATAGACGTTAATCACTTCTCAACTGAATTACATTACTTCTTCACAACCTCTTCGTTCTCCAATATGGGCCATATTGCAAAGTCCATTGGATTATTGTCAGAGCTTGATGGAGGTTAAATTGACTTGTTAAAAAATCTATGGAAATGACTTTTGCATCAGTCCTTTGTAAAATTATCTGTGTGCTACACTCTGCTATTCATTTTCACTCTTTCTTCAATTAATATCAATGGTGATTTTGAACCATCAGAAGTAACAGCAGCCAAAACTGTGACAATAGTTGGTTTCTGCTGTTTGAAATGTTTTCTGACACCTTCGGAAATGTTTTCTGGTGAAGTGGTATAAACCCTATCATTTTGGTGGTTGACCACAACCTCCACGGTAAAAAACTTCTTGTCCAGCCAAACAAAAACTTTGTGGAATGCTGCATTTTCTCTAACATTTTTTTTCCTTTGTCAACAAAGTTTTAGTTGGAGGCACTTGAGATCAACTGTCATTGTTGACTCTTGTATAGTTTTAGCCTTAATTCCTCCTTAGTGATCTGTCCAAAATATTCAACTCTTTTGCTATCTAACGCTTGCTTTTTTGTGAATTTCTCTTCAACTTCTTCTGGACAGCATCAGTGACTCTTCTGGTATGAACAGAATGATTTCCTGAAATTGGATTTGGTGAGATTGTTTTCATCTCTTGAAACTTTTTCCATGCATTAAAAATGTTATTTCTGCAAATATCCAACTGTTTTATCACCTCACAATTCTTCATACCAGTCATTTTCAATGCAACAAATTGATCATGTTTTGTTTGAATCACAGTATTTAATTAAACTGTAAACAATAAACGAAAACAATTTTTATGAATCAGTATGTTTCAGTTTATGTTTAAATGATAGATAAATATTTATGCTGTAATTGGTATTTGATAGGTTGAAATTGAATTCATGAGGTATTTTCTGAATTTGTAAAATAACTGATCAGAAAAATTTCCACTATATTCGAGTATATATGGTAAAAAAATCATTGCTGTCAGTATTTTTAAAACTAATTTTTTTCTATTTAAATTATAAATTGAACATAATTTTACCAAAAAAGGTAATCTGCATGCCATGTTGTAGCTTTTTGTGTTGATATAAAAATATTTTAATAGTAAAGTGGACAAAATTTATAGGAAAAAAGTTAAAGGAAAAAATCATGACTTCACTTTTTTGATTTTGATCAAGTTCTTTTAAAGAAATAATTGGTCTACAAATGAAACTTAAATTTTAATAGCTTGCTTCCACCTTCAAGCATTGGAGAAAAATCATAAAGGAAAACATGCTGTCTTCTGATTAAAGCAGAAAAAATGTTTTAGCCATCCAATATTATGCTTTTAATGTTAACCCAACTAAAATATTGGGTTGGGGAATAAGTTGTGAACATTTTTCAAAATTTTTATTGTCATGGTCTTACAATGTCAAATTATATAAAATTAGTCAACAATATAATCTACATTGCTGTTGATAACTTTTTCCCATTGGTCACAAAGTTTTTCTATTCCTTGATGATAAAAATCTCCTGGTTTTGAGCTGAAAAATTTGTCCGACCAAACCCTCAATTCAACATTATTATTGAACATTACACCACATAAAGCATTGAAATGAGATCAAAGAAGATAAAAATCTGATGGTGCCAAGTCTGATGAATACAGAGGATGAGGCAACACTTTCCATTCAAATTCTTGAATAATTGTTTTGGTCATATTGGTGATGTGAGGATGGGCATACTTGCGTTAAAGAACACTTTGTCGTTGATTCGGTCTTTTTTTGCTGAATTGTTTCATGGAGATGGTGCAGTTGTTGAATGTAGATCTCTGCATTTACCATTTGGTTTTGCTCAAGCAATTCATAATAAATTATGCTTTCCCAATCCCACAATACACATAACATGGTTTTTTGAGGATGAAGGTCTTGTTTTGCTTGAGATATATATCTTTCGATTTCCTTTTTTGAAGTGCGAGAACCAATTTCTGGGTGGTACCTTGCGGCATTGTGCCATCTCCATACACATTACAAACCTCATGAGCTGCTTTGGAGGTGTCACCTCCTCGATTATATGCTAAAAGCAAAAGGTGTTGAAAATGAGCAGTTTTGTTTACTTGACATTCCATTTTAGGGATCTGAAATAGAACCAAAACGTAATGAAATTAACAAAAATCATACATATATGTAAATGTTAGAACATCAATAAAAAAAATTATTGTTCTAAAACATTCAACATATGTTTGGCTTCCCAAAGATTTTTTGCTTTCAAAAAATGCTCAGGACTTATTCCCCAACCCAAGTAAAGTTGCAGAAAACTTTGATTCTAATTCATAATTGCCCTAAACATTTTATGAAACAAATAAGATACAAATTTCATAAAATTATCACCTCAGATTTTTTCCCTTTTCAAAAATTGTTTGAATTACGACAAGTGTATTTTGCTTTTTCATGTTTCTCTTTTATTAATTTAGTTCCATTTGGCTGGAGGTTAGTGTGGATCATGTGTTGGAACTTTATAAGTGGGTCACCAATTCACCAGAGTTATGTCTCAGGATGGTCAATATATATCCTGATCATACAGGAAGGTAGGTCTTTAAATATTTGGAAGGGTAAGATGTGCTTAAAACTATTTTGTTTTCATTTTTATCATTAATATGATTTTAAATATTTAAATTTTGATTTATGGAAACAGTCCTTTAGAATATACACATTTAAAACCTTATCTGATTTTTAGTGCTGTAATAAAATAAATTTGTTGAAAAAAGTTGCTGTTTTCAGGCTTTGATATAGGCTTTTACTTGATAAAGTTTTGAAAATGATAAATTAAAATTTTTCATATAGAAAGGAAATAATGGTAAGTGCACTTTACTTAACACTATGTCTGATGACTCATTGAAAATGTCCTTAGATTTTGTTTCAAATTGGAACTTTGGGGGAACAAATTTAGTTCCAGTGATGACTTGGACTTACCAGTGGTAGCAGATCAAGCACATGTACTTTTGTTGGCAATACATGCTGTTATGTTTTTAATGTATTTGCATTTATTAGCAGTTTTATAGCATTTGGTTTCCAAAGATATAATTCAAATCAGATATTCCTCAGTAAAAAAAATTTATGGCATTTGGTTTCCAAGGAAATAACCCAAATCAGATATTCCTGAGTAAAAATGCTTCTAGCTTACACTCTGAGCATAATTCTACCATAATATATATGGAGGGTGGGGGTTAACTTGTTTAGATAACCCACAAATTGAATTTAAATTTGAGTTCAAACTGGTCAAATTTAAAAATGAATTCTATCTGGAAAGAATTTTGAAAAAAATCATTAAGTCAGTGTTTAAGAGAAGGTGAGCAAGTTGTCAATTAAAAAGACTTTCACTTCATTCTTTTCTGATACACTTACACTGACATTTATCTCTATGAAAAATGAACACAAATTTTGTCAAGCATAAGATTACCAGTGTTAGACAATTAGAAACATGCTTTAATAGTATAGAATTTCTTTTTTTGTAATTTTATCATTTATTTTTGGAGAAATTTAAAAGTGAGAGGAATCTAATGAATTTATTTAACATGGCATCAGATTGAAAAAAAAAAAACCCCCAAAAAACATATTTTGCAATATGCTTATAGGTTTCATTGTGCTTAATTTCAAGCTTATTGTACTATTGTATGCAAATTAGATAGATAAGTATAGAGAACAACTGGTGAACATAGGGTGGCTATGCATAAGAAACAATTGCTATTCAGGACACAGAGAACTGTACTACAACTACTACTACACAGAGATATGCAAAACATAACACTTATTTTATGAAGTAAATATTAGCAGATTTCATTCTTTTATTCCTTTTTGATATTTTTAATGTATTTATTTGAGCTGATATAATTTTTTTTTATAATAATTTTTTTACAAATTTTCTATTCATCTTTAAAACAAAAAATTATACAGAAAAAGGAATAACAGTAATATTTCTTTACAAATTTTCTGTTCATTTAAAAAAAAAAAGAATTATACAGAAACATAATTACAGTAGTATTTTTTATCAGAGACTTTTGCATTGTTAACATCTAGTAAATTACTTTATAATGATTTTCATCATTTTTGTTGATTTTCCCAAAGTTCTTGTTGATGGCCTATTTCTGCTTAAAAGTCTGTGGACTGTGACCTATTATTGTATTTTCTGCTGTCTCATATATGAGTTTTGCTCACTTTATTAAATGTTGCCAACAAAGAAAAGAAAAAAAAAAGCAGGCGGAATTATAATCAGATAGAAAACAAGAACAGTTCAGCACAAAATTTCAAATGAAGGAGGCCAGAAAATAACTGAAAAACCGTATAAAAAGCAAATATAGAAAAGGAAAATAATCCAAAAATGAATTGAACATAAACTAGTAATGACTTTTAGAATAAAAAGTGAACTCAACAGTTGTGGCCTTCACTTTAAAAAAAACTGTTTTTTAAAAATTTAATTAAATAAAACAAAGAAAAATTATTTGGCATAATTATTATTGATTAGAAGAAAAAAGTGAAAGAAAAAACAATTAAATCCATTGCTTCACTGAAGTTGATTTCTTTAGTAATTTGTTTCAAATAATTTCGAAAAAGAAAATCAACTCTTGGCAGATGAAGCATCAATATTTGTCATATGTTTTAATGAGAGTAAAAACCATGATAAGTGATCTGCAAATCAATCTCTGTATTTAGTTAAAGTGCTGTGAGCTCTTCCCCGTCCATAAAGCTTCTTGAACTGCATTTATTCATTTTGAGGAAGAGTTTGCTGTCGTCACAAGAGCAATAATTTAGGATGGAAATTGTTTTGATTGTTTCCCTTTCTTTATGACATCACTTGATTGCATAAAAGGTAAACCAAATTGTATAAAATACATTTTGGGCCATTTGAATGTTTAGTTGATTAATTCTTTTCATTTGATTTGAATTGACAACTAAAATAACAACCAAGATGAAAATATTGGTGCCTGTGAATTATATATATGTATATGAATGTCATTGATATTAGATGTGTGTTTTTGTTTTTCTTGTAGGGACAGATTCTGCCATTTTATTCGAGTGAAAAAGGGCAACTTTTGGAGTCCAAGCTGCTAAATACTAGAGGTTTTTTAATATATTTTTGTCTTTTTTACTTTTTTTTTTTTGTCTTTTTTTTTTGTCTTTTTTTTTTTTTTTTTTTAATAATTTATCTCTTGTAAGTCAAACCAAAATCTATTGTTATCATAACATCAATGAAAATGTTTTTTTTTGTTTTGCTTGTTGATCATTTGAATATTTGCTATTACAGTTCAAAAAAGCAAGGCACTTTTAAGTATTTCAAAGCTGTTTTGAAAATGTTGTTTGTGACCAATGGTTAAAAAAAAATAAGACCTGAAAGAAAGTGTCATATCAGATCTTGAATCTTTAGTTGAACAAGAATTAAATTCTGTGCACTGTATAAATTTATTAAGTGAAGACCATTTAATAATTTTATGTTGAGCTTGTAAATATTTTAAGTTAACCCACAAGTTCTTGGATCTAATATTTTCATGTTTGTTGGATTTTATCAGTATATTTTAGTTAACGAATTCAGCAAACATGGACAAATGTGCCTTCAATCAGACAGTCTCAAAAGGATCGCTTTCCCCATAAGACCGCTTTTTTAACTACCTTTTCTCTTCAACAATGATTATTGTTTTTGTTATATTTTCGTAAAAAAAAGGAAACTAACTTTCTTGTCCATGTGACTTTTCACACGTTCCCTTTCCTCTTTAAAAGCTGCGTTCTTCTTCCTTTTCATTCTGAATTCTTTCCTTTGTTGATTACTGACTGCCGTGAATTAAGTTCAGTAAAGCCTTAAGAAAAGGTTATTCTATCCTTGCTTTCTTCTTTGTACTACGTAACAATTTACTGAACTTAATTCCTCATGGACAAGATTATTCGTCTGGACAAGTTTGATATATCTTCTGCAGACCCTCAGGCTAGCAAGCTCTGGAGACTATGGTACCGTAATTTTAATTATTACTTATCAACTATTGCTTCTTTAAACCCGGACAAACTCGAAGTCCTTTATTTAAACATCGGTGCTACCGTTGCTGATGTTATCGAGGGTTGTTCTGGATTTGAACATGCTGTTGAATTGCTAAAAAGTGTTTATGACAAGTCTCCAAGTGTTATTCATACTAGACATTTGTTGTCTACATGTCTGCAGCAGGAAAATGAGTCTGTAGACCAATACCTTCAGGCCTTGAATCGACTTGCTGCTGACTGTTGCTTCCAAGATGTTACTGCTACTACTTACAGGGATGAATCTGTCTGTGATGCATTTATACGTGGTCTCCGGTCCCCCGTAATACGTGCCAGACTGCTTGAAAATGATATGCTAACTCTCAAGGAGGCTACTCAATGTGCTAGAGCCTTAGAACAGGCTCACTTTCGTGCTGAATCATACGCTTCTCAGATTGGATCAGCCGCTGCTACTACCACTAGGACTAAAAATGTGTTTACTGATTCTGCCGAGGAGGCCACTTCCACTACTAAAAATATGCTTTCTGACTTAACTGATTCTCGTACAGAGTGTGACTCTGTACAATTGTCTGCTGCCCTTGCTCGTGGCAAGTGCTACAACTGTGGAGGGAAACGTCACTTTAAGGATAATCGTCGCTATTGTCCTGCCCGTGATAAGAGATGTCGAAACTGTGGCAAACTCGGTCATTTTTCTAAAGTTTGCCATTCTACCATGCCGGTGCCTTCACGTTCTACCTCAGCTATTATAGTAGCCCGTGCTAAAGACGATGATAGGTCTCCTCCAGTTACTGAAACTTTAGAATTAAAAGGAAAGAGATTAACTGCCCTCATAGACACCGGTAGTTCTGATAACTTTATCAGTGCCCGTACTGTTAAAACAATGAAACTGTCTACTTCTAAACGGAATTCCGTAATTCCCATGGCATCATCTGCCATTTCCCTCAAACTATCTGAATATTGTACTGAGGATATTATCTTCAATGGTTACGAATATAAACAAATTGACTTTACAGTACTTCCTGATTCCTGTATGGATATTATACTCGGAGTGCCCTTCTTAAAACTACACCAGAGTATCACTATTTCTTTTGGTGGATCTCAGGATATTCTAAAAATCTGCACTTTAACCAAGATCAGTTGTGCTCCTGTTAAGTTGTTCCGAAACTTGACCCCTGACTGCAAACCTATTGCTACTAAATCCCAAAATTACCGTGCGGAGGATGCTTGGTTCATTGAAAAAGAAATTCTACAACTGCTTGAGGATGATATAATTGAAACAAGTTACTCTGCATGGCATGCTCAAATTGTTGTAACTTCGTCATCTAATAAAAAGAAACGATTGGTGGTCGATTTCTCCCAGACTATTAATCGGTTCACCTTACTTGATGCCTACCCCCTGCCTCAAATTGAAGATCTCATAAACCAAATAGCTGAGTATCATATCTATAGTATAATTGACTTGTCCAAAGCGGACTATCAGATTGAAATTTGCCCCGAAGATCGCCCCTATACGGCCTTTCAAGCTGGAAATCGTCTGTTCCAATTTAAACGAATACCCATGGGTGTTACTAATGGGGTTTCTGCCTTTCAGTGATTTATGAATTCTTTCATTTCTGATAACAAATTATCTGGAACCTTTTCGTATATAGATGATATAACTGTTTGCGGTAAAACCCAGGAGGAGCACAACGTCAATTTGGAATGTTTCTTAAAGGCTGCCTCGACATACAACCTCTAAATAAACCAGGAAAAATCAGAATTTTTACTTCGTTCTATTAACGTGCTTGGATATCAAATTTGTAACGGAACTATCCAACCCGATCCTGAGCGTTTGAAGCCACTTTTGCAAATGCCTCCTCCTTTCGACTCAAATTCGTTAAAAAGGTGTCTTGGTATGTTTGCTTACTATGCGAAATATTGACACAAAATTCGTCCACTGGTCAAAAATAAACAATTCCCTATGCCTCCTATAGTTATAAATTCTTTCAAAAAACTTAAGAAAGACATTGCCGAGTCATCTGTAAAAGTTATTGATGATGAATTGCCATTTACTATTGAAACCGATGCTTCAGAAAAGGCTATTGGAGGCACTCTTTTACAAGCTGAGCAACCTGTAGCATTCTTTTCTCGGTCGCTAAACCCCTCTGAAATACGACTTCATATAGTCGAAAAAGAAGCATATGCCATTGTCAAATGCGTTCGTAAATGGAGAGACCTCCTTGCCGGGAAACATTTTACTATTATTACTGATCAACAAGACATATCTTTTAATGTTTAAATCTGCTAATCGCGGAAAAATTAAAAACGATAAAATTATACGGTGGAAAATGGAACTTCTTCCCTTTTCATATGACATAAAACACCGTCCTGGAAATGAAAACACAGTTGCGGATACCTTATCCAGAGTATGTGGTGCTGCTGCTTCTTCCTTGAAGGAACTTAAATCGATATACGATTCCTTAATACATCCTGGGGTACAGCGCTTTTGGCATTTTGTAAGGTCTCAGAATATGCCATATTCGCTTGATGAAGTCTGACGTGTGACTTCTGAATGTACGACCTGTGCCAAAATAAAACCCCAATTCTTCGATTCTGCTAGTAATGTTCTGATCCGTTCTACTGCTCCATTTCAGCGTCTTTCCATAGACTACAAAGGGCCTGTCCCGGTATCTCCGACAGGTTACCGATATATATTTACTGTTATCGACGAATATAGTCAATTTCCTTTTGCCTTTCCTTGCCATGATTGCTCTTCGCAAACTGCTATTCAGTGCCTGACAAGTATTTTCTCCATTTTCGGGATTCCCTCGTTCATTCACTCCGATCGTGGAATTTCGTTTATGTCTGGAGAATTTAAACAATTTCTAACATGACTTGGAATTGGATGCAGTAATACTACTGCTTATAAGCCTAGAGGCAATAGCCAATGCGAACGTTACAACGGCATAATTTGGAATACCATATTATTGGCCCTGGAATCGAAACAGTTACCAATTAGTGCTTGGCAGGATGTTCTACATGATGTGTTAAATGCTATCCGCTCCCTGCTATGCACCACTACGAATGCAACCCCCCCACGAACAAATGTTCAATTTTGAAACGCTGTCCTCCTCTGGTACTGCGTTGCCTGTTTGGCTCTGTGAGCCTGGGGAGGTATTATTAAAACGATTCGGTGGCAGAGGTAAATATGACCCTATCGTTGAGGTGGTGGAACTCCTTGAGGGCAACCCTACGCATGCCAAAATACGTCGCAATGATGGCCGGGAAGATTCGGTGGCGCTGAGACGGTTGGCACGTTTTCCATGCCCGGATGGACCTCAAGATGGACCTGAAAATACTCAACCCGACATGGACCATGCAGATTCAACCCTTTTGCCTGATACAGGTCCCGTTAATATTTCTTCACCTTATACAGAAAATGAATCAGTGAATAATAGCCAGAATCCTGAAAGTCGGCCTTCTCAGAGGTCTGGCTCTTCCAGTGGTGAACTACCTCCACGCCGGTCTAGCAGGATTCATAGACCAATCCAACGACTGGATTTATAAAACTTTTTCAATCTCTTTTGCAAGTGGGGGAGAATGTTATATTTTTGTAAAAAAAAGGAAACTAACTTTCTTGTCCACGTGACTTTTGTTTTCACACGTTCCCTTTCCTCTTTAAAAGCTGCGTTCTTCTTCCTTTTCATTCTGAATTCTTTCCTTTGTTGATTACTGACTGCTGTGAATTAAGTTCAGTAAAGCCTTAAGAAAAGGTTATTCTATCCTTGCTTTCTTCTTTGTACTACGTAACAGTTTTAAAAAGCAATTATTAAAATTGGAATAAAACCTTAATACATGATGAAAGCGAATTTATACATTTTTTTGTCCTTGCAAATTTGCAACAAAAATATTATACACTATTTATTAGATTGTTTATTTACAAGAATAATTTTATATTTACAACATTCTGAAATCTAATTACAATTAATAATAATTAATTAATGCAATGCAATATTTATCATTTACCAATTTATAAAGAAATAAATATGAAAACAATTTTATATTCATAAATTTATAAACATTTACTAAATTATTAAAATGTGATCCAACTATAAGAAATCTTTATTATTTACCATTTTATAAAGTTTGAATCAATTGGCAACTAACTAATGTTTTGCCTACCATTCCAATAAATAATATAGTGTAAATAAAAAATTTAATAAATAAATATTGTTTATTGCTTTTGTTGTCAATTCTCAAGAACAAAGAAAATGTATAATTCACTTTCGTTTGTTTAGGTTTCCAGTAATAATCATCTCTTTTTAAAACAATAAACATTGCCAAAGAGTGAACATAGTTAAAATAAAAGTGGTATCATTGGAAAAAAACGTCTCAGGTGTATAATTCGTCTGGTAGAAATATTAGTTTGAACTTCTAACTTTCAGTGAGAAAGGCTAAAAATCTAGTGTGAAAATGTGAGTAAAACCAATTTATTTCCAAGACAAGGTAATGTCATTATTAATTTTTATCTTTTCTTCATCTTATTGTAGTGATAAAAAAGCAACAATCAGAGATAGAAAAAAAAAACTAGTCAGTAACTGATAATAAAGTACTTGATGACTGAATTTAAATAATTTAAGACTTGTTATCCAAAACAAAAACAGTATGATGTGATGTTTTGGAAAAGAGAGATTGTTGTATGATGATAGACTCCTGTACTGTATAGCCATTTGTGTCTGGCCAAGTTGAATCGGGTATTGCCAATAAAAGACAGGTACCTACTATAAAGAACGTGAGTTCAAACCTTGTTAAAAATACACTTTTCTTGCTATTTTAATAGTTAGGAGGGCATTTGACTTAAGAAAAATTATAAAAAACAATAATAAAATGAAAAACACAAGCTAAACATGATGAAAATCAATAAAGATAGGAATATTAGTCTGAATAACTTACGGAATAATGATAATTTCTCAAAATTTTGGATAATATTAAAATAATTTGTGTGTATTTAGGTGTGTGTGTGGGGGGGATACAAATTTTTATTATACCTTTAAAAATGGACATTTTTAAGAGTATACATTTGCATAGTACATATAAATATATTAAAACAGAGGCATGGACAAGAATAAGAAATAAATATTACTCCCCATAAAATGGATTAAAAAATATAACAAAAAAGAAAAAAGCTAATTGGTTATCTCTTTCTTTTGGTAGTAAATTTTTTTCCTTCTCTTTTTTATTTTTTTTTTTTTTTTTTAGACATTGCACACATATTTATATGTTGTCTTCAATTGACTTCTGAAGAATGAAAACCAGTTAGCTTTGTCATTTTTCTTTTTTTATATATTTTTCAATTCATCATTTTAAGTTGTATAATATTTTGCCTCAACCTTGTTCTTCCTCCCTCTTTGTTTTAATGTAATTGAATATATTATGTGAAAATTATACTTTTAAAATGTCCATTCTGAAAGCTGTAATAATATAAAAATACTTTTAAGAACCTTATTTTGGAGGCAACATAATAAAATATCTATGTACCCATTTATTGCTGGTGACAGGAATTTCCATCATTGCAGTTGTATAACATAACTGTGAATGGTCAAAATTTCTGCAGCAATCAATGAGCTCATGGTAAAAGTAAAGTCCAACCAGAGAGATTAAAGGAGGTTTTTATAGTTGCTGCAAGACTTTCTGTTACAAATCAATATATATATATATATATATATATATATATATATATATATATATATATATATATATATATATATATATAAGATGAAGAACAAATAGGAAATGTTTGTCAGTTTAACATTTTTCAGTTTTATTAATGCTTCATCAGTGATTCATAAGTTTAATAAAAGTGAAACATGTTGCATTGATAAATGTTTCCAATTTGTTCTTATCATTCTGTTGTATTCTGATCTATATTTGATACCAACTCATATGTATATTACCAGTTTGTGACTGGTAGGGATAATTCTAAGGAGGATATTAATCCAGGGAGAGCACAATGTAGACTACAGAGCATTATAATAATAATAATAATAATAATAATAATCATCATCACGAAGAAAACATTAAATATTCATTTTGGTTATAATTTATTTTGTGAACATCAAAATGATCACTCTTCAGACCAAAGTCTCTTAGTAAATAGTATTTTTATATATATATATATATATATATATATATATATATATATATATTAATTAATGATGGAGGTAATCGCATATTGCAATAAAAGTAGCTGGAGATTTTATCAAATATATTAGAATGTCATTAACGCATTTATTAAGGATGTTTATTAATGTTTTTTTTTACTTTACCTGTTAAGCTGCAAACAAAATTAATTATGTAGCATCACTCTTTTTGAAATTCCAATTCCATCTTCGTTCTTATTCTCTACACACTGCTGTGATTAATACCTTTTTCTCAGTGATGTTATTTAGTCTCTGGGGAATCACCATTGTTCTGGATGGGGAACATTCGAGCTGAGGGTATTAACTGAGGTGCTTTTCATTGCAAAGACCCAAAAGCTAAAATTTAATGTCATAAACTATTACTACTTAGATTTTAATGTTGGTTGTGTCAGGACAAAAACTGAAACTAAAAATGTAAAAGAGGAGAATTAATGATGTGCTGTGATAGCAAACTTAAGAATTTTCATGTATCAAAACCTTTATTAGACAATTTTAAGATGTTTGGGTTATACATTGGCTTTTAAAAACTTTTTATATTTGATAAACAGCAACTTGTTGATTTTATATATATTTTTTGTATTACTTCACACCATTTGTAAGAAAATCGTAAATAGAAGTGATTTTCAATGTTTATCTATGTGGATGAAATAAATAGAATTAAATAAAATAAAAGATATGGAGAAAGATAGAAAGCCAAAGATAATACAAAATATAAAGAGATGAATGTAGTAATATGTAAATGACTGCCTAATTAGCATAGGTAAGGCATAGAGACTATATAAGTGCCCAAGCAGTAAAAGGATGGGCAGAATATGATATACAACATTAATGACTCCTGCTAGACTGAGAAAATACAAAGGAAATCACATTTTATAACAATGAGAAAATGAAAAGATCAAGGAATGATTTGGTCAATGACTTGGAGTAAATTTTAATTGAACAGACATCTATCTATACATATATTAGTGCAGTTTATTTAAATAAAGTAAATAAACTTAAATTAAGATATATTTAAACATATTTAATTTAATCATTTTTTAAAGCAAAAAAAACTATAGTGAGCCTTACTTTTTCAAAAAATAATTATTTACTATTTATTTTGGAAGGGATTATTATTGATACAAAAAGTAAGTAAACTTAAATTATGATATATTTAAACATTGCACCCTAAGCAACCCCACCAGAGCATGGTATTGGTAGTGTGGTATTTCTTAAATATAGTTATTTTGTAACAAAAAAAAAAAAAAAAAAAAAAAAAAAAAATGAAGTTTATTTTTTAAAGATTGAATAAACAATTATTTCTCATATGATGGCTGAAAAATATAAATAAATTGTCAATAATAAACTATTATTCAGAGATCTTCCGAGCAATGCCAGGTATCCCTGCTAGTTTAGTATAAAAATAAGAACAGATATTTGAAATGGTAAATTTTGAAATATCTGATTTTTATTGACTTTTGTGTATATAAGTCATAGAGTGCTGACACAGGGTTTTGATGGTCAGTTCTAATTTATGACTTTAGCTGATTATTTAAATAGACAGTTTTACTCACAAACAAATGCTTTCATATGTCTGTGTGTTCATTTCATTTTTCTGACTGCTTTTCTAAGGGAGATAACTATTATGATGACATTTTCTGAATCTTGTGTAAGTTCAAATATACATAATTTTTTTAAAGACAGAAACAGAAACTCAGAATATAAACGGTTAAAAGATAAAAAAAAACAATTGAATGAAAAAGCAATGAGTTCTCGGGCCCGGTCGCTAGGATCAAAGTGTAGTACGCTGCCTTTGTGAGCTTCCGGGTCGGAGTCTGTCGAACTCTTTGCTAATGCAGAGAGGAACTCGGACGAAGCTTTGCCGAAGGGCAATATTTCATTCGGGGAGGTAGACAGGGCCTGAACCTGTCTAGACGGGTTCAAAAGCTATATTTTTGGCCGAGCCTATGGGCTCGGAGAGACCCACATTAAACCAGCCTTGTGCCACATTCGGTCCCCGTGGGTGGATTGATAAATACTGAGTTATTAAGTAATTCAGTTATATAAATTTAAACTTTTAGCAAAAACTCACTGAAATGTTTTGTAGCCTCTACTCAATGTTAAGTCACTTCCTATGTTAATTATCACTAAGCTTAATTATTTTTAATTTATTAATTGCAGATGATGGGAATTTCTATCTTAACAGACTTATAGCCCAACTACAAAGACAAAATCTTCTGCTGCAGTTAATGACTTCAAGAAGCATCACTGACAAGCTACTATGGTAGACAAAGGTGTAGGGATCCTTCCCTGCTTATTCCACTGATTGTAAAAAAAAACTATGGGAAACAACTCTGTAATTAATAATAATACTAATAATATATATTAATAATTAATACATATGCGGGTTTATATCCTTTGTAGTTTTTTTTTTTTTTTTTCAATTTAGATTTACTTAAAAATTCAGAAACCAGTGATCCAGCTGAATTGGAAATAGTTTTATTTATAACTCATTTATGTTACAGCATTACATATCAAAAATTGTTGCTAGCATAACACAAACTTGTTAATTATCACATATCTTTAATTATTTTTACATTAAAATATTTTAAATTGTCCTGTATTGAAAGAAACAAAAAGGATTAAAATCAAGTGACAGAATTATTTACTGGGTGAATAACCAAAGTTATGTCTTGTTAAATGTTGGAGACAACAAATATGGACAAAACCTTTTTAGAATATCAAAAAGAACAAAAATTCAAATTGCACACAATCCACCCCTAATAAATTTATTGCTTTTTTTATTGTTTTTTGAAGGAAAATGTATTATTTTATTGGAATACACTGCCTGAACATGTAAAAAGTGTAGCAAATGCATACAGCTTTCAAAGGAATCTTGATAGATCCTGTGGGAGTACTATGTAAAGTAGACTGTGTGGACAATATTGGGAGCTATCAGCTGTTTCAAAAGAATTTAAAAACAGAAACTGGACATAATAATAAGATTTTTTTTACGGCGTAAAAGATTTCTTTAAGGTCATTTTAAGTTTTTTGGAAGAGCAAATTAAGAAATAATTTCTTTTTAAGCATTTTTATGTAAATGGTTTTTCTAACAATTGTTGTATATTTGATGTTTTTTCAAAATGGTTCTGTGTATGAGAATTTTTTAAATATGGTATTAGTATATAAATAAGCAACAGTATTACTCTATGGTAGATAGTATATTTAGAAATTTACTCAGCCTGGCTTAATTTCAATGAGAATTAGACCCACCGAAAGACAAGTCTGGTAACCATTTTGCTGCAGCGAGTATCTCAGCAAATATCTACTAAAGCTTAAGTTAGTCTGGCACAAGGTCACAATACTCGAGCGATGAGGAGTGAACTCAGTATACTAGCTTACAGTCTGCCAGAGATGAGCTTATATATTCTATATATACAACATATTTTGATAAAAAAAAATATATGTTAAATAGCAAAACAGACAAGGTTCATTAACCTTGGTTGGGAACCAATCTAGGAGAAGGACAACTCTGAATTCAAAACCTGAGAGCTGTTTGGAGATCTTGTGGTATACTGTGCACCAGTTCTCTGCTATCAGTTCTTCTGAAAAGTGTGATTGTTTCTGCACAAGCCTTCACCACAAAAATCAAATCATATGTCCAAGCCAAAGTACAGAACCAAAAACTTGGATCCCACAAATTCTTGAAAATTGTAAATGCAGTATTCAATAGAAGCAAACTGTCAGTCCCATCCAATATAAATGGCTTTGAGGTAATCTCATCCCTGTTGAATAAGGCTTAGCCCTTTGCTATGAAATTTACCTTTAACTATAGGTTAGATGATAAACACCCTTACCTGACTTCTCCCACCTCACAGAACATATGCTTTGTGATATCTAGGTATCAGCTTGGGAAGTTTTCAGGCATCATAAAGCTTGACTCTATGAAGGCAACTGGTTCAGATAAAATTCATTATTTTCAAGAACATTGACCCAGAAATGTCTCCAATCTTGGTGAAGCTGTTTAACATCTGCCTTAAGAAGAAATGTTTCCCAAGCACATGGTAGGTGTTTAATATGTGTCCTGTGTACAAGAATACAGGTGAGTCCTTGTCCCCATCACAATATTACACTATCCATTTCAAAAGTCATTTTCAAACTCTTTGAATCTATCATAAACAAGAAAGTTGTTGAACACCCCCAACAAAAACAAACTCCTAAGAGACACGCAATATGGTTTTTACTCTTCCAGGTCTATACTGATGCCCTGTTATCATCCATAGAATCAGTGAAGTGCTTGATAATAAAAATATCATTAGAATGATTGCCCTAGATATCTTGAAGGGCTTTATCAAGGTGTGGCACAGGAGATTGCTATACAAACTGGCCAACTATGGAAACTCTGGGAGAGTTCTCTAGTTTATCAAGTCTTTCCTGTTGGAAGGTCATCATTAATGACCGGTCCTCTGAAACACAAAATTAATGCCAGTGTCACTCAAGGCTTTTTCCTCAGTACTACCATTTTTGCTTTTTACTTTATATTAACAATCTGTATAAGAACACTCACAGATTCTTAGTAAATGTATATGCAATTGATACCACAGTTTATGAGTGCACCTTGAAATATCTTGATGAACATTGCCTGGAAGATGATCTCTGCTCTGGCCTAACTCTCACAGCTCAATGTTGGGAAAAGACTGACTGCTATCATTCAGTACATCCAAAACTAAACTAGTATCATTTCATCATCCCAAAGCTGACCCTAAACCTGTACCAATCATACCCTCGTACCCTCAAAGAGGCCCCTTGCCTTGAACACCTACTGAGTTTAAATCTCACTCTTGACCTCAAGTGGAACACATGTATTCATGCCATTGCAAAAGATACTGGAAGAATGGTTTGGTACTTGTATTGCATCTGAAAATACCTAATTCCTGCTGCCATGCTCAAACTTTATAAGAGCCAGATCAGACCAAGAATGGAGTATTGGTGCCATATTTGTTAGGTCCTCATATGTCATAATTGAGGAGAGAATCCTAACATATCTAATTATTTGTAATAGAGTAAAATAAATCACTTATCTATATATATATATATATATATATATATATATATATATATATATATATATAGTGAGAGAGAGAGACTTGAATTCAGTCTTCCTTAAAGACAAATTATCATATCAGAAGAAATCATCTCTTGTAAAATACAGAAATAATTTTTCAGAATAAAATGTCAAAAATATCCGAATCTGAGAACATATTTCCCTAATTCAAAGAATATATTTAGGTTTTGGCAACATACAAAATTACAAAGGAAGATGGATCTGAAATTGTTGACAAAAGGTTAATAATCATTCAGAAATTTTGTCAATGAATATAAAAGATACAAGTGGAAAATTGTTAAATTGTTACTACATTTTTTTTTTTTGAGAGAGATGAGACAAAGTAGTATGTTATTTGTATTTGTAAACAGCAAATTTTATGTCATAAAGAAACAACTTATCTGGTTTCTACATTATCATGTATTTTCACCTTGTTTACATGTAAAAAAAAAATATGATAAAGAATTTATAGATTTTAATTATATGAATATAGACTTTATTTTGTCTATAATAACCAAAGTCTGAATTACCATTTTTTATTAAAATTGGTATTAATAAAATTTGATAAA